>OX451736.1:780121478-780439083 GCA_948472305.1 Vicia faba
TCATGAAGAGCCCCAACGGAGATGAAACTTTGATTTACTAATCCCCAGCGGAAACCATTCAGTTTTCCCCTGATATTCCCAACAGAACGGAGATCCTCACTCTTGAAGTCCCCAGTAGATTGGCATACAACCCAAACTTCTAATCTCCCAAGCAGTTTCCCCATAGAAGTTGTCAAAGATCTTGAATCTCCAACAAGTGGTCTTGGATTCATTTTCCCCGGCATCAGTCAAAGACTTCATTATCTCCAGCTATCAAGGATTTATTTTCCTCAACAAAACAACCAATCAGCTTACATGCGCATACATTACATTCATATATCATAGACAGTTGATAAAACACATCTTACAGCATCATACGACACAATCTCATTTATTTTGAGAACCTCATCGCTTGATACATGTCATGCATTACGTACAACTAACCATTACCTTTCAGGAAAAATTCTCACAAATTCAAGCGACAAAGCTTTCTCTCAGTTGAATTACGGGCAAGTTCCTAAATCTCAGCAGGGATGTTTTCTTTAGTCGAATTACGGACAAGTTCCTAAATCTCGACAAAGATTTTCTTCAGTCGAATTACGGACAAGTTTCTAAATATCGACAAAGCTTTTCTTCAGTCGAATTACGGACAAGTTCCTAAATCTCGACAAATCTTTTTTTCAGTCGAACTACAGACAAGTTCCTAAATCTTGACAAAGCTTTTCTTCAGTTGAATTACGGACAAGTTCCTAAATCTCGACAAAGCTGTTTTCTCAGTTGAATTACGGATGAGTTCCTAGATCTCAGCAGAGATGTTTTCTCAGTTGAATTATGGACAAGTTCCTAGATCTCAGCAGGGATGTTTTCTCAGTTGAATTACAGGCAAGTTCCTAAATCTCAGCAGGGATGTTTTCTCAGTCGAATTACGGACAAATTCCTAAATCTCGACAAAGCTTTTACTTCAATTGAATTACGGACAGGTTCCCAAATCTCAGCATAGATGTTTCCTCAGTTGAATTACTGACGAGTTCCTAAATCTCAGCAGAAACATCCCACCAGCAGAATGACGGACGACGAAGCTCCTAAAATTCTATTACTCTCAACAAAGATCAGCTTTCTCCAGCGGGATCTTCCTCAAAAACAAATATATAAGCCCTCACAAAGGAATCTCTTATACGATCGATTTTTCTTGGATGGCATCTTTAAGCCCATCTCCGACAAGATTCTGTCACATCTACAAATGGAATCTTTAAGCCCATTCCCTCAGCTATACTCTGACGAGTGCAAATTTACGGGCACTCTAGTGTCCAATCCTCTTTTACCTTTGAGACACGAAGGGCAAACTCGCCAATCTAACTCTTCAGGTTCAAGAAGATTGAACAGGGGCAGCTGTTGCACCCCAAAATTTTCCCTCTCATTTTATCAAAATTTCTCATCACAAGACTCTTTGAACTCAAGATCAAGCTAGGGTTTGCTCTGCTCAAGACATCTCCTTGCACTGTTGACCTGAATTAGGGTTTGAGTTTGCACAGGGATTTTTGGACTTACAATGCTCAAAATGACTTTCATACTTCATGTTGAACTTATAAGATTGTCCATACCAAGTTTCAAGCCTTGAATCAAATGTTTGCCCAATCAATTGGACAATTGACCTAGAAATCAGCTGTATTGGGAAAAAGTCAACTGTGGCCAATTTACAGTCAAACTTCATGAATTTTGACCCACATCAACCTTATGAACTCATATGAACCATTTGATCAAGTTTGGACCATAACTCCACAAGAAATTTGATCAGATCACCAAAAGGGCAAAATGGTCATTTTTAGGGTTTTGACTACACAAGGGCAATTTCTGACTTTTGACCTAGCCAATGGAAAATTGGGCTCAAGCATGGATTCAAGGGCTCAATGGAATCATCTTGACATATTTACAAAGCTCAAAAGATCTCAATTGCATTGGATTGACAGATGAATTTTTCAGTCAACTGATCAAATTTGATTGTACACTGAAAAGTCAAACTTTGAATTTTTTGTCAAAATCAAGTGCCAAGGGTCATTTTTCATCAAGATGTGTCAAAACATGAAACTTGTTCATCAAGAAACCCAATTTTGCAAATTAGGGTTTAAAGTTGAAAATTTTCATAACTTAGAATTTTTCTAAGTTATGAAATTTTCTTAATTTTTCCTAACTTTGCCCAACATTTTCACCATGATGCAATTGGATTCAAACAAAACTTCCAACATGAAATTTGTAGTCCTCCACAAAGTATACAACTTTTATTCACAAAGTTTTCCTAAAATAAGCTTGGATCTCAAGTTATGAATTTTGGAACAAGGGTCCCTAAAACTTTTAACTTAGTGAAATTTTGCCCTAGTTTAGGCAGGATTTTGACCTATCTTCATGGCCATTTTTCACATAGTTCCACTTGTAATCTCAAATTTCATTTGAAATATGGATTGTAAAGCATGTTGTAAGCTTTCCAAAATGTCGTAGAACTCTCCAAATACATTTGTGGTTAGGGAGAATCGAAGGCTTGAAGTTGGCAAAAACTCACTTTTCATCCATGGCATGTTCATATTGATACAAGTTGCAAATTCAAATCAGCTTGCTTTGCACTAGATTACAGGCATCAAAACCATTTCACACTCAATAATTTAATGCAAATCCATTGGTCTAAGGCATTGTTTTGGTCATTAGGGCATTGCATACAAGATTAATCCCTAAATGGTAAAAGGTACATTACCATTTTTGCCAAAGTTTGCTTTATGTCATAACCACAATCCTTGAGCATAGGGCCAAATCTTGTGCAGAAAAGAATATCCACCAACTTGAGGGGCCAAGATCAGAAGAAGCAGGCTGATAGATAGCCTGTATAGGCTTGTATTACATCATTGTTCATTTTGGCTTAAAATACAAGAAATATGTCCAAAACACTAGAACTTGAACATCAGCAAAAACCAACTTGTGCAAGCTTTTGAGACAACTTTCTCACATCCCCTTGAGCCAGAAACACGATACTTTGATCCTTCAAACCTCCCATAGCACAAAATCACATCTCATTGGCAAAACAGGGCAACATCTGCAGTTTGATTTCCATAACACAATTTGCTCGTGCGTTTTGCCCCAAACCTGTTTAAACACCTTCCATACAACCTATCCAAGCTATCCCAACCCTTAAACACTGAATGTAACTCCATTTACAGGGTTTTCCATTTTTAATTTCAGCTTGTGCAGGTTGAGTTCTGTAGGCTTGTTCAAGCACATTTAAGGAAAGCTAGACATTGGAGAAGGTCAAGTGAAGTTCAAGCAAACTCCCAAACATCTCAAGCCTTGTTGAAAAGCTCCACATTGTCATACACGAAGTCAACTGAAATAGCTTTTTATCAACTTCCTATCTCTCTATTTAGGAACATTTAGACTTAGGTTTGTGAATAAGAAATGTAGTATTCATAGCCATGAAGCTGTACATATGCTCAGTTTTCATTTTAGTTAAGCATGCTAAGAGAATTTGATCCATGAATTTCCTGAAAAAATTAGGTTAGTTTTTAGGGCCAGAGAAATTCTCTCTGGTATTTGAGACTTAGGACAAGTTTTTTATATGGTTGAATTTGTCTTGGAAAGCTCTACAATTTTGATGTTATGTGTTTTTGCATTACAGCACGTATACAGGTTGTTCGTGTTTGAATCCAGGCGCGCGCGTTTTTGAAGAACAGAGGTTGAAGATGAAGTGTGGTGTGCTGGGCTTGGTCCTAGCTCACTATTGACACCCCCCTTTTACTGAATGCACCCCCTGGCCCAATTTCTTTATATTTTATATTTTTGTATTTATTTATCATTTCTGATTTTTATTTCATATTTTCCAAACATAAAAATATCCAAAAATGTTTTCATAATTTCACACATTTATTTTTATTATTTTATTGTTTTTTTTAGACATAAAATAATTTAATTAGTATATACTTTTATTTATTGAAAATTTGAAAATAATAAATAATAACATTATACTTTTATTTTTATTCTTTATTCTATTTACACTAAAAAATATTGTTCTAAATATATTTTTGTCTTGTATATATTTTTTATTTTTATTTTTATTGTACATATTTAATATAATTAATATATATATATATATATATATATATATATATATATATATATATATATATATATATATATATATATATATATATATATATATATATATATATATATATATATATATATATATATATATATATATATATATATATATATATATATATATATATATATATATATATATATATATATATATATATATATATATATATATATATATATATATAGATACTTTTATTTTATTTAATAGATACTTTAGAATAAAAACATAAAAATATTATACTTTTATTCTTATTATTATTTATACTTAAATAATACTTTTTCTAAATATATTTTATTTTTTGTATATACATTATTTTATTTTATTGTATATAAATAGTATATTTAATATATTTTCATTCTTAAAAGAAAATTAGGGTTTACCCTTAATAAAAAAAATCTTTTATTTTTATTTTACATACATCAAAATACACAAAAAACCTTTTTTTGCATAATCATATTATTTTGTATATTTATTTAATTTGTTTACTTAAATATTATTCATTTGTTATTTATGTCATTTGATTCAATTTGGATGTAATAGTAAAACTAGGATTTTAATTTCTTGTCAAATATTCCCCATTCAAAAATTGTATCCCCCTCCCCATAATCATGTTGTAATAGTGGTAGATTTATTTTACGCATTTACGCTTCAATTATGCCATGATTAGAGATTAGAGTTTGTATGCTAACAATCCAAAAATCAAACAAAGTAGCTTGACTAATACAAAGACAAAGATGCATGAAAATTAATACACAATGCACACTTGCACCCCTAGGGTTACATCCACTTGTTGCCTTAAAAATGGGCCATGTTATGCATGTTGAGTACTTTACCAAAACAAAACAAAAGATCATAGTCCCTCGATGATGCTATCTTGGTTGCCTATATAAAATGATCTAGTCCCTCGAAAAATTGCTAAAGATACTTGGCAATATTGTTATCATGGTCAATACGATGACCCGCGCCTGTCCCGTTTAACATCCTAATACAAGGTTGTTTACCAAATGCAATGGTAAAACAACACTGTCAAAAGGGTTAAAAATGTGTAGGAAATGCCTTTGAGTAAAATAGGGTAGATAACTCTTAGTTACTTGATCAAAAATTGCAAAACATCCTTGCTATTTTCAAACACACCTCACAACACAATTTCAAAACATTTCCCAAATCAAACTTTCAAACATTGAAATATCTTTTCAAAATACAAACACCTTTGTATATATTCAAACAAGAATCCTTTTAAAGGTTGCCACAACGATGGCCTCTTTTTCAAATCATTTTCAAAAAACCATACACAAAGCACCATTTCAAACAATTGAAAAGCAAAAGCAAGTGATCTAAACAAGTAACTAAGAGCCCATGGATAAACATGGATGAAAAGGGTGCTTGCACCTTCCCTTTTCATAATCTACTCCCCGAACCCAAGAAAACATCTCAAAGGTCTTTCCTGTGCTTTTTGACCTTTCCTTAGGATAAAATAAAAAGTCGGTGGCGACTCTTGCTAAACCAAAACATTTGCGAACAGAAACGCAAAACCTCAAGTCAGTTCTCCCACCGTATCACACTTATCAATAATTATTTTAGGGATCTGAACAAAACACCTAAATTTTTTCTCACAATTGGAGGGCGGGTTTTCTAACACTATCACACTCAACCTCTCTCTCTGAATGCTTCCCGTCAGGTGTCACCTATCTTTTTTTTTCCTTTTTTTTGCTTTGATGAAAGAGAAGCTATGTTTGGTTGTTCTTCTAATATAAGTTGTTTATGTTTTTAATATAATATATGTTGTTATTATAAAATGTGTTCATATTATAATATTAATTATTATTATAATTGGTGGCCTTTGTAAATCAAATTGTGTTTCTACTTAGAAGTAAGCAGCAAATTAGGATTAATGACGGGCTTAGACCATCCTCATTTAATCCGCACCCCTTCCATGCATTTGGGCCAAGTTCAATTTCCTAACTTTGACCCTTAATTCCTGCACCCCTAATTTTACTAACTAACTGAAAACACACCCCTATGTGAACTAATTAAAATTATATTTTTTTACATTTTTTTATCAATTTATTTATTTATATTTTCACAATTAAAATTTATTTTTATAATAAATTCTAAATTTATTTATTTACTAATTCAAATCTTTTTTACGAACTCATTCAAATATCTTTTTTAATTGCATTAAAATTTTTTTTCTCATGTATTAAAAATATTTTTTATATATATTAATATATTTAAAAAATTTCTAACCAATTAAATTACTAACAATTTTCACTAACCTAATTCAAACCTTGTATCTATTTTCAAAAAGGAATATGGAGATATTTCTCATTAATTGTGAACTTCGTCTAACAACTCTGTAATTTAAAAACTTAGAGTTGTTTCAAAGATTAATTCGAGATATTCCCGTAATCCATAAAAAACACCAACCAACAATTGCAAACTTCGAATTGGGACTCTTATTCCTCCTAAGAGGATACGTAGTCATACTACTAGAATCGTGGCGAGTTCCCCTAATTAAAATTAAAACCCTATTTCCTAAATTGTAATTCTAAATCTTAGTATCCTTGTGAGCAAGGTAGATGAGGGGTACCTAACAAATTCCCTTCGTCTAAAATGAGTCAACAACTTAGAATCGCTGACCACTTTAGGGTTATCCATTATATTATCTTCCGAAAGATAAAAATTAAGGGTGGCTACTCTTAATTCTAAAACCGGTTACAACAGCTGGCGACTCTGCTGAGGACATCAACCCTGGGGTTTGAAAGCCTCTCTTTTGGATTTAGGGTTTTTTTGGGTTTTTCTATTTTTGTTATTTCTTTACATTTATTTTTATTTATTTGTATTTATATTTTTTTTATCATATATCATTTATTTATGGTGGGATTTTATTATTTTAGAAAAATAATTATTTTTCAAAACCCTTAGAAAGAAGGTTCGTCTATTAGCCAAGGGGATACATCAGTCCTATGAGTTTATGTGACGACTTCACCTAGAGCGGTGGAATTCCATGAAAGGAATATGTCTTAAGAGACATCATATTGAGAGGTAGGACTTTGGAATAAAACCTATGAATCTTTGTATAACCATTAAACCAAAATCTCATGGTGAGACCTTTCATGACCTAGTGACAGAAGTTTCGGTATGTAAAGAGGCTCCTCTTAAGGGAGGCCCTTGTGCCTTTTCCTATGGTGTAATCATGATATCCTTAAGGAAACCACCTTTTGGGGAGGGTAGAATATCCGTAGGCCAAAACTAGGAACCTACATGCTAAGGATACATTTCACATCCCACTACAATCCCTAAATTCATAAGGGTTATCTTTATATCTATTATTGTCTTTATCCCGTAGGGCTTCCGTCTATCTATTACAATCCCTATCCTGTAGTGATTTATTTTGTTTGTTATAATCACTGGCCTGTAGGGATCCTCTTTTGTCTTTCACTGTCCTTTGAATCTTAGTATCTTGACCTCCATAGATTGATATGGAACCTTCCCACAAAGGACGTCCTCGCTAATGCACGCCATGTGGCCTATATCAGGCCATGGGATTTGGTGACCATTGATCGGTCACCGTGTGCTCTCTTCCATGGTATTCCCTCAGTCCAACCTTCATCTCAACTAACCATTAGACTATCACAATTCCTAGCCTGTAGGAATTCCTGTCCCTCTATTATAATCCCTAGCTTGTAGGGATTCCTCTTCATCTTTCATTGACTATAAACCTTAAGGAGTTCCTGTCTGTTTCAATCCCTGAGTCAGTATAGGATATCCTTATTTCCATGTCTATTGTTAAACCCGTATAGGGTACCCTTATGTTTACCTTCGTATTACGTTCGCGTCACATTGCATATCCATGAAACTTTTTTGCATACCCATTAAAGCCAAAAAATATTTTTGCATACCCATGCATTCACATACATTCATACATTTGCATATCATGCATTTCCACCTTCTCCCTTATCCAACTATTACCCATATGCTAGCTGATTTCTTGGTACCCGCAAACGAACTTAAGAAAGTATGCAATTATGGAAGGAGGAGATTAAGTATTGGATATTCAATGGAGCTTGGTCCCACAAATCTTATTGTGGAGAAAAGGAAGCCCTTCACCATGACAACTACAGGCCTACACAATGCCCCAAATGCCAGTACTACTCGTGATTCCTCTACATCAAGAACAATTGCCCTATCAACAAAATTGGTATGCCCGAGAAGAGTCCAGGGTCACCCCTATGGTCTGATAAGTCCAAGAACTATGAAGCATATCCTAAAGTAAGTGGATCAACAAAAAAGCTCATCTCTAGGATCATTAGACTTTATCAATTTCAATTTGTAGCTTCCAAGTTGCTAAGTTGTATTTGGGGTAAGTTTGTATCTTTTGATTAGTAATACTATATAAAATGATCATGCATGTTTTGAAATCAATCCATTCATATTCACTCTTCTATCACTTTCCATAAATATCAATTGTTCACTTCCATCTTCCGTTTCACCACTTTAGCAAACTTTGAGGGAGAATGATGAAAACTTATGAACTAAATTGCGCTGACATATGCTTTCAATGGTAAGATAGAGCTGATGATGTAAGGAATTGTTTCAATTCCTAAACAATGGAGAAATAAGTAGTTAATCCATAATCAACCCCCTCGAGGCAGGAGTTGGAGTTTTGTTCTATTTTCTAAAAACCCTTAACTTTAACCAGGGGCAGGGTAGTCTTTCAATTAATTCGATGATGCATTCAAATCCTAGGATAATCGGGCCATCTAAGAAAAGGTTCAAGCACATCTCCTTCCTCGATACATCATTGAGGAAATGATCTAAGCAAAGGTTTGAGCACATCATCTTCCTCATGCACATCGATAAATATTGAGGAAACAATCAATAAAGACAAAGTCCATGACGCCTTCTTCTTCAATACATCATTCAAGATCGAGGAAACAATGAAGACGAAGCTTACAACAATCAGTGAGGCAGTAATAAAAGTTCAAAATAAAAAAAAATAAAGCCCGCTAAGTCAAGTATCGAAAAAAACTTGATTTAGGCAAAAGTTAGGATATCCCGATAGACCAAGATTCAAAAGAATCGGTCCATGCAAACATAAGGGATTGAAAACAAATAAATTGGAGAACAATCTTATGACTGCCACCTCAAAAATATTAAAGGCTTCTCATAAATGCTTGGATCTTATCAATGCTTTTCATTGGTGCTTGGATCTTTATTTACGCTTCTCATCATCTGCGCGACTACAAAATTTCTCTTGGAGATTAAGCGCATCTGCTGGATTAATTGGACTTAGGATCAGAGAACATCAAGGAGAATGGTGTGGGCTAAATAATTTTTGAGCCTTATATCCTATGTTTCTTAAACCACGAGCCAAGGCCACATTACAACCTTCAAAAGTCCTAATTGAAGCAAAGTTAACTATGAAAGCATACTCGGCAAAATTTGTGTTAAACTGACTCCTATGTTTGTTAAAATTATTACTAACCATTTCGCTTCTTCTAATTTCCATTTCTAATCATCCATTTATATTCAAACTTAGATTTCAAAACATGCATGTGCATTAAACATAATTAGTTTTCAAAAATGTACAATTTTATTTATGAATAAACACTAAGCATCAAAGGAGATCTTAAGAATTGGTTTAATCAAAAGAGATCCATTTCAAAATACTCCTAACTAGGGGGAAAAACATCTAAGGAGGAATCATATGGTCATAGGTAATACTAATGATCGTAGGAGTATATCGCATGAAGATACTATTGACAAGGGGTGATCATTCTGAGATTCAATCAACTTGGATCACATTTTAAAGCACCAATCATGGGCATACCTTCCGAAGGGGAATTCCTTAATCAAGTCATATCACAACAGGGTATGGCTGTTTCCTTGTTTCAACAAACTTCTAAAGGCCTTGATAATCAGGGGAAACCTTCCAAGATTCAAATGTTTTAGCAGTACGTATCAAGTTCATCCTACAACATGTAGGGTCCAAGTTCCCTCTTAAACAACTTCAAGAAAAAACTTTTGAAGCTTCGAATACTTGGGGAAATCTATGTCAAGTTTATGGTGAGGTCTAAGTTCTTTATGAGGGTGCTTCCTCCAGATCCTGGAGATTGAGGGGCACATATTTCAAAATTCGAATGTTGGGGCAAACCACTGTGAGGCTCGATCAAAAAGAGTTGATTCAAAATGGTTCATCAAAGACAAACATTTTCAAGAGTCTTTTAATCAGGGGCATAGTTTAAGATAGTTGGGCCATTCATTTTATGATCAAACTATTTCTAAGCTCATATAAATGAGAATCTCCTCCAAGTCCCAACATATTCCACATAAGGGCAAGTTCTCTGCGTACTTTCATAATCTCCAGTGGATCTTTCTCCTACATCAACAATCTTCAAGTGCAAATCGAGTATCGGGAAATCATGATTACATAATATTCAACCACCATGTGACAAGTAGCCTTGTTACACAAGCAACATATTTATGATTTAATCATCCACGACCCATCATAGGGGCATCAGTCAAGCATATTAGTCTGCATAAGTCATTGTCACGCATTCATTAGGTCACTTCGATCCAGAACCAAGCTATACTTATCATCTTATCCGGCTGACGAATTATGACAACATGGGTCTAAACAAGGGCCGAATCTCACTTAAAGTCAATCCTTAAGCCCGATTGGAACCTCAAAAGTCCAACATCCATTGATATATATCCAAGCTACGTATTACATGCATTGGTTAGACATTCTATGCATTAACGCCTACATTTCCATACATACATGACATATCACAAACTAGGACTTAGGACCTCCTGTAAAAAAATCCTGAGTCAATTTCCAGGGGAGTCACTATTCTCAATCCAAGTACAATCTCCAGCTAAGTCAGTAACGTCTCTCTGACTATCCCTCTCAATGAATCTATGATACAAGCATTCTTTGTCAAACTAAATTGTAAGCAGCCTTGCGTACAATCATCCAAGACGTGAGCAGCCTCACATAACCTCATTCCTTTATTCATTCATAGGAATCCATATGAAGCATGAACAACCTCATGCATTCATCAACCATCCATACGTAAGCCTTACGTACAACCGTCAAAGACGCCTTATGTACAACCATCAAAGTCGTGAGAAGCCTCACACTTTCCAATCACCTGATCAAAGTCTCCTGGTGACCTTACCGATGTTATAAACTCTACCTTCTGTTCCACCTTTCCAAGCCACCAAGTTGATATTATTCCATTAGCCCTAGTGGCATTGGTGTAAAGTCCAATTCTCGTCTGGCAGTGTTCCAATTTCCGTATGGAACCTAATCCTTATCACCAGTTCTCGGCTGGTAGCCTGCCTTAGGCACTGATTTTGTAGTTCAAATAAAATAGGCATTGCATTTATCAATCATCGCATCATTTCAATTCATAATACTATCATATTAAGCATACATCAAGCATAATCATATCAAACATGCATACATGCATTATATTCAATCATATATGCCCATGAAAACTGCGGAAAATCTCAAGGCATGTTTAACAGCTAAGACAAACTCAAATTCAAAACCAAGCTCAGCACTATCCATTCTTTGTACTATCACTATAGCTACCTCAGTTGAGAACGGACACAACCGTCAAAGGTACCACTATCGAAATTTCACTAGGCAGCTTACCTACAATTCATATCCAAAGCCTAGTCATCACCAGCCTCCGAGCATTACACTTGCAATTATCAAATTCAAACTTTTCAAGTTCAAATCTTTCAAAACATTCAATTTCATTTGGTTATCATGTTAATCAAGCCTCGATTGAGAACAGACACTATTAGCTTCATTAGCAAAAATTTGGGGTTCATTTCTTCATGTTGATAGTCTTGGTTGAGAACAAACACAACCGACATCATTAGTGAATTTGGGGTTCATTTCTTCATGTTGATAGTCTTGGTTGGGAATAGACACAACCGACATCATCAGCGAAACCTTGGGCCCCTTTGTCAGATTATCAAAGTAAGCAATTACCTTGGTTGAGAATAGACACAACCGATAAAACTCTGATCTCATCTTTGATCTAGTTATCTAAGATTTGATCACCAAAACATTTTACAATCATCTACCCCCTAGATCGTAGTAGGTGTGCAAATTACCAGGGTCACATTATTCATTCCCTAGGTTGTAATGAATACGTGAATCTATCTTTGTACCGTTTATCCCCTAGGTCGTGGTAAACGCACAAATTCTTCAAATATCTATCCCCTAGGTTGCGATAGGTATGCTAATTTTCAGGGTTATACTATTCATACCCTAGGTTGTGATGAATAACGTAAACTATCTCTGTTGTCTTTTATCCCATAGGTCGTGATAAATGCACAGGTTCATCCTCATACTATTTACTCCCTAGGTTTTAGTAAACATAATGAAATATGCGGTATGATTCATCGCATCAGTCTGCATGCAGCGATGCATTATAAAAACTTTATTTTATTCACCCCCTAGGTTACGATGGATAGTCAAAATCTACATTATAATCTTACTATATTAGTCTCAAAGCATTAGTAAGTCAACTTCACAAACTCGTATTATTTACCTCCTAGGTTATGGTAAATATACGAAAAACTTCAATCTTATTCTGCAAATACCTTAATTGAGAACATACACAACTGGTATATCTATGATCTACATCTTTGGTTTAATTATCTAGGATTTGGTTATCAAATTCAAAATTAAAATTTCAAACCCGTAGTATCTATCCCCTGGGTTGTGATGGGTATGCAAATTTACAGTATAGTTTAACGTGTCAGTCTTTAAGCGACAGTGAATTATCAAGTCTATGTACTTATCCTCTAGGACGTGATAAGTACACTAAGCAATGCATTATTATGTTAGTCACTATAGTAAGATATTTTCAATCCATATCATTTACTCCCTAGGTTGTAGTAGATGTGTGAAATCTGCGATATAACTCATTGCGTTAGTATCGAAGCAGAAATAGGTTATCTGTCTCTCTACGATGCAATTAATTGTGTTAGTTTCCATGCAACAATATATTATCAAGTTCTTTGTTATTCATCCCCTAGGCTGCGATGAATATTTAAAATCTGCATCATTAGCTTACTATGTTAGTCTCAAAGCGTTAGCGAGTCAAATTTCAAACTGATATTGTTTACTCTAACTGCAATATATCTTGTTGCATCAGTCTCAATGCAACAATAAGTTATCAATTTTCAACTTGTGTTATTTACCTACTAGGTTATGGTAAATACGCAAAAATCTGCAATCTCTTTTCTAGGTATTTGCGAGTTATCCACGTCGTCATATCTAGGCCAATTTCACTTTTTGCTCTAACTTTGGTAGGATGGTACATCATCATATTTGCCTATCTCTTTATCCAAAATCTGGTAGGATGATACATCGTCGTCTTTGCCTATTTATTTGAGCTCTTGGGTATGCTATATCAGTGTATCCTTATTTAATAATCTATGGTCTAAATTTTGGGGTCTTCCATTATTTAATAACGATCTGACCCGAACGTGTGAGAATAACGTCCTCTCGCATACTTCAATCGAAGAGTAATTAAATAGGGGCAACTGTCATACCCTAAATTTGTCCGCCTATTTTTCTCGTTATCTATAGCCAAATATCTACTCATTTAAAAGTCATTATGTCTATAAATTAAAAATATCTCTTTGATATAATAAATAAAATTATTATTTAAAAAAACAATAAATTTATTTATTTATCATCTTTGTTCACTTTGTATCTGTTGTACCCCAAAATTTGCCCTCTCATTTCTCAAGGCATTTCCTTACAAGGATTTTCAAAAGTTCAAATTTGCACAAGTACAAGTGGGATTTCAAGCATCAAATCAAAGAAGAACATTCCTCTTTCAATTTCACATCCTTCGATTGGGTTTTTGGCCTCTTTCGATGCAAGCTTGGCTTACATCCTTCGATTGAGCATTGACTCCTGACATGCTTGCTTTGATTCACAAAACAATAGCTATCTGCATGCAGTATTCAATTGAGAAATTACCTCCTTCCTGCATGCTTAGGTCCATAAAGCAAGGGGCTCTCACCATGCTAGTGTACACATGGCAAAAGCCTCCTGTAGCCTCCTTCAATTCAAAGGGGAAGGGCCTCTTGTTGGTGTCCTTCAATTCAGAAGTTGGTGGCTTCCTACTCGCCTCCTTTGATTCAAAAGACAAGTTCCTTCTCTGCGCTTGCCTCCAATTCACAAGGAAGGAACTTCCTTCATGCCAACAGGAACAAGGTAATGGCTTCCTGCAGCTTTCCTTTGACTCAGAAGCCAATGGTCTTGCATGTTTCCAAATTCACAAGGCAAAAATTTCCCTTCATGCTAGCACCCACAAAGTAAGGGACCTCCTGCATACAAGCTTGATTCTTGCTTCGATTGGGGCATTTGATTTCTTTTGAGAAAGCTTGACTCCTGCTTCGATTGGGCAGTATCTCCCTTGGAAAGTTTGTCTCGACACGCATAGTCTCTACATTATGACATATCTGGGTGTCCCAATCGAAGGTTATACTTTGTGGCCCATCTGAAGAATTATAAGTGATGCACACAAATGATGCATGTGGTCCCTTCAAAAGAACACATACATGTTCCAAATCGAAGGACACCCATTTGGGCCCTTTCAAAGGATACACATATGTGCCATTCGAAGGACACTTTGATTTAGAAAGAAACATTTTTGTCTGAAAAGGAGTATGGTCGAAGGATAGGGCTAGGGGGTCAAAACAAAAGGTTGAGATATTCAAAGATGCTTGCTGGCCAGAGTCCTATGTGCTGCCAAGTCCAAGCCTGCTACACTGGCCACAACACTCCAAAACTGCTGCACAGCAGTCCTACTATGCTGCTCTTATATCTGCACCAATTTGGCATACAAAAACTGCACCTCAAAGGCTACAAAAATAGCATACCAAATTTGTTCAAATCTCTTTTGTTTTCCCTCCCAAATCTCATCCAACTTCATCTATAAATAAGATGTTCTACAACACATCTTAGGGGGTCTTTTGGTAGCTGAAAAAACTATGGTTGTGAGAAAATTATCAAATTCTCAAAACTCTCAAATACTTTCAAACATTCTCAAACATTCAAACTCTAAAACTCTCATATCCCTTCATGCATTAGTAAATCCTTTGATTCACTCCCAAACTGCCAGATAACTAACCTTCGATTCATTCCCTAACTACAACATAATAGTATTTTGATTCACTCCCTAGACTTTTATATAATAACCTTCAATTCACTCACCACTATCACACACCCTCCTTCGATTTAGTGACTGCCCAAACAAAGCATCAACTGAACTAGCTTCAAGAAGATTCCATCGAAGCTCCATCCACCACCAAGGAAGCCACCTACAGCTCCTTCGATTAGCACTTCAAGAGGTAAGTTTCCTCTAAACATGGAACTTTTCATTTAAATATCATTTGTACATATAAATAAAAGGAAAATGTAGATATCCCATCTAGGAAGTTGACCATGCCCTAACTTTTGATCCTCACTGCCTGGATGTTGAAAATCTCAACCCTGACTAGTTAGACATTGGATTTTGGTGCCTAATAATCTTGTGCTAACCCCTGGCTTGTAGCTTTTGAAAGTTACACTTGTTAGTTTAATTTTCAAGTTTTTAGACAGGTTTTCTGTATACACTCACACTGACTTCTAGGCCAATCGAAATAAGCAGAAAAAGGACGTAATCAAAGGGCATGCTAATACTGATTCCCAGCCCCAATCGAAAGAATCAAAAGAAGGGTGAATCGAGGGAGTCTACTGCCTAGATCGAAGGACTCACTTTTTTCCTCTTTTTATGTTATTTATGCTTGTCTTTATATTTTATTTCTATTCAATATGGTTGTAATAGTGTAGGATATTTATTTTCTACATTTTTATTGCTTTATATTAATGTTAGTAATTAGGATGTATGGAAAGATAAAACCAATAAGTAGACAACCCTGATCAAAGATTAAATGCATGCAATCAAACACACTTTGCACACATGTACCTCTAGGATAATCTCACTTGTTGCCTCGAAAAATAGTCATGTCCCTCGAATATGGGCATTTTAGCAAAGACCCTCGATAAAAGATCGTAGTCCCTCGATGTTGCCTTCGGTAAACGATCTAGTACCTAACGAAATTGCTAAAGTGTCCTATAGGCTGTCTTCTATGACTATACAAATGACCCACACCCGTCCCTTCACATCCAACGATGGGGATTCTTACCAAATCAATGGTAAGGTAGCAACATCTAAAGGAGGAGGAAAAGAACAAAGACCTTTTGAGAAGGTAGGATGCTCGTAGTTGCTCACTTGCTCACAATAAAAAAAACCATTTACACACTAACACTTTCAATTGAAACATTTTCAAAAGGTCAAAGCTCTTTGTACGCATTCTTATAGAGACGAGAACTATTACAAAGACACTTTTCAAAATCACTTTCAAAAACATCTTCCATAACAAACACCTCTTTGAACTATTTTCAAAACCAATAGTTTGTACACATTCTTATAGATACGAGAATCATTACAAAGACATTTTCAAAATATTTTCAAACCCAAAAGCACATTTTCAAACAAAAGCAAGTGATCTAGCAAGCAACTAAGAGCCCATAAATAACTACAGATGAAAAGGGTGCTAATACCTTCCCTTTTCATAACCTACCCCCTGAACTCAAGAAAAACATCTCTAAAGGTATTTCACGTTCTCTTCACACTTTCCTTATTGGATAAAAGAAAAGTCGGTGGCAACTCTTGCTATCCACAATAATTGCGATCAAACGCAAAACACCCAAAGTCAGTTCTCCCACCGTATTACAAAACTGGCGACTCTGCTGAGGGCATTACCTAAAAGTGGGGTTACCTTAGGGCTAGATAACCTTTACTTACATTCATTGTTTGAATTGCTTGCTTTACATTATGGTTCCTTGTTTGGGTTTTGTTTGGATCCTACACCTGGATCTGGGGAACCTTTTAGGTAAGTAGCAATAGATTGTGGAAATTGTACGACATAGACCGATATGGTTGAAATAATGGCTACGTTAGTGTAACACATTTGTTGGTACCGATATCCCTTGTGTTGAATCAAGGAGAATACGGGGCCACTGAGCGGTTTCATAAAACACTAACTGACCTTAGAACCTTAATTGAACAACTTAGTCATTAGGAAGTAGTGAGATAGCCGGTTTTGGTGGAAAGCTGAAAATTTGTTGATACTCGATACTACATTCATTGAGATCAGACTTTTGGGGATATCTCGGCTGCAAGAAAAGATTGATTGTGCTGAGATAATGCCTAAAATAAAGTTTAGTGATATTGAGATTCCCTAGAACACGGTTACTTTCTAGGACAGGTTGAGCCAACTAAACTTCAAGAGGGTACTTACCTACAAACCCCATTGCAAGCTTAAACCTAAGGACTTGTCTGCTTTGTGTGTATATGTTTTTTTCCACATGTACATAACAACATAAACATCATAAAATCATAAGCATTCTCACTAACCATTTCAAGAATTTAGGAATTTATCTTTGCTTTGTTTTGTAGGCCATGAATCCTATTAGAAGGAATACCATCCGAGTCAGCTTCGTGAAAGCACATCCTTAACTCCAAGAATTAGCATCAAGGATTCTTGGATATTCTCCCTTCACCAAGAAATATGCTCGACTTCTCAGCTTGGCTACCTTAAATTTCCAAGAAGAAATGATGTGTGTACTCTTCCAATTCTTTGATCCCATGCATCATTGCTTCACCTTTCTTGATTATCAGTTGGTGCCTACATTAGAAGAGTTATCTCAACTGTTAGGAGTGCATGTGATTGATCAAATACCATCCACTGGTTTAGAGTAGACTCCAAAGCTTGAAGTAATTGCTAAAGCTTTACATTTGAAGACAGCTGATATTATAACGAATTGGGAGACAAGAAGCAGAGTTAAGGGTTTCTTAGCCAAGTTTCTGTTGGAGAAGGCTCGTTCTTTCTGGGAGGACATGGATTTTCAAGCTTTTGAAGATGTCTTGGCCCTCCTAATCTATGGTTTGGTTCTATTTCCCAATCCGGACCAATTCATAGATGTGAATGCCATCAAGGTTTTCCTCTCTCATAATCCTATACCTACTTTGCTTGGAGACATTTTACATTGTTTCCACACTCGCACCATGAAGAAAAGAGGTAATATTTTGTGTTGCATTCCCTTACTCTCTAGGTGGTTTACTTCAAACCTACCTCGATCAACGATGAAGAACAAGCAACGCTTGACATGGTCTCAAAAGATGATGCCACTCACACACTCTGACATTTATTGGTGTTCTCGATCCCTGGAGGGCACTACCATCATTGACCGTTGTAGGGAATTCCCTAATGTTCCACTCTTAGGCATTATGGAAGGTATCACTTATAATCCTTCTCTTGCATTACAAAAATTTGGGTATGCATGAAGAGATGGTCCTCACGATGCACTCATCCAAGGTTTGGTATTTGACTATGAGGGCAACGGCCAAGGCTATCGTCAAAGGTTCATACGAGCTTGGAGAATGGTAAACAAGGTAGATAGCAAGACATTGGGGCATAAATCCATCCCTTTGGAGCCTTATCTTAAGTGGGTACGAACTCGTGCTTAAAATCTTGGTATGCCATATCCTGCCATTTTACCTATCTTCATGGAGCCGATTATTGAAGGAGATGTTCCGTATACTGTCCTTCATCCTACCATGCCTACTTCTCTTGAGGATTTGCAAAGAGCTTGGATTCAGCTGAAGGAAGAGCGAGACACCTTTGAAGCCCAGTTTTACGCGAGTGAAAATAAGGTTTTGGAACTTACCAGACAACTTCATGAAGAGCAAAGTTTAAACACCTACATTGCTCCAAAGAGGATGCACTCTACCTTTTTGTCTTACGAGTTTATTTCCTCCATTGTGAGCCCAAGAGGAATGGTTGTAACCAATTTGAACTTATTAATACAATTAACATTTGTTCTCTTTTTTGTCTAAGCAAATTTAAAATTTAAAAATCCTTGGAAACATCGCATAAACATTATCATGCATACAATTACATTAAGCAGGTACTTTAAGACATGTTTCTTATCTTTTCGCTGTTTATTTCAGCAAGCAAGAAAAAAAAAGAAATGGCTCTTGAACAAACTGTTAAGGACCTTCAAGCACAAAACACCCAATTTCAGCAGATGTTCCTGGGGCTGGCCAAGGGGTAAGAAGATCTAAAAGCTCTCATCATCAAGGAGAAGACAAAGAAGGCGAAGAAACAAATGGTGTTTTGAATTTGGGAAGAAGGATCAAAGGACCGGCTAAGCGAGCTCTAGATTTCGCAACCTCGTCGGGTGAAGGAGATAATCAAGAAGAAAAGAACAAGGAAGGAAATGACAACCCAGAGTCTGAGGAAGATGAAGCTGACTACTCTGAAGAACAATATCCTCTTGCTGATGATAAATACAAATAGATGAAGGATCGCCTCAATGCTATGGAGATCCAAAGGGTACCCGGGCTGGATTTTGAAGAGCTAGGACTGGTCTCAGGGGTGGTCATCCCGCAGAAATTCAAGGTCCCCACATTTGCTAAGTACGATAGTGTCTCCTGTCCTAAGCTACATTTAAGGTCACATGTCAGAAAGATTCAACCCCACACTACTGATAGGAATATGTGGGTATATTTCTTCCAGGAAAGTTTGTCGAGGACATAATTAGAATGGTTCTATCAGTTGGAAGGAATTAATATTCGCAATTAGGAAGATCTGGCTGCTACTTTTTACAAGCAATACCAGTATAATGCTGACCTCGCTCCAACTCGTACACAACTGCAAAGTATGGCTATGGGTTCTGGCGAAGGTTTCAAAAATTATGCCCAAAAATGGAGGTATCTCACGAGAAGAGTCCAACTCTCTCTATCTGATAGAGAGCTGGTGGATATGTTCTTGGGCACTTTGTCTGGTCCATTCTTCAACCATCTGATTGGAAAGTCTTCGCCTGGGTTTACTGATCTAATCTTAACTGGTGAGCGGTTAGAAGATGGTATTAAGAGTGGCAAGATTCATAGGGATGCATCCTCAAGCACAATGAAGAAACCCTTCACTGGAAAGAAGGAAGTCAGTGCTGCTTATGGCCAGAGAAATCAAAACAAAACTGAACATCGTTCGACGGTAGGGGCTGTTATGTTCTCCAATCTTATATCAAATCAACAACGAAACAATCAACGCAGGCCAGATGTGCCTAGAAGATAGTTCACCCGGATCAACATGACCTTATCCCATGTATTTCCACACCTGTTGAAGTCCAATCTGGTGACTCTAAAGGAAGCTCCCAAGAATGCCAATATTGCATCTCCCCGCTACAACCCAAAGGCTCGATGTGCCTATCATTCAGAGAGCCTGGGGCATGATACAAACGATTATTGGGGTCTGAAAAATATGGTGCAAGACCTTATCGAGGCGAAAGAGATTGAGTTTGACCTTCCAGAGACACCTAATGTAATAACCGCGCCAATGCCCAAACATGGCCAGGGTGTCAATGCCGTTGATGATGACCTGTTTGTTTCTTCTGTGGATGAATTAGCCACTCCTCTTCTGATCATTAAAGAAAATCTGCTGCGAGCCGGTTTATTTTCGGGATATGGTGAAGGTTGACACTTGTGTTTGTCTCTACAAGATAGTTGTTTGTCGTTAAGAATGGGTGTCCAACGCCTGATGATTAATAAAGAAATTATGTTTGAGAAAGTTCCCCTTGCAAGAAACTTGTGTGAAGATGTATCAATAGTTATCATTTCCGACAATCCTCCCAGGGTCTCCACCAAAAGACCCGTCAGGATTACACCCGTTCCCAAGTTTGCTCCTCTGATTATCACTCTTATTGGGCCGATACCTTACTCCTCTGATAAAGCTGTTCCCTGGAATTATGGGGCTGACGTCTACTACCATGGAATCAAGCAAGACATGTTGGTTGTTGAAGATAAAATTGCCAAAGATATTGATCCTAACGTCGACAACATCACCGAGACCAGTAAAATTATGAGAAGCGGAAGGGTTTTCTCTCCCGAAATATCTCCAAAAACTGTTGCTACTCTTGTGATTATTCCTGTTTCTACTCCTGTTAGTACTTCCATTGCTACTCCTACTATTATCCCTACTATTATCCCTGCTACTAAGTCAGCTGAGACTCTGGGAAAAGAGGTATTGGTTGAGCCTGTCCAGACAAAGGCGCACAAAGAAGTCATCCCAAGGCTTCTAAAAAAGAAATGGAAGAGATACTGAAGATAATAAAGAAAACTGATTATAACGTCGTGGAGCAGTTGGGGCAGACCCCTTCAAAAATCTCAATGCTGGCCTTACTTTTGTGCTCCGAGGCCCATGCTAAGGCTTTAGTAAAATTCCCGTAGTTTGCCCACGTGCCTCAAGAGACCTCCGCTGATCAATTCGAGAATTGCGTGGCCAACCTGACTGCTGATAATGGACTGGGTTTTTCCGACGCTGATTTAACTCCCAAGGGAAGGAAACATAATGATGTCCTGTATGTCTCTATTGAGTGCAGGGGCACTTCCCCAACTCATGTTCTGATGAATACAAGTTTGTCGCTGAATGTCTTACCCAAGAATGCTCTGGACATGTTATATTGTGAAGGACTCACGTTGAAGCCTAGTAACATTGTGGTGAGGGCCTTCGATGGTTCCAAAAGAATGGTGCACGGGGATGTGGACATCCCTATTAAAGTTGGTACTCAGAATTTTGACTCAACTTTCTAAGTGATGGACATCAACCCGTCTTATTCCTGTTTATTGGGACGATCCTGGATCCATGGGGCTGGTGCTGTTACTTCTACCATGCATGAGATGTTGAAGTATCTGGTAAATGGAAAGATTATCACAGTCTATGGTGAGGAGGAATACATGGTGAGCCCCCTGAACTCTTTATGGTATGTTGAAATGGACGGCAACTTCATTGAGACCCCCTGTTAGAACTTTGAGGAGGTTCCACAGACAGTTGTTGTAACCAAGACTACTACTAAAGTTTCGAATATTGCCATACCTCCATTGAAAATGGCTTCTCTGAAGGATGCTAAAGCAATAGTTGAAGAAGGTGGATGTACCATTTGGGGTCAACTTCTAGATATTCCCTACAAATATGACAAATTTGGTTTGGGTTTTACTTCAGAGGCCCAAAGAGCTGATCGACGTGCTCGCGCTGGGGGACCGCCATTATGCATTAGAAACCATGGAGTCAATGCGTTGGAGGACAATGATAGCAACTGTGACATGGACAAGTGGATTTTCCCAACTATCAGCGGTGGAATCAACAATTGGGAGGCTAAATATTTTGTTCATATTACTTTTATTCAAGATTAACTGTCTTTTAATTTTTAGATATGTAATATTTAAACAATTAAAACTCTAAAACCTTGTGTCTTATCCGAGGCACAATGGTCTATCTATGAGGGTTATTACTTCATCTTCATATGTCATTAATAAATCATTGGACATTTTGCATGCAAAATTTACGATCTTTGTTTTTCTTTTCTACTTTGTCAAAAATACCCATGCTCTTACACACACTCACATATAGAAATGCAGATCAACATCCACTTTGGATCCCCTTGGTAACGGTTCTGCTATTGCAAATTATGACTTTGAAAATCCGATCTACCAAGCTGATGACGAAGGTGAGGAAGATTGTGAGGTACCAGAGGAACTTGCTAGACTGTTACAACAGGAAGAAAGGGCAATACAGCCCCACGAAGAGCCAATTGAGACAGTAAACTTGGGTACTGAAGAGGATAAGAAGGAAGTCAAGATAGGTGCTAATTTGGAGCATAGTGTCAAGGAGCGTCTAATTCATATGCTACATGACTATGTTAAGGTATTTGTCTGGTCATACGAAGACATGCCAAGACTCGACACTGATATCGTGGTCCATCGTCTTCCAACAAAAGCAAACTGCCCCCCCTAGTAAAACAGAAAGTTCGTTGTATACGGCCAGAGATGTCAGAAAAGATCAAGGCTGGAGTTATGAAGCAGTTCAACGCCAGTTTCTTAGCTGTTACCTCCTACCCACAATGGATTTCTAATGTTGTTCTGGTACTTAAGAAGGACGGTAAGGTACATATGTGCGCGGATTAAATAAACCTGAATAGGGCAAGCCCCAAGGATGACTTTTCGGTTCCCCATATTGATGTTCTAGTTGAGAACACCGCATAAAACAAGGTATTCTCCTTCATGGATGGTTTCTCTGGGTACAATCAGATCAAAATGGCACCTAAGGACATGGAGAAAAGGACCTTCGTCACGCGGTGGGGCACTTTATGCTACAAAGTTATGCCATTTGGGTTAAAGAACACCAGGGAAACCCATCAGCGTGCCATGGTAGCTTTGTTTCACGATATGATCCATCACGAGATAGAGGCCTACGTTGATGATATGATAGCCAAGTCTCAAACTGAAGAGGAACACCTTGACCACCTGCAGAAGCTGTTTGAAAGACTGAAGAAGTACAAACTGAGGCTGAACCCGAATAAGTGCACCTTTGGAGTAAGATTCGGTAAGCTCTTAGGCTTTGTTGTCAGCGGCAAAGGTATTGAACTAGACCCTACAAAGGTTAAAGCCATACAAGAAATGCCAACTCCTCGCATTGAGAAGGAGGTTAGGGAATTCTTAGGACGTCTAAACTACATTGCCAGATTCATTTCCCATCTAACGACTACTTGTGAGTCAATCTTCAAATTACTGAAGAAAGATCAAGCAGTGAAGTGGAATGACGATTTCCAGACCGCCTTTGACAAAATCAAAGAATATCTTTAAGAGCCTCCCATTTTGATGCCGGCGGTTGAAGGGAGACCTCTAATCATGTACTTAACAGTATTAGAGAATTCAATGGGGTGTGTGATGGGGCAGCATGACGATCATGGTTGAAAAGAGCATGCAATATACTATCTGAGAAAAAAGTTTACCAACTGTGAAACAAGATACTCACTGCTCGAGAAAACTTGCTGCGCTTTGGCATGAGCTGCTCGCCGACTAAGACAGTACATGTTGATTCACACTACCTTATTGATATCTAAAATGGATCCTATCAAATACATCTTTGAGAAGCCCACTCTCTCTAGAAGGATAGCGAGATGGAAAATGGTCCTGACCGAATACGAAATTCAGTATACTACCCAAAAAGCAATAAAAGGAAGTGTACTAGCTGATCATCTATCTCATCAGGCTATGGACGACTATCAATCCATGAATTTTGAATTTCCGGACGAGGACATCATGCTAGTGAATGTTTGTAAAGAACTTAGACCGTATGACAGACCTGAACAAAGATCCCAATGGACTATGTTTTTTGAAGGAGCTTCTAACGCACTTGGAAATGGTATCGGTGCTGTGATCATATCTCCCGAAGGCTGTCATACTCCTTTCGCTTCCAGACTATGTTTCAATTGTACCAACAATATGGATGAATATAAAGCATGTATTATGGGTCTCAAAGCGGCTATCAACTTGAGGATCAAATTATTGAGTGTATTTGGATATTCGGCCCTAGTGATCATCCAAATCAAAGGAGAATGGGAAACGAAGCATCCTAATCTCATCCCTTACCGGGAACATGTGCTGACATTAATTCCATGCTTTGAAGAAGTTACCTTTGAGCATTTTCCATGAGAGGAAAATCAACTAGCAGACGTGCTAGCTACAATGTCATCCATGTTCAAGGTCAGGTGGGATAATGAAGCTCCTCAGATCACTATTGAGAGAATGGACGAACCAACATACTGCCATGAGATTGATACTGATGAAGTAGTGGACAAACCTTGGTTCTATGAAGTCAAAAGATATCTAGAATCCCAAGAGTTTCCTGAAGGAGCTTTAGTTAATGATAAGAAGTTCCTAAGAAGGTTCTCTGCCAAATTCTTCCTCAGTAACGGAATCCTCTACAAGCGTAATCACGATTCTACTTTTCTTCGGTGTGTGGATAAAAGTGAAGCATAGAAGATTATGGAAGATTTGAATGAAGGTACCTTTGGCACCCATTCTAGCGGGCACACGATGGCTAAAAAGATCCTACGGGCAGGATACTATTGGTCCACTATAGAAGAGAACTATTATCAGCATTCGCGAACTTGTCACAAATGTCAGATCTATGCTGATAAAGCACATGTGCCACCAGTTCCTCTAAACGTCTTGACTGCTCCTTGGCCATTCGTAATGTGGGGTATCAATATGATTGGGGAGATCAGACCTACAACTTCTAATGGTCACCATTTCATCCTTGTCACCATCAATTACTTTACAAAGTGGGTTGAGGCAGCCTCTTTTGCTTCTGTTATTAAGAACTTCGTGGCCTAATTCATCAGACATAACCTTATCTGTCAGTATGGTATTCCAGAAAGAATCATTACGGATAATGGTACCAATCTCAATAATACTATGATCACCGAGCTCTGCACACAATTCAAGATTCAACAACATAACTCTTCCCCTCACTGGCTGAAGATGAGTGGCGCCGTAGAAGCTGCTAATAAAAATATCAAGTAGATCATCTAGAAGATGATGGTGACATATAAATACTGGCATGAGATGTTACCATTTGCTCTCCATGGTTACCGTACCATAATGCACATATCAACAAGGGCAACTCCTTTCTCTCTGGTGTACGGTATGGAAGTCATCCTACTAATAGAAGTACAGATCCCTTCCTTGAGAATCCTGAAGGATGCAGGTTTGAATGAAGACGAATGGGTCCAGACTCGACTTGACCAATTAATCCTGATTGACGAGAAGAGGCTTGCGGTTGTCTGCCATGGTCAAATGTACCAAAAACGTATGATTAAAGCTTTTAACAAGAAGGTCAGGTGTCAGGTATATCAGGCTGGTGACCTAGTAATCAAGCGCATTATCCTGCCGCAAGGTGATCCCAAGGGAAAATGGACTCCCACATATGAAGGGCCATTTGTGATTAAGAACATATTTTCTGGTGGAGCCATGATCTTAACCACTATGGACGGTGACGACCTTCCGCACTTTGTAAATGCGGACATAGTTAAAAGATACTACGCATGAACAAAGACCTGCTAGGTCGACTGTCCTAGGAAAAAATTAGGGCATCCTTGTGAACCAAAAGGGTTCGAAAAAAAATTATAGATATACACGAAAAAGAATCTGGGCAAAAAAGGGTATCCCGGTGGACGGAAAACCCGAAAGGGCGGTCTAGGAAAAAGTTATGGATTTAAAGAGTATAACTATGTCCCATTGGATCACCTTACAACCAATCTTCAGTATCAACTGTCAAGCTCAAACGGTACTAATCAATCTAATCAGTTTCAGACAAGCAGTAAAGGGATGAGACGCTCGAAGACATAAAAGCAATAGTAGAATGGGAATCCAATGGGATTATTTTACATAGCTATTTTCTTTGTATTCTATTTTGTAAATCTTTATTCTTACGACGACATTCTCTTATTGGGATGTTCGCCTCCTTGTACAAAAACGCTTATTCAAGTTAATACAAAGCTATTCCTTTGAAAGTGCAAAACTATTTGTTTTTATTTTCCTGTTTTGTCTGCGAAAACGTCCAGTGATTATTTTTGAACATATGCATTTGAATGTAATTACTGCTTACAAATATACGCACAAAAAAAAAACAGAAAGACAGTTACTAATGGCTTTAAGATACAGGACAATGTCTAAAGGCCATCTACAAAATCCTCGCATATATTTCCTCCAGTAGGTACCTTATCCAGCAGGTACAGAGGAAGAGACCTCCTGCTACAAGATCACTGCCGTATTCTCAGTATGCAACCTAATGGTATTAGGTATTCTCATATTCTCGGCAGAGTAAAATTTCCAATCACTGCTCCAAAAATTCCCCAGCGAAGTTGCCAAGCTTCTCAGGATTCCCCAACAGGATTTCACAAAATATCCAAACAATGCACGGAGTTTCCCTTCCCCAACATAGTTGATTTCTCTAATAATGGAAATCCATCCCTCATCATTTCAACTTCAAACAAAATCTGAAGACCTACATTCTTCACCCTCAGCTACAATCAGGGATTTATTTTGCCTAATTCAACAACACTGTAATAGAACGTATGACACATTCATACATTGCATTCATACACCATTTTATAGGTATCATAGAATATGCAGTACGAATGCATATATTACAATCTCATTTATTTTGAGAGCATCATTTGCACTTCATACATCATTGTGATACGGTGGGAGAACTGACCAGGGTTTTGCATTTATTTTCGCAAATGTTTCGGTTTAGCAAGAGTCGCCACCGACTTTTTATTTTATCCTAAGGAAAGGTTTAAAAAGCACAGCAAAAACCTTTGAGATTTTTCTTGGGTTCGGGGAGTAGATTATAGAAGGGGAAGGTATTAGCACCCCTTCTATCCATGGTTATCCATGGGCTCTTAGGTACTTGCTTATATCAACTTGCCTTGGTTTTCAATTGTTTGAAATGGTGCTTTGTGTGTGGTTTTGAAAAGGTTTTGAAAAAAGATGCCTTGTATAGGCTACCCTTGTAATAATTCTTTACTCGAATGTTTTACAAAAGGTGTTTGTCTTTTTGAAAAGATGTTTCAAGGTTTTTCTGAAAGTTTTGTTTTGGAAAGTGTTTGTGAAGTGGGTTTTGAAATAAGGCAAGTGTTTTCTTGGAAAGTTGACAAGTACTTAAGAGTTTATCTACCCTAAAGTTTTCTCAAAGATTTTTGTTATGTTTTAAACCTTTTGACAATTTTGTTCCACCATTGCATTTGGTGGACAATCTTGTTTTAGGAGATGAAAGGGACGGGCGCGGGTCATCGTTTGGAACATAGTTGCAATAGTGTTAAATGTCTTTGGGCAATTTTCTTTAAAAGGGACTTGATCATTCATTTAAGCAACATTTTGTGGGACTATGATCATTTGATTGTTTGTTTTTACCCAAAGAAATTCAACATACAATATGGCCCAATTATTTGAAGGCAACAAAGTGGAATACCCTAGGGGTGCAAGTGTGAAATGTGTTGTCCATTTTTCATGCTCATTTATCTTGTATTAGGTCCAACTATTTTGTTCATTTTTATTCGCGTACAAAACCCTAATTCTAGCATAGTATGTTTAGAAAGCGATAAAGTGCGAAATTTAAAATCCTACGCTATTACAACACAATAATATGGGGAGGGGGGGTACAATGTTTCAAATGGGGATATTTAGGCAAGAAATTGAATCTAAGCTATTACATCATTTTCTATGAATATTTACAAGATAAATAAATGTATAATTTAAATGGTAAATAAAACAAATATGCAAGAATGCAAAAGGAATTTTTATATGTATGAAAAAAGTATTATTTATGTAAAATAAAAAGGTATTATTTTTGAGGTATTTTCAAATTTAGGGCAAAACCCTAATTTTTTAATCAAAAGGGACATTAATTAATCAATTCATATAATATTTATTATTTACATACAAAAATAAAATAAAATATGGTATATTTGTAAAAAAGGCCTTTTTTAGTATTAAATATTAAAAAAATAAAATATGCACATTTTTTGATATTTTCTCCTAAGTATATTAATATATCTATATATTTATATTATTTACAAATAAATATCATATATACATAAATGATAATAATTAATATTTATAAAAAAAAAATATGTTTTGTATAAAATATTTTCAAAAGGGAAAATGTAATAAAAATCAGAAAAGAAAATATATTTGCATTATTATTTTTTTTAGTTTTCTAAATAATAGTGTGTATATATATATATATATTTATGTATAAATGTCAACATAATCAAATAAATGCCTAAAAAATAGAAAAATGGTGTAAAAATTTATTTTTAGATTTTTAATATCATAAGCAAAAATAAACAAGTCATACCAAAAAAGAAAAAGTCAAAAATCATTAAAAATAACAAAATGGGCTCAGGGGGTGCAAAAGTAAATGTATGGTGCAAAAAGGAATAACAAACAGGCCCAGCCCAGAAAATGGTTGTCTTCAACCTTCAGACCAAACAATTCAAAAAATGCGCGCCTTTCTTCATCAATCCTTAACTCCTGATTCCTGGCTTTTTAACAAAAACTCATAACATAAAAAATGTTCAGCATGAAGAGACGATTCTAACCATATGCATAACTTGATCTAACTCTCTAAGATGAGGGAGAATTTCTCCTCCCCCAAATCCTAACCTAGTTTTTCTGCCATTTTCAAACTCCAAATTCTCACAGCTCAAGCAAAAGAAATGAAAAGTAAAAGAATGTACATGTTCAGTGGCATGAGTAGGGCATTGTTTATTCACAAACTTAAAGCTAATGATGCCTAATAAGAGAGATACGAATTCAAAAACTTACCTGTTCAGTTGAAGTTCTATCTGGAAATGTAGGAACTTTCAGTGCAAGGTGATGATTGGAAAAGCTTCCTTGAGGTCCAGGGATGCTATTCCAATGTTTACTTTGTCTTGAAAGCTTCTGAATCGAGCTAGAGAACTTCACCTGCAAGTCAGAAATGTGAAAATGGTGGAAGTGGTTAGAGTGATTACAGGTCGTGCTTTTGCTTTTGGTTAGCTTGCATAGATGGTATGGAAGGTGTGTGAACTGGTTTGGGCAAGAGAGCTCGAGAGAAATGAGAGATAGCACTCAAACTGCAGGGCCTGCCTTGTTTTTGCAGTTTGAGAGTGATTCTGAGATGGAGGGTGTTTTGAAGGCTAAGGGCTCGTGTATTAGCTTGGTTGTGTTGTGTGGAATGTGTTTGATCACTTTGTCTAAGTGTTCTTGAGCTGATATGGTAGTTGGTATGTGTTATGACACTTTTCTTCATTCTTAAGCAAACAAAGGCAACTTGTGTTTCTAGGTCAGTAGAGGACCCTTAATCCTGCTGCAAAGCTTCTCTTGATCAGTGTGTTATGCTCATAATCTTGTGCCAATCAGATTTGCAATGTACTTGTTGGATTTTCAATTTGACATAAAGCTACCTTTTACCAAAATGGCTAATTTGCTTTATCTACTTTGGGATTAAACCTTTAGACAATGCTTGAACTCAAAGAACATGGTCTTGGCACAAAGAATATGCATTAAATTTATGAGTGTAACTTGGTTTAAGGACCTGTAATCTAGCCTAAAGCATGCTGAGTTCAAATTGCAAGGTTATGGACATGTAACTTGGTCATGAACAAAGTGAGTTTTTGCCATATTGTGAAATTCGATTCTCCCTAACCATGAGGTTGTTTGAGAAGTTCTTGGACATTTTGGAAAGCTTGTAATGTGTACTACAATCCATATTTGAAGTGCAATTTGAAATTCCAAGTGGAAGTGTATGGAAAATGGTCTTGAAGTTAGGTAGAAAACCTTGTCAAAATAGGTCAAATTTCACTAAGTTAAGAATGGTTTAGTGCCCTTATTCAAAAATTTGTAACTTGAGATACAAGCTTCAAATGGGAAAACTTTGTGAATCAAAGTTGTAGATTATGCAACAAGCTACAACTTTCATGTTTTTACTTTTGTTTGAATCGAAATGAATCATGGTGAAAAAGTGGGGCAAAGTTGGGAAAAAATTAGGGTTTTCCATAACTTAGAAAAATTCTAAGTTATGAAAAATTCCATTTTAAACCCTAATTTGCATTTCTTGGTTTCTTGATGAACAAGTTTCATGATTTGGCATGTTTTGATGAAAAATGAATCTTGACTCTTGATTTTGACCAAAAAGTCAAAGTTTGACTTTTCAGTGTACAGTCAAAATTGATCAATTGACTGGGAAATTCAACTGTCATTCTTGTGTACTTGGGATCTTTTGAGTTTGTTGAGCATGTCAAGACAATTCCATGTGGTCCTTGAGTCCATATGTGATCTAGGTTTGCCATTGGCTAGGTCAAACAGTCAAAAATTGCCTTTGTGCAGTCAAAACCCTAAAAATGACCATTTTGCCCTTTTGGTGATCTGATCAAATTCCTTGTGGAATTGTGATCCAAACTTGATCAAATGGTCCATATGAGTTCATAATGTTTATGTGGGTCAATTTCCATGAGATTTGACTGTCAATTGGCCACAGTTGACTTTTTCCCCAATACAGTTGATTTCTAGGTCAACTGTCCAATTGACTGGGCAACACTTAGAATCAAGACTTGAAACTTGAGTTGGGTAAACTTGGGAGTCAATCATGAAGCATGAAAGTCATCTTGGGCATTTTAGGTCAGAACATCTTTGTGCAAACACAAACCCTAATTTGGGTCAACAATGCAAGGAGAAGTCTTGAGCAGATGAAACCCTATCTGGATCTTGAGCTCCAAGGGCTTTGTGATGAGAAATCAATGAGAAATGGGAGGGCAAATTTTGGGGTACAACAGTTGCCCCTGTTCAATCTTCTTGAACCTGAAGAGTTAGATTGGCAAGTTTGCCTTTCGCGACTCGAGGGTAAAAGGAGATTGGACACTAGAGTGCCCGGAAATTTGCACTTGTCAGAGCAATGGATACGGGAATGGGCTTAGAGATGCCATTTGGAGATGGGCTTAACGATGCCATCTGGGAGAGTGACAGAAATCTTGTCGGGGATGGGCTTAGAGATGCCATCTGGAATGAGTATCAGTAAGGCGTCCATGCTTTGGGCCATTCCTGAACTGGGGGTCTGAATAAGCAATAGATTGACATCCGTTGTTGGGAGGAATCCATAAACTGTTTTCAAAAGTTACATCTGAACAAGTTGATAGATTGACATCCGTTGTTGGGAAGAATCCATAAACTGTTTTCAGAAGTCTTGGAGAAGAATCTGAACAAGTGATAGGTTAACATCCGTTTACTTGGAGAACCCGTGAACTGTTTTCAGAAATCTTGAAGTTGAATAAGCAATAGAGCAGCATCCGTTGTTGGGAAGCGTCCGTAAACTGTTTTCAAAAGTTACATCTGAACAAGTTGATAGATTGACATCCGTTGTTGGGAAGAATCCATAAACTGTTTTCAAAAGTTGCATCTGAACAACTTGATAGATTGACATCCGTTGTTGGGAAGAATCCATAAACTGTTTTCAGAAGTTACATCTGAACAAGTTGATAGATTGACATCCGTTGTTGGGAAGAATCCATAAACTGTTTTCAAAAGTCTTGGAGAGGAATCTGAACAAGTGATAGGTTAACATCCATTTACTTGGAGAACCCGTGAACTGTTTTCAGAAATCTTGAAAGATAATGATTTTAGTCTGTCGACTGATTTTACCTGAAAAGATAAAGAGTTAATTGTATGCAATGTCATGATGCATGATACAATATATGTTATATGATATGAATGTAAGTGGATGTGCCTGTAAGCTGGACAGCTGTTTTGCCAAGGATAGATGAATTCGAGATGGCTGAAGATAAAAGTATCTTGACTGTTGTTGGGGAAGAGAATTCCTGATGACCTTTACTGGGGAGCTCCAATCTAATAGGCTCATGCTGGGGACGTAAGACTGAGAATCTTTAGTCTGGCGGGAAGTAACTCTGGTGACTTCACTGGGGAACTTAAGATTTGCCCTCCCAAAACTCTGTGGGGAGAAGGTTCATTAATCTGGCTCCACTGGGGATTGATAATTTGAAGCTTTAGCTCGGCTGGGGACACTGAAACTTAAACTCTGAGGGGAATTGAATTCCGGAGTATTCTCTGGCTGGAGATTTGCAAAGATAAGTTACTGCTGGGGAATTTTGATGAACTCCGCTGGGGATAGGAAGAATTTTGGCGAGTGCGATCTTCCGTGATTGTTAGCTGAGGATAACCCAGTTATAAGTCCTTGGGAGGAATAACTTTGAATAAAAACTCGGGAGAGACGTCCGTTCTCTGCAGGGAATAAGCTTCCAGAACCTACTGGGGATGAGCTTCAAGACTTGCTAGGGATATGGATTCCAAATCTCCCGGGGGTTTCCTTTGAAAGGGTATCGGGTATCCAACTGTACTTTTGACTTATCGGTAATCCTCTTTCCCGACTCATAAGAAAATGATTATGTTTCAAATGCATATGCCTATTTTAACAAAACATTGGACGTTTCTTAAGATAAAACAAATAGTGTAAGAGAAAAGAAAAGGAAATGACACAAATTTCTGGGAAAAGTATTTGTATTGATTTTCTTTGAGTATATTTGTACAAAGGAGACAATCATCCTAGTAAGAGGACTTTGTCGTAAATATTGAAAGATTTTATACAAAATAAAGGATGGCTATGTGAAATAATTTCATGGGATTCCATTCTACTACGGCCTTCACAACTCTGAATATCTGTCCATTCAATGCTTCGTTCGCCGATGACTGGATTGATCAGAAACCCGGAACTGGTTGATGAAGAGATTGTTCTCGAAGTGATCCGACGAGACATAGTCATACGCTTTAATTCCCTACCTTTTGCCTGAATCGCCCTTTCGGGTTTTCGATCCACCGGGAAACCCCTTTTTGCCCAAGCCTCCCTTTCGGGTTTTCAACTTGCCGGGTGTACAGATTTTTTTTGTTTTTTATCCCTAATTTTTGCCTGAATCGCCCTTTCGGGTTTTCGATCAATCGGGATGCCCATTTTTGCCCAAGCAGCCCTTTCGGGCTTTCGACTTGTCGGGTTATTTTATGCGTAGTATCTTTTGACTATGTCTGCGTTCGCAGGGTGCGGTAAATTGTCGCCGTCCATGGTGGTCAGAATCATTGCACCACCAGAAAATATGCTCTTGATCACAAATGGTCATTCATATGTAGGAGTCCATTTGCCCCTGGGATCACTTTGTGGCAAGATAATCCGCTTGATTACTAGGTCTCCGACTTGATACACTTGACGTCTGACTTTCTCATTGAAGGCCTTGATCATCCGCTTTTGATACGTCTGACCATGGCATATAGCAGCAAGTCGCTTTTCGTCGATCAGATTGAGTTGATCAAGTCAGGTCTGCATCCAATCATCTTCATTCAAACCTGCATCCTTCATAATCCTTAGAGAAGGGATCTGGACTTCCATAGGCAAAACAGCTTCCATGCCATAAACCAGAGAAAATGGGGTTGCCCCAGTTGAAGTACGTGTCGTCGTACGGTATCCATGCAGAGCAAACGGTAACATCTCATGCCAGTCCTTGTAAGTGACTGTCATTTTCTGAATGATTTTCTTAATGTTTTTGTTCGCAGCTTCAACAGCACCGTTCATCTTTGGCCGATAGGGAGATGAATTGTGATGATAAATCTTGAACTATTCGCACAATGCAGTGATCATGGTGTTATTCAGATTTGTACCGTTGTCTGTGATGATCCTGTCTGGCATACCATACCGACATATGAGATTTTGCTTGATAAAGCGGGCAACCACATTTTTTGTCACAGAGGCGAAGGAAGCTGCTTCGACCCATTTAGTGAAATAGTCAATGGCAACCAGGATGAAGTGATGTCCGTTGGAAGCCGTGGGCTTGATCTCTCCAATCATATCAATGCCCCACATTGCAAAGGGCCACGGAGCAGTCAGGACGTTGAGAGGAACCAGAGGGATATGAACTTTGTCAGCATAGACTTGACACTTGTGGCAAGTACGGGAATGTTGATGGCAGTCAGCCTCCATGGTAGACCAATAATAGCCTGCCCTTAGGATCTTTTTAGCCATTGTATGCCCGCTCAAGTGAGTGCCAAAGGTGCCACTGTGTATATCAGTCATGATCAACTCTGCTTCATCTTTATCCATACATCAGAGTAATACACAATCATGGCTTCGTTTGTAAAGGATGCCGTTGCTTAGGAAGAACTTAGCAGCGAATTTCCTTAAGAACTTCTTGTCATTTACGGAAGCTCCTTCAGGATAATCTCTAGTCTCGAGATACCTTTTGATTTCATGGAACCAAGGTTGTTCCACTACTTCTTCGGTATTAATCTCGTGGCAGTGTGCCGGTTCATCCATTCGCTTGATGGTGATTTGGGGAGCCTCATTATCCAAGTTGAGTTTAAACATGGAGGACATTGTGGCTAGAGCATCGGCTAGCTGGTTCTCTTCTCGCGGGAAATGCTCGAAGGTAATTTGCTCGAAATGAGGCAACAATGTCAGGACATGTTCTTTGTATGGGATAAGATTAGGATGCTTGGTATCCCAGTCTCCTTTGATTTGGCTGATGACCAAAGCCGAGTCCCCAAATACAATCAAAGATTTGATCCCCAAGTCTATAGCAGCCTCGAGACCAAAGATGCAAGCTTCATACTCAGCCATGTTGTTTGTGCAGCTGAAGCAAAGTCGGGCCGTGAAAGGAGTGTGACAACCTTCCAGAGAAATGAGTACTGCGCCAATACCGTTTCCAAGTGCATTTGAAGCACCATCAAAGTACAGGGTCCATCGGGATCCCTTTTCGGGTCCATCATACGGTCCGTCACTTTCAACGTTGTCCAAATTCATGATGTCCTCGTCTGGGAAGTCAAATCTCATGGGTTGATAGTCTTCGATAGCCTGATGAGCCAGATGGTCAGCTAGTACACTCCCTTTTATAGCTTTTTGGGTGGTGTACTGGATGTCATACTCGGTTAAGATCATTTGCCATCTAGCTATCCTTCCAGATAAAGCGGGCTTCTCGAAGATATACTTGATATGGTCCATTTTGGATATCAACAAGGTAGTATGAGTCAGCATATACTGTCTTAGTCGGCGAGCAGCCCATACCAAAGCGCAGCAAGTTTTCTCGAGCAGTGAGTAGCGAGTCTCACAGTCGGTAAACTTTTTACTAAGGTAATAAATAGCATGCTCTTTTCGACCAGACTCGTCATGCTGGCCCAAAACACACCCCATTGAGTTATCCAAGACGGTTAAGTACATGATCAATGGTCTTCCTTCGACGGGTGGCATCAGAATAGGAGGTTCTAGCAAATACTCCTTGATTCTATCAAAAGCAGCTTGACAATCGTCGTTCCATTCCACTACCTGATCCTTTTTCAAGAGTTTGAAAATTGGCTCACAGGTAGAAGTCAGATGTGAGATGAATCTGGCAATATAGTTTATGCGCCTCAAGAATCCTCTAACCTCCTTTTCAGTACGGGGAGCAGGCATCTCTTGTATTGCTTTTACTTTTTCCGGATCGACTTCAATGCCTTTGTTGCTTATAATGAATCCCAGGAGTTTACCAGACCTAACTCCAAAAGTGCATTTACTTGGATTCAGCCTGAGCTTGTATTCTTTTAACCTGACAAACAGCTTCTCCAAATGCTCAAGGTGCTCTTCCTCCGTTTGTGACCGAGCTATCATATCGTCTACGTAGACTTCAATCTCATGATGTATCATGTCATGAAATAAAGCTACCATGGCGCGTTGATAAGTTGCCCCTGCGTTCTTCAGCCCGAACGACATCACTTTGTAACAAAAAGTGCCCCATTGCGTGACAAAAGTTGTTTTCTCCATATCCTCGGGAGCCATTTTGATTTGGTTGTAGCCCGAGAATCCGTCCATGAAGGAAAACACCTTATACTGAGCTGTATTGTCGATCAAGATGTCAATATGAGGTAGCGGGAAATCATCTTTAGGGCTGGCCCTATTCAAATCCCGGTAGTCCACACACATTCTGACTTTGCCATCTTTCTTCGGTACCGGTACGATGTTGGCGACCCATTGAGGATAGGATGTAACAGCCAGGAAGCCAGCATCGAATTGCTTCATTACTTATGCTTTGATCTTTTCGGACATGTCAGGCCTCATTCGGCGAACTTTTTGCTTGATTGGTGGACAGTCTTCTCTTGTGGGGAGATGGTGAACCACGATGTCTGTGTCTAGACCCGGCATGTCTTCATAGGACCAAGTGAAGATTTCAACATACTCACTCAGCAACTGTACCAAGCGCTCCTTGACTTTTGGTTCCAGGTTGGCACCCACTTGCACCTCCTTCCGATCCCCCTCGGTTCCCAAGTTAACAGCTTCCAATGGCTCTTCATGCGGTAAGATGGCCCTTTCCTCTTGTTGCAGAAGTCTGGCTAGTTCCCCGGGTACTTCACAACCTTCTTCATCTTCATACTCGGCTAGATTGACCAGATCTTCAGAGTTATTGAAAGATACAGCAGAATAGTCACCCATGGAATCCGGAGTGGATGGGTACCTGCATTGGTGAGTGTGGGTGTGTGTAAGGGATAGCCATCCTTAAACAAAAAATGCAAAAGGAAAGAAAATGAACATAAGCAGTTTATCAAATTAAAAACGTCCAATGAATCATTAAACATGGCATATGAATATGAAAAATAGTCAAAACCCTTACAAGTGGACCTACATGCCCCGGGCAAGGCAGGAGGTGAAAAGATAGTGTACGGATTGTTTGAAAGTAAAATATTACAGACCAAATAAGAAATGTTTAACAGATAAATTACTGGTGAATAAAAGTGATGGGGACAAAGTCTTTAGCCTCCCAATTTCTCAACCCTCCTTTGACGGTTGGATAAATCCACTCTTCAAAGTTGCTTTCCTTGTCTTCATCTTCCAGGGCGTTGATTCTGTAGGGAGAAATTTTGACTGGCGCTCTTTCAATCTTTGACTGGCGCATAGCTTTTTGGCCAGCGGCTGTGAACCCTAATCCAAACTTGTCAGTCTTATGCGGAAAGTCGGGTAACTGCCCCCATGCTGAATTCTTCCCTTCTTTAATTGCGGCCCTTGCATCCTCCAGAGATGCCATCCTGGCCATCTGTCTCGGTGTCTCAGCTGCCAACTTTGCTACTGCTATTTCAGGAAGAACTTCTTCGAAATGTTGAAACAGTGTCTCAATGAACTCTCCTTCGACCTCCACATACCGGAAAGAATTTAAGTGGCTAATCATGTACTCTTCTTCGCCGTGGATAGTGATGATCTTTCCCTTGACAGGATATTTCAGCATCTGATGCAAAGAGGAGGTGAATGCCCCAGCATGGTGTATCCAAGGTCTACCCAGCAGGCAGGAGTATGATGGACGGATGTCCATTACATAGAAAGTGGATTTAAACACCTCAGTACCTATCTTGATGGAAATTTCAACCTCTCCATGGACCATTCTCTTCGACCCATCGAAAGCTCTGACGACAATATCACTCGGCTTCAATTCCAACCCTTCGCAATATAGCCGGTCCAAGGCCTTCTTAGGCAAAACATTCAGCGACGAACCGGTATCAACCAAAACATGTGCAAGGGTGGTTCCGCGACACTCGATTGAAATATGCAAAGCATCATTGTGGTTTCGGCCTTTAGGGGTTAGGTCGGCATCAGAAAAACCTAATCCATTGTCCGCAGTCAGGCTAGCCACGCAATGTTGAAATTGATCCGCAGAGGTTTCCCGGGGCACATGAGCTGCCTTCAGAAACTTAATCAAAGCTTTAGCGTGCGCTTCTGAGCAAAGCAATAGTGCCAGCATGGAGATCTTGGAGGGGGTTTGCCCCAACTGTTCCACCACATCGTAATCACTTCTCTTGATTATCCTCAAAATCTCGTCCATTTCTTTCTTGGAGGTTTCCGGGATCACCAAGGGTTGAGCCCTCGTCCTGACGGGCTCATCTTGTATTCCCTTTCCTTTATCAGCAATGGTAGGAAAGACAGCACTAGGAACAACAACTTCTTCAATCAAAGGAGTTCTAGGAGAGAGTTTTATTGGTGCAGGGATGACTTCTTTAGCTGATGAGGGTCCAAAGACTGCTCTTGGAGGGGCAATCTCTGGAGAAAATATTCTCCCACTCCTGGTGATTTTGCTGGTGCCCGCAATGTTACTAATGATGGCTTCTTCATCATTCGAACTTTCTTCAATTACCTCTATTTGCTTGATACCATGGTAGTAGACGTCACCGCCATAGTTCCAAGGTATCGACTTCTCAGAAACATAGGGAACAGGCCCTAGCATTGTTATCTTCAAAGGAACAGATTTCGCAGCTGGTGTAATCTTAACATGCTTTTTGACGGCCTTGGAAAGATTGGCGTGAATGGTTATGATTGAGACATCTTCAGTATAAACTGGAACAGCAGAAACTTTTTCAAACAAAATTTGTCGACTATCCATAAGGCCTTGGATGCCTTTCTTCAGTAGCGGACAATCAAACGGCAGAGAGTAGCAACAATAGCAGTCTTCTTTACATCCCGGGAAGATCCCGACCCTTAACAAATTCAACTTAATGGTTAGCAGTGGAGTAGTCAGATCACTGACATCAGCAACATACAAATCTTCTTCAATGGCATTGACATTTCGGCCGTGCTTCGGCATGGGTGCAGATATCACATTAGGCTTCTCTGGAGCGTCAAACTCCACCTCCTTAGCCTCTATCAGGTCTTGGATTTTATGCTTGAGTGCCCAACAATCATTGGTGTCGTGTCCAACACTGTCTGAATGGTAGGCGCATTTAGCATTAGCATGATAATGCGGAGAGGATGTATTCACATTCTTTGGTGCCTCTTTGATGGGGGCAAGATTCAACTTCAATAGATGGGGAAGCACTTGCGCTGGAGTCATATTAATACGGGTGAACTGCCGTTGTGGCCGTTCCACCCGTTGCTGATTTGGTCTGGACTGGTTATAGCGAGACTGCTCACTCGGAGTATTTTGAATCATTACGGCCCCCACAGTTGGCCGACGCTCCATCTTCCCTGCTCTTCTTTGAGAATATACCATAGCTATCTCCTTCTTAAAAGGCTTCTTCTCAACACTTGCAGCAACACCCTTCTGAATCTTTCCTGACTTGATACCGGCTTCTATTCTTTCGCCGGTTAAGATCAAATCGGTAAACCCTGCGGAAGAGTTACCAATTAGATGATTGAAAAATGGCCCAGATAGGGTCCCAAGAAACATATCAACGAGCTCACGATCGGTTAAAGGAGGCTGCACCCTGCCAGCCAAATCCCTCCATTTTTGTGCATATTCTTTGAATCCCTCACTTGTTCCTAGTGACATACCCTGAAGTTGGGTACGAGTAGGAGCAAGATCAGAATTATACTGGTATTGTTTGTAGAAAGCGGTGGCCAAATCTTCCCAATTTCTGACACTGGTTCCTTCTAGCTGATAAAACCACTCCAACTGAGCTCCCGATAGGCTGTCTTGAAAGAAATGAATCCAGAGATTTTTATCTGCCGTATAGGGTTGAATCTTTCTTACGTAGGACCTGAGATGCATTTTGGGGCAGGATAACCCATCATACCTCACAAATATTGGTACCTTGAACTTTGGGGGAATCACAATCCCGGCAACCAAACCCAAGTCTTCAAAATCCAAACCCGGTACTCTTTGTAGTTCCATGGCGGCCAATCTGTCTTCTAACCCTTTGTATTTATCATCAGCTGGAGGGTATTGCTGGTCAGAATAATCTTCATCCTCTTCAACCTCTTCTTCCTCCGCATCAGACTTGGAAGGCACCGCAACTCCATCTCTTTTACTAGTCCCTTCATCAGAAGTAGGAGGAAATTCAAGCACTCTCCGAGCTTCTCTGTCAAATCTTCTCCCCAAAGTAGCCACCCCAATCCTCTTCTTCTTCTTCTTCACTGGGTCCTTATTCCCCAATTGAGTCTTGATATCCTCCTGACTTTTAACCAAAGTCATCAGGAGTTGCTGGAACTGTGCATTCTGGGCTTGTAGGTCTTTGACTGTTTGCTCGAGATCCATCCTACTGAAATAAACAGCAGACAGATAAGGAAACCTGGAGTGAGACCTGCTTATGCACATGATGAATGGTATGCTGATGTATGCAATGCATTCAAGGTTTCAGACAAAGAATAACGCACGTCATATTAATAAGAAGAAATTTGTTAGTACATAAATGCCCCATGGGCCAAATGTTACAAAATAAACTTCTTAAGGCAGAAAGACATTGCGCATCCTCTTTGGTGCGATGTAGGTGTTGAGGGCCTCTTGCTCTTGGAGTCAGCGGGTAAGCTCTAGAACCTTCTTTTCACTGGCGTAGTAGCTAGCTTCAAAAGTGTTCCAATCCTCCTTGAGCTGAATCCAACTTTTCTGCATTTCCTCCCACGATGTAGGCATGTCTGGATGTAGGATGGTGTAGGGAACCTCTCCTTCATTGACGGGCTCTTTAATCATAGGGAGAACATGAGGATAAGGCATCATTAGACTTTGGGCTCGGGCTCGTACCCACTTGAGATAGGGCTCAAGAGGGATGGAGTTCTTGTGTCCCAGAGTCTTGCTATCAACCTTGTTGAGTTTTCCCCAAGCTCTGATGAATCTTTGGCGAAGTCCTTGCGCATCGTTGTCGAAGTCAAAAACTAGGCTAGGAATCAACATTTCATGAGGGCCAACCCTCCGTGCATATCCAAATTGCCTCAAAGCTAGGCAAGGGTTGTAGGTGATACCTCCCCTAATTCCAATTAAAGGAACATTAGGAAATTCTCCGCAACGATCGACGATGATGACATTTTCTCTGGACCGAGAACACCAATGCACATTAGAATGAGTAAGAGTCATCAACCGTTGGGACCACCTTGTACCCTGGTCATTCTTCAAGACAGATTGTGGAAGGTGCGAAATAAACCACCTTGCAAGGAGAGGAGTACAACACATGAGAACACCCCTCTTTCTCATTGTTCGTGTGTAAAATGAGTGAAGGATGTCCCCAAGCAATGTTGGTATTGGATTTCTGGACAAGAAGATTTTGACGGCGTTGACATCTACCAATTGGTCAGGATTTGGGAACAAGACCAACCCGTAGATAAGGAGTGCCACAATCTCTTCAAAGGCTTGTAGGTCCAATGAGTTCCAACATTCTTGTGCCTTCTCAAACAAGAATTTTGCTAAGAATCCTTTGACGCCACTTCTAGTTTCCCAATGCCCCTTGATGTCGGATGGTTGAAGATGTAATGCTCGAGCAACATCTTCCGACTTTGGTTCCTTTTCCGTACCGTTGAAGGGTAGTTGATTAAGGATAGGGATTCTTAGGAGTTGAGAAAACTCCTCCAAAGTGGGTACCAACTGATAATCAGGGAAAGTGAAGCAGTGGTGAAGAGGGTCAAAGAACTGGAATAGCACTTTCATCATGTCTTCTTCAATGTTGGTGTTGACTAGGCTGAGCAGTCTACCATGTCTTTCACTGAAGGATGAATTTTCCGGAATTCTTGAGGTGATCTCCTTGAGTTGAGGAGAGATTCTCATAAGGTTGACTTGAATGGTATTTCTGCGAGGGATTTCCATGTCCTACAAAACAAGAACAAAGATGAAGATTCAAAACCCTTGAAATGGTTAGTGAATGCATATGATGTTTTATGATGTTTATGATGTTTATGATGTTTATGATGTATGCACAAAACATATGTACAAGCAAATCACACCAAACCCTAATTTCAGGCTTGCATGGGGTTTCATAGGTAAGTACCCTCTTGAGTGTAGTTGGCTTAAAAACCTGTCCTATAAATAGCAACCGGGTTCTAAGGAGCTCAATATCACTGGATTGTTTTCAATGTTCATTGTTTTGGTTTAGCCACTTAACTAGCAACCAAAATATTCCAAGAAAACAACCCTCAATGAGTGTAGTATCGAGTATCTACCAACTTCGGACTGCACCAAAGCCGGTCATCTCACTACCCCTAATAAAAGGCCAAGATGGTCAAGTAAGGTTCTAGGTCATTAGTGCTTAGTGACATCACTCAGCGGCCCCGTACTCTCCTTGATTGAACTCAAGGGTTACCGGTACTCACAAATATGTCGCACTAATATAGCTATTGCTTAGACCGTGTCGGTATACCCCGCACAGTTTCCACAACGTATTGCTATCTATGAATGTTTCCCAAAATCCGGGTGGAGGATTGTAAACCCAAACAATAGAGCCAAAGTATAAAGCAAGCAAATCAAATAATTAGTCATGCAAGAGGGTGATCTGAGCCCTAAGGTTACTCCACTTTAAAAATTTTCCCCAGCAGAGTCGCCAGTTCTGTGATACGGTGGGAGAACTGACTAGGGTTTTGCGTTTATTTTCGCAAATGTTTCGGTTGAGCAAGAGTCGCCACCGACTTTTTATTTTATCCTAAGGAAAGGTTTAAAAAGCACAGCAAAAACCTTTGAGATTTTTCTTGGGTTCGGGGAGTAGATTATAGAAGGGGAAGGTATTAGCACCCCTTCTATCCATGGTTATCCATGGGCTCTTAGGTACTTGCTTAGATCAACTTGCCTTGGTTTTCAATTGTTTGAAATGGTGCTTTATGTGTGGTTTTGAAAAGGTTTTGAAAAAAGATGCCTTGTATAGGCTACCCTTGTAACAATTCTTTACTCGAATGTTTTACAAAAGGTGTTTGTCTTTTTGAAAAGATGTTTCAAGGTTTTTCTGAAAGTTTTGTTTTGGAAAGTGTTTGTGAAGTGGGTTTTGAAATAAGGCAAGTGTTTTCTTGGAAAGTTGACAAGTACTTAAGAGTTTATCTACCCTAAAGTTTTCTCAAAGATTTTTGTTATGTTTTAAACCTTTTGACAATTTTGTTCCACCATTGCATTTGGTGGACAATCTTGTTTTAGGAGATGAAAGGGACGGGCGCGGGTCATCGTTTGGAACATAGTTGCAATAGTGTTAAATGTCTTTGGGCAATTTTCTTTAAAAGGGACTTGATCATTCATTTAAGCAACATTTTGTGGGACTATGATCATTTGATTGTTTGTTTTTACCCAAAGAAATTCAACATACAATATGGCCCAATTATTTGAAGGCAACAAAGTGGAATACCCTAGGGGTGCAAGTGTGAAATGTGTTGTCCATTTTTCATGCTCATTTATCTTGTATTAGGTCCAACTATTTTGTTCATTTTTATTCGCGTACAAAACCCTAATTCTAGCATAGTATGTTTAGAAAGCGATAAAGTGCGAAATTTAAAATCCTACGCTATTACAACACAATAATATGGGGAGGGGGGGTACAATGTTTCAAATGGGGATATTTAGGCAAGAAATTGAATCTAAGCTATTACATCATTTTCTATGAATATTTACAAGATAAATAAATGTATAATTTAAATGGTAAATAAAACAAATATGCAAGAATGCAAAAGGAATTTTTATATGTATGAAAAAAGTATTATTTATGTAAAATAAAAAGGTATTATTTTTGAGGTATTTTCAAATTTAGGGCAAAACCCTAATTTTTTAATCAAAAGGGACATTAATTAATCAATTCATATAATATTTATTATTTACATACAAAAATAAAATAAAATATGGTATATTTGTAAAAAAGGCCTTTTTTAGTATTAAATATTAAAAAAATAAAATATGCACATTTTTTGATATTTTCTCCTAAGTATATTAATATATCTATATATTTATATTATTTACAAATAAATATCATATATACATAAATGATAATAATTAATATTTATAAAAAAAAATATGTTTTGTATAAAATATTTTCAAAAGGGAAAATGTAATAAAAATCAGAAAAGAAAATATATTTGCATTATTATTTTTTTTAGTTTTCTAAATAATAGTGTGTATATATATATTTATGTATAAATGTCAACATAATCAAATAAATGCCTAAAAAATAGAAAAATGGTGTAAAAATTTATTTTTAGATTTTTAATATCATAAGCAAAAATAGACAAGTCAGACCAAAAAAGAAAAAGTCAAAAATCATTAAAAATAACAAAATGGGCTCAGGGGGTGCAAAAGTAAATGTATGGTGCAAAAAGGAATAACAAACAGGCCCAGCCCAGAAAATGGTTGTCTTCAACCTTCAGACCAAACAATTCAAAAAATGCGCGCCTTTCTTCATCAATCCTTAACTCCTGATTCCTGGCTTTTTAACAAAAACTCATAACATAAAAAATGTTCAGCATGAAGAGACGATTCTAACCATATGCATAACTTGATCTAACTCTCTAAGATGAGGGAGAATTTATCCTCCCCCAAATCCTAACCTAGTTTTTCTGCCATTTTCAAACTCCAAATTCTCACAGCTCAAGCAAAAGAAATGAAAAGTAAAAGAATGTACATGTTCAGTGGCATGAGTAGGGCATTGTTTATTCACAAACTTAAAGCTAATGATGCCTAATAAGAGAGATACGAATTCAAAAACTTACCTGTTCAGTTGAAGTTCTATCTGGAAATGTAGGAACTTTCAGTGCAAGGTGATGATTGGAAAAGCTTCCTTGAGGTCCAGGGATGCTATTCCAATGTTTACTTTGTCTTGAAAGCTTCTGAGTCGAGCTAGAGAACTTCACCTGCAAGTCAGAAATGTGAAAATGGTGGAAGTGGTTAGAGTGATTACAGGTCGTGCTTTTTCTTTTGGTTAGCTTGCATAGATGGTATGGAAGGTGTGTGAACTGGTTTGGGCAAGAGAGCTCGAGAGAAATGAGAGATAGCACTCAAACTGCAGGGCCTGCCCTGTTTTTGCAGTTTGAGAGTGATTCTGAGATGGAGGGTGTTTTGAAGGCTAAGGGCTCGTGTATTAGCTTGGTTGTGTTGTGTGGAATGTGTTTGATCACTTTGTCTAAGTGTTCTTGAGCTGATATGGTAGTTGGTATGTGTTATGGCACTTTTCTTCATTCTTAAGCAAACAAAGGCAACTTGTGTTTCTAGGTCCGTAGAGGACCCTTAATCCTGCTGCAAAGCTTCTCTTGATCAGTGTGTTATGCTCATAATCTTATGCCAATCAGATTTGCAATGTACTTGTTGGATTTTCAATTTGACATAAAGCTACCTTTTACCAAAATGGCTAATTTGCTTTATCTACTTTGGGATTAAACCCTTAGACAATGCTTGAACTCAAAGAACATGGTCTTGGCACAAAGAATATGCATTAAATTTATGAGTGTAACTTGGTTTAAGGACCTGTAATCTAGCCTAAAGCATGCTGAGTTCAAATTGCAAGGTTATGGACATGTAACTTGGTCATGAACAAAGTGAATTTTTGCCATATTGTGAAATTCGATTCTCCCTAACCATGAGGTTGTTTGAGAAGTTCTTGGACATTTTGGAAAGCTTGGAATGTGTACTATAATCCATCTGTGAAGTGAAATTTGAAATTCCAAGTGGAAGTGTATGGAAAATGGTCTTGAAGTTAGGTAGAAAACCTTGTCAAAATAGGTCAAATTTCACTAAGTTAAGAATGGTTTAGTGCCCTTATTCAAAAATTTGTAACTTGAGATACAAGCTTCAAATGGGAAAACTTTGTGAATCAAAGTTGTAGATTATGCAACAAGATACAACTTTCATGTTTTGACTTTTGTTTGAATCCAAATGAATCATGGTGAAAAAGTGGGGCAAAGTTGGGAAAAAATTAGGGTTTTCCATAACTTAGAAAAATTCTAAGTTATGAAAAATTCCATTTTAAACCCTAATTTGCATTTCTTGGTTTCTTGGTGAACAAGTTTCATGATTTGGCATGTTTTGATGAAAAATGAATCTTGACTCTTGATTTTGACCAAAAAGTCAAAGTTTGACTTTTCAGTGTACAGTCAAAATTGATCAATTGACTGGGAAATTCAACTGTCATTCTTGTGTACTTGGGATCTTTTGAGTTTGTTGAGCATGTCAAGACAATTCCATGTGGTCCTTGAGTCCATATGTGATCTAGGTTTGCCATTGGCTAGGTCAAACAGTCAAAAATTGCCTTTGTGCAGTCAAAACCCTAAAAATGACCATTTTGCCCTTTTGGTGATCTGATCAAATTCCTTGTGGAATTGTGATCCAAACTTGATCAAATGGTCCATATGAGTTCATAATGTTGATGTGGGTCAATTTCCATGAGATTTGACTGTCAATTGGCCACAGTTGACTTTTTCCCCAATACGGTTGATTTCTAGGTCAACTGTCCAATTGACTGGGCAACACTTAGAATCAAGACTTGAAACTTGATATGGGTAAACTTGGGAGTCAATCATGAAGCATGAAAGTCATCTTGGGCATTTTAGGTCGGAACATCTTTGTGCAAACACAAACCCTAATTTGGGTCAACAATGCAAGGAGAAGTCTTGAGCAGATGAAACCCTATCTGGATCTTGAGCTCCAAGGGCTTTGTGATGAGAAATCAATGAGAAATGGGAGGGCAAATTTTGGGGTACAACAGTTGCCCCTGTTCAATCTTCTTGAACCTGAAGAGTTAGATTGGCAAGTTTGCCTTTCGCGACTCGAGGGTAAAAGGAGATTGGACACTAGAGTGCCCGGAAATTTGCACTTGTTAGAGCAATGGATACGGGAATGGGCTTAGAGATGCCATTTGGAGATGGTCTTAACGATGCCATCTGGGAGAACATTTCCTTCAGAGGAGTTCTGAAATGAATTTCCCCTTCAGCACTTCATTCTGAAAAGCATCTCCTTCAAAAGTTTTATTCTGAAAAACATCTCCTTCAGCGCTTCATTCTGAAAAGCATTCCCCTTCAGATACAGAGTCCTAAAAAGCATTCTCCCCAGAGACCGACTTCTGACGAACATTTCCTTCAGAGGAGTTCTAAAACGCATTTCCCCTTCAGCACTTCATTCTAAAAAGCATGTCCTTTAGAAGTTTTATTCTGAAAAACATCTCCTTCAGCATTTCATTTTGAAAAGCATTTCCCCTTCAGTGATGGAGTTCTGAAAAGCATCTTTAAGATACAGTTAAATTTAGACTTAGTCTAAATTATGTCAACAATCACCTTTGGATGGCATCTGTAAGCCCATCTCCGACAACTTTCCATCACCTCTCCTAATGGCATCTTTAGGCCCACTCCCCATACAATCAACCACAACATTATCGAGTGCAAATTTCTAGGTACTCTAGTGTTCAATCATCTTATACCTTCAAGCTATGAACGACAACGTGCCATACTCGCTTTTCAGGTTTAAGAAGATTGAACAGAGGCAACTGTTGTACCCCAAAATTTTCCTTCTCATTTCGCAAGGAATTTCCTTACAAGGATTTTCAAAAGTTCAAATTTGCACAAGTACAAGTGGGATTTCAAGCATAAAATCAAAGAAGAACATGCCTCCTTCAATTCACATCCTTCAATTAGGTTTTTGGCTTCTTTCGGTGCAAGCCTGGCTTACATCCTTCGACTGAGCATTGACCCCTGACATGCTTGATTTGATTCACAAAACAATGGCTATCTACATGCAGTATTCCATGGAGCAATTACCTCCTTCCTGCATGCTTCGATCCACAAAGCAAGGGGCTCCCACCATGCTAGCGTGCACATGAAAAAAGCCTCCTGTTGCCTCCTTCAATTCAAAGGGGAAGGGCCTCCTGTTGGTGTCCTTCAATTCAGAAGTTGGTGGCTTCCTACCGGCCTCCTTCGATTTAGAAGACAAGTGCCTTCTCTATGCTCGCCTCCAATTCACAAGACAGGAACTTCCTTCATTCTAGTAGGCACAAGGTAATGGCTTCCTGCAACTTTCCTTCGACTCAGAAGCCAATGGTATTGCATGTGTGCCAAATTCACAAGGCGGAAATTTCCCTTCATGCTAGAGCCCACAAAGCAAGGGACCTCCTGCATACAAGTTTGATTCCTGCTTCGATTGGGGCATTTAATTTCTTTTGAGCAAGCTTGACTCCTGCTTCGACTGGGTAGTATCTCCATTGGAAAGTTTGTTTCGACACACATAGTCTCTACATTATGACATATCTGGGTGTCCCAATCGAGGTTATATCTTGGTGGCCCATCTGAATAATTATAAGTGATGCACACAAATGATGCTTGTGGTCCCTTCAAAAGAACACATACATGTTCCAAATCGAAGGACACCCATTTGGGCCCCTTCAAAGGATACACATATGAGCCATTCGAAGGACACTTTGATTTGGAAAGAAACTTTGTTGTCTGACAAGGAGTCCGGTCGAAGGATAGGGCTATGGGGTTAAAACAAAAGGTTGAGATATTCAAAGATGCTTGCTGGCCAGAGTCCTATGTGCTGCCAAGTCCAAGCTTGCTACACTGTCCACAACACTCTAAAACTGCTGCACAGTAGTCCTGCTTTGCTGCTCTTATATTTGCACCAATTTGGCATACAAAAACTGCACCTCAAAGGCTACAAAAACAGCTGTTGTACCCAAATATTTACCCTCTTTTCATACACGCATATTATTGGTTTTATGGTTATGAAATAAAGGTATATTTATCAAGCTTCTTCAGGTTACAAGTGACGTTTATTTCGTCAATGGATATTCTCAGAGTATTTTCCGTGTTGAAGATCGATTCTCCATTTTGCAACGATTCGGGGTTCAAAGATTCACAAGTCCAACCCGGCGCGTCATATTTAGGTGTTCTTTCACCAAGATATCTCTGATAACGTATTTTAAAATTTAGGTTCAGCTCAAGATTCAATTCTTTAAAGAAGGTTTCCGAATGTCTGAGTTTTCTCGAAGGAATGTGGTGGAAAAATATGCTGAAAGTGCAGTTTTTACGCGCTAAAAAATTCATAACTTGAAGATCGTGGCTCGTTTTGAACCTGTTCTGGTGGAAAAAATTCCGTCTTGACGTCATCTACGTTTTCATCTCTCACGGCTGGAAGCCAATTTCGATCAGAAGTGTGATACGGTGGGAAGAACTGACTGTTTTTTTGGAATGCTGGTTTTGCGTTTTGCGTTTGTTTTTGCAAAATATCGAGGTAAGCAAGAGTCGCCACCGACTTTTATTTTATCCAACAAGGAAAGGAAAAAAGCATAGAAAAATTCCTTTTTCGAGATGTTTCTCAGGTTCGGGGGGTAGATTATAGAACGGGAAGGTGTTAGCACCCTTTCTATCCGTGGTTATCCACGGGCTCTTAGGTACTTTCTCATTGTTTTCAAAATTGTTTTCTTTGTGCTTGTGGGTTTGAAAAAGTTTTTATTTGAAACTTCGATTTAACTCTTGCTTCTGTCCTCAAGAGTGTAATGAAGTGTTTTTGAAAACTTTATTTGTAAAAGTGTAAGTGTGAAAAAAGTTTTGTTTTTTGAATGAGCAAGTATCTAAGAGTTAATCTCCTACTCGAAAAAGGAATCGTTTTATGCTAATTTCCTTTAGACAATGTTATCCCACTATTAGTGAGTAGGTAGCACCGTCGTTTGAGTTTGAGGGTCAATTCGAATGAGGGACATACGGTCACCAAAGCAATGTTAGGATGCCTTAGCGGTAATCCTAATGTCTTAGATCATTTGTTTGAGGCAACAATATCCGAGATAACCATTTCGAGGCGACTATGATCTTTTAGACAAGAGGACGACCTCTAAAACGACCTATACTTAATGACCGTGTACGAAGGCAACCAAGTGGGGTGTACCCTAAGAGTGCGCATGTGCAAGTGTGTTGTTTTCAGTTATTTTTATCTTTGCACATGTTAAGGGTGATCTAATTTGATTTTAAGATTAGGCATTCAGTCTTGTCATGCAAACCCTATTATCAAACATCTAGCAGTTATAATTTGCAGAAATTAAAATGCGGAAATTAAATTACAAGGCGTCGGGTATTTACATCGCCAAAAGCAACTCTTTGAAAATAAAATAAAATAAAGCGGTAAATAAATTAAATGTCCTATTTAACTATTACAATTCGTAAGCAGATACATAATTGGATAGAGAAAAATAAAGCGCGACGCGAAATTAAATCGAATGCATAATTAGGGTTTTGACCCTTTGGATTAAAGAGAGTGTTTTTTTTGTTGTTTTTATTTAAGAAAAGAAATTAATCCTAAATTAAATAAATCAATTAAATTAATAAATTAATTAAATGAAAATTAAATTATTTTTGGAGTTTTTGATTATTTAAGAAAGAAATTAAAAATAGTTAAATTAATAGTTAAGACCTAATTATCTCTAATTAATTTTAAATATTTACAAAATAAACCAAAGTTTCCTAATTAATATCCTAATTAATTAATAAGTTTATTAATAAAAATAAAAGTTTTAAAATTTGATTGGATAAAAAAAAGTATTTTTGTGATTTTATTTGATAAAGAAAGAATTTTGTTATTGGTTAGAAATTTAGTTGAATGAAATAAAACAATTAAATTAAATAAACAAAATAAATAAATAAAAGGTAGAAGAATTGGGCCTGATTGGAGGGTGTAAGGAGCATTTTTGTAGGCCCATTAATGCTGGTCTGTTTGACTTTCTCTAATCCAGTAGGCACGCATTGACCAGGCTTATGGTGGACTTCCAACATGGACCACCAGATCTGGCTCCTTGGCCATCTGGCGCTTGGATCGTGAGGGAGTATGGTGGATTGCAGATAGGCGCGTGCACTGGAACACCTGAAAATAAATAATAATGAGAAATAGGGGGACCTGGGATTCGAACCCAGGTCCTGAAGGGATATCTATTGCAAAGGTTACCACTAAGCCACACTGTTTTGTTTGTTAATATAACACGTATTAATAATAAAATAACAAAACAAAATCAATTGGTCAGAAAAAATAAAAAGGCGTGCTATGTTTGAACCGACCAATGGATGGATGCCACGCATCATCCCTGACCTCACAACCGTGGCTAAAAGTACAAAGACTTATACCAACGGACAGAGGTCTGTGGCTAAAAGCTTGGTCAGTTCCAAAACCTTGCATAGGCCATGAAAATGCAATCTATGAGCATGGTTGAACTCGTCATCTCCTCCTGATTGCAACCATGCCCTTCATGTGGGCCAATTGTACCTGAAACAGAAAACCCCCAAAAAAACACCAAGAACCCTAACTATGGTGATTCTTGTTACAGATCATATAAATGAAATCAAATGATGCCAAAAGCTTGTATATGTCCTTGTGATCACAAATATGCTATTAGTTTACTCAAATGATTCCAGAATAACTCAAATCGAATTCAAGAACAGGGGTAAGTTGCGTGAGACTTACAGTGCGTATGGAGGTCTGAGAATGCATGTTTTGGATCGAGTTAGCTTGTGGAGACGGCCAATAATCGATTGAGACAAGTCTCAAGTCCTGAAAACGCCTCTAACTTTGATTTCGATTTCCAACTTTTTTGTGATTTTTTGCAAAGTTGTTCTGCCTCTACAAGTGATTGCCAACCCTGATTTTCGTGTCCTTGGCTTGCTTATGTATTGTACATTGTATTAGGGTCACAAACTTGGTTCAAATCTTGCCCTATCAATGCTCATGAATTTGATTTGATTCCTCCATTAAAACTTTCCAAACTTGCTTGATTTCAATCTTTTTTGCACACATTTGATTTGATACGAATTTGATGATAATAATAGCTGTATTTGGAGCCTGAAATAGCCAAAAAATCATGTGTTATCAAAGCTTTAGATTTTATATGATTTTATTTGATTTAAAATAAATTAAGTCAAATAAAAATCAAATTAAATAATAAAAATATGATGTGGACACATGGCTGGAGCTAGGGCACGTGGGAAATAATGCAAACTCAAATCAAGTGGAAAAGAATGGACCCATTTGGAAAAATTTGAAATTTTGGGGATAGTTGACTTTTGGCAATTTTTCAAAAAAGCCCAACTTCAACAATGCATAACTTCTTCAATTTTGAACTTTTGGAAGTGTTCTTGGACTTTCTAGAAAGCTTGAGATGTCTTATAATCAAAACATTTGGTATCATATCAGTTTGATATTCCATGCTCATGTTATAAGCTTTGACCAAAAAGGTGTTTTTGTTGATTTTCAAAAATGACCTATAATGTCCAAATTCATAACTTCTTGTGAGTGAATTTTTTGATCTTGGGGTATGAAGATGGATTGTAGGGAATTGCATCTTCTTCAGAATGAGCTTTGGATGGGTCATTTCTCATAATGTATGAGAAAGTTATGCCTGGTCAAAGTTGAGTTGACATTTCTTGCAAAACCCTAATTTAGCAACTTTTGAATCTTGATGAATTTTGAGCAATCCTTGATGAATCATGATCAACCCTTGATAAAATGATGAAATATACTTCAAATTGAGAATGTTGACAAAAAAAATTGAAGTTTGACTGTTTGTAGGTCACAGTTGACTTTTGCCCTAGCACAGTCGGCTTTTGGCCCTTTGAGCAATTGACTGAGCAAACTTCCTCTGCAAGGCTTGAAATTTGTCATGGATGATCTTGAGAACATATTGGGACATTGGGGAGAAATTGAGGTAATTTGGACTCAAAGATCTTGATGCAATGTGAAACCCTAATTTGGGGTAGACTGCCTTAGGAGAGAGCTTGTCTGACCAACTCTTGGACTACTTTGAGCAACTTGGAGATTTTTCTTGCAATGTTTTGAGAAATATGGGAGGGCAAATTTTGGGGTACAACAGCTGCCCCTGTTCAATCTTCTTAAACCTGAGGATGTAGATTGGCTTTCGTGCCTTTCGTGATCCGAAGGTGGAAGATGATTGAACACTAGAGTGCCCAGAAATTTGCACACGCATGAAGTGGTATCATCCTTGTGATGTCGGGAATGGGCTTACAGATGCCATTTGAAGGAGATTTCTGACGAGGGGATGGGTTTTAGAGATGCCATCTGAAGGAGTGTCGATCGCATAAGAGATTCCTTAGCGAGAGTTTGTATACCTGTTGTTGTAGAAGATTCCACTGGGGAAGTCTGATCTTTGTTGAGATTTAGGAACTTGCCTATACTTCAACTGAGAGAACATCTCTGCTGAGTTTTAAGAACTTGTCCGTAATTCAACTGAGGGGGAAACATCTTCATCGAGATTTAAGAACTCGCCCGTAATTCAACTGAGAAAACTTCTCTGCTGAGATTTAGGAACTCGTCTGTAATTCAACGGAGGAACATTGTCGAGATTTAGGACCTTGTCTGTAATTCAACTGAGGATAATTTTGTTGAGATTTAAGAACTTGTCAGTAATTTGACTGAGGGAAACATCTTCATCGAGATTTAAGAACCCGCCCGTAATTCAACTGAGAAAACTCTGCTCAGATTTAGGAACTCGTCTGTAATTTGACGGAGGAATTTTGTCGAGATTTAGGACCTTGTCAGTAATTCAACTGAGGATAATTCTGTTGAGATTTAAGAACTGGTCAGTAATTCGACTGAGGGAAACATCTTCATCGAGATTTAAGAACTCGCCCGTAATTCAACTGAGAAAATTCTTCTGAGATTTAGGAACTTGTCTGTAATTCAACAGAGGATTTTGTCGAGATTTAGGACCTTGTCTGTAATTCAACTGAGGATAATTCTATTGAGATTTAAGAATTGGTCAGTAATTGGACTGAGGGGGAAACATCTATATCGAGATTTAAGAACTTTCCCGTAATTCAACTGAGAAAACTCTGCTGAGATTTAGGAACTCGTCTGTAATTTGACGGAGGACTTTGTCGAGATTTAGGACCTTGTCTGTAATTCAACTGAGGATAATTCTGTTGAGATTTAAGAACTGGTCAGTAATTCGACTTAGGAAAACATCTTCATCGAGATTTAAGAACTCGCCCGTAATTCAACTGAGAAAACTCTGTTGAGATTTAGGAACTCATCTGTAATTCGACGGAGGACTTTGTCGAGATTTAGGACCTTGTCTGTAATTCAACTGAGGATAATTCTGTTGAGATTTAAGAACTGGTCAGTAATTCGACTTTGGGGAAACATATTCATTGAGATTTAAGAACTTGCCCGTAATTCAACTGAGAAAACTCTGCTGAGATTTAGGAACTGGTCTGTACTTTGACGGAGGACTTTATCGAGATTTAGGACCTTATCTATAATTCAACTGAGGATAATTCTGTTGAGATTTAAGAACTGGTCAATAATTTGACTGGAGTAAAAGCTTCATAACTGAGAATTTAACTGTATCCTTCCTGAAAGGTAAATGTTAGCTGTATGTAATGCATGATATGTATCAGGTAATGATGTTCTCAAAATAAATGAGATCGGGCTGTATGATGCGTATATGCATGTGTCATGATGTATGGGAATGTAATGTTTTTAGATGGGGAAAATAAATCCCGGATAGCTGCTGGAGAAAAGAGTTGAATTCTTCGTTTCCGTTGGGGATGGCGAACAAAGATGACTGTGAGAATAAACCTGCAGGATAGGATAACTCCGTTGGGGAATAAACTGATGAGGAGACTACTCTGTGGAGAAGAGATGTTCTACTGAGTATTCCATCGATAAATTCTACTGGGGATGAATTACCATTGCTGGTGATACTGAATCCTGTTGGGGATTGAGTTTCTTGTTTGTGAAAGGAAATAACTCCACTGGGGATGATCTTTCAGTTGCGACTTCATCGCGGATAACTTTTTAGACTCTAATAGGGATAATCCTTTGAGCTCTGCTGGGGACAAGCTTCCAAAGTCTACTGGGGATGATTCTCCAAACTCCACTGGGGAAGCTTTTTCAGACTGCGCTGGGAAAAATTTCAAACTCCATTGGGGATATATTGTATTCTGTCGGGGAATATTCTTATACTCCGCTAGGGAATATTAAGATCTTTCAGTGTTGATGGTAAATAAACTCGACTTGGGGAGAATATTACCGATTCATTCACAGTTGCGAGTCTCAGCGGGGGAGAGTTAACATCATTGTCTTTTCCTTACTCTATGGGGAGTGAAAGTACTTTGGCGATATTCTTCAGCTGAATCTACCTTTGTACCTGGTGGATAGAGCAACTGTAAAGCTTGGACAATTCTTATTTCCCCTGTTTCTGATATTACGAGCAATCATCTTTTGTTTCGCATGTAAATATTCATGAGTAGCAATTAATGTCAAATGCATATATAAAAAATTAACATTGGATGTTCTTTGCAAAACAAAACAGATAAAGGAAAAACAGTTTGAAATTTCTTTGAAAATAAATAGTATTGATTTTGAAGTTTGGCCTGTAAATAGGCATTTTTGTACAAGAGGCTGACGTCCTAGTAAGAGAACACCACCGAATAATAGAATTTACACAATTTGTGAAAAACTAAACAAAACAACTATGTGAATAATCCCACTGAGTTCCAACTCTGCTATTACCTTTATGTCCTCGAACATCTGATCACTTCGCTACTGGTTGAAGGTAGATCAGATTGATTAGTGCCGTCCGAGCTTGATAGTTAATACCAAAGTCTGGTTGCAAGGTGATCCAATGAGACATAGTGTTACGCTTTGATCCCTAATTTTTGCCTGGACCGCCCTATCGGGTTTTCAGTCCACCGGGATACCCTTTTTTACCCAAGCCGCCTTTTCAGGTTTTCGACTCACCGGGTGTACAAATTTTTTATATTTCATCCCTTATTTTTGCCCGAACCCTTTTGGTTCACCGGGAAGCCCTTATTTTTTCCTAGGCCAGTCGACCTAGCGGGTCTTTGATTATGCGTAGTATTTTTTCACTATGTCTGCATTGACGGGGTGAGGAAGGTCGTCACCATCCATGGTGGTTAGAATCATAGCTCCTCCTGAGAAAATGTTCTTAACCACAAATGGCCCTTCGTAAGTAGGGGTCCATTTACCCCTGAGATCACCTTGAGGTAAGATAATGCGCTTGATCACCAGGTCCCCAACTTGATACTCTTGTCGTCTAACTTTCTTGTTAAATGCCTTGATCATCCGTTTTTGGTACGTCTGACCATGAAAAATAGCAGTAAGTCTTTTTTCGTTGATTAAGTTCAGCTGATCAAGCCGGGTATGAATCCAATCATCTTCGCTCAAACCTGCATCCTTCATGATCCGAAGAGAGGGTATCTGAACTTCAATGGGCAAGACTGCCTCCATACCATATACCAAGGAATAGGGGGTTGCCCCTATTGACGTCCTCGCTGAGGTACGATACCCATGAAGAGCGAACGGTAACATCTCATTCCAGTCTTTGTATGTCACTGTCATCTTCTGCACAATCTTTTTAATGTTCTTATTAGCCGTTTCAACAACCCCATTCATCTTCGACCGGTAGGGAGAAGAGTTGTGATGCTGTATCTTGAACTGCTTGCAGAGCTCGGTGATCATCTTATTGTTGAGATTTGTACCATTGTCCGTGATGATCCTCTCTAGTACACCATATCGACAGATCAGATTGTGTCGAACGAAACGTGCCACAACGTTCTTGGTCACAATATCAAAGGAAGCTGCTTCAACCCACTTCGTAAAGTAATCAATTGTTACCAGGATGAAACGATGCCCGTTGGATGCTGTAGGTCTGATCTCGCCGATCATGTCAATGCCCCACATTGCAAAAGGCCAAGGTGCCGTCAAGACATTCAGAGGTACTGGAGGTATGTTCACCTTATCAGCATAGACTTGGCACTTGTGACAGGTCCGAGAATGCTGATAACAGTCGGCTTCTATTGTGAACCAATAGTATCCTGCCCGTAGGATTTTCTTTGCCATGGTGTGTCCACTGGAATGAGTTCCGAAAGTACCTTCATGTAACTCTGCCATGATCCTTTATGCTTCGTTCTTATCCACACACCGCAGTAAGGTTGAATCATGGTTACGCTTGTAGAGGATGTCATTACTGATGAAGAACTTCACTGTGAACCTCCTCAGAAACTTCTTATCATTAACAGATGCACCCTCGGGGTACTCCTGAGCCTCAAGATACCTCTTCACTTCATGAAACCAGGGTTTATCCGTTGTCTCTTCAGTCTCAATGTCACAGCAATGTGCAGGTTCGTCCAACCTTTCAATGGTAATCTGGGGAGCCTCGTTGTCCCAATTGACTTTGAACATAGAAGAAATCGTAGCCAGCGCGTCCGCTAACTAATTCTCCTCTCTTGGAAAGTGTTCAAAGGTTATCTCTTCGAAATGTGGAAGCAACGTCAATACACACTCCTTGTAAGGAATAAGATTTGGGTGTTTCGTATCCCACTCGCCTTTGATCTGAATGATCACGAGAGAGGAATCTCCAAATACACTCAGAACCTTTATCCTTAGGTCAATAGCTGCTCGAAGGCCCATGATGCACGCTTCATAGTCCGCCATATTATTGGTGCAGTTGAAACATAGTCGGGCGGTAAACGGAGTATGAGAGCCTTTAGGAGATATGATCACGGCGCCAATGCCATTACCCAAAGCGTTCGAAGCTCCATCAAAGTACATAGACCATCGGGATCCTTCCTCAGGTCCTTCATCTGGTCCAGGTTCTTCACAGTCGGTTACTATCATGATATTCTCATTCGGGAATTCGAAGTTCATAGACTGGTAATCATCCACTGCTTGATGTGCTAAATGATCTGCCAACACACTTCCTTTGATTGCCTTTTGGGTCGTTTATTGGATGTCATACTCAGTCAAGATCATCTGCCATCTTGCTATTCTTCCGGACAAGGCCGACTTCTCGAATATATACTTGATTGGATCCATCTTTGATATCAATAGAGTAGTGTGAGTCAGCATATACTGTCTCAGCCGACGAGCAGCCAATGCCAAAGCGCAACAAGTTTTCTCGAGCAACGAGTATCGGGTCTCGCAGTCGGTAAACTTTTTGCTAAGGTAATAAATAGCATGCTCTTTTTGGCCATACTCGTCATGCTGCCCCAGCACGCACCCCATTGAGTTGTCGAGTACTGTCAAGTATAAGATCAAAGGTCTCCCTTCAACCGGAGGCATCAGAATGGGTGGCTCTTGGAGATATTCTTTGATCCTTTCGAAAGCAGACTGATATTCATCATTCCATCTCACCACTTGATCTTTCTTCAGTAGCTTGAAGATTGGATCACAAGTAGCAGTCAGGTGTGAGATGAATCGGGCAATATAGTTCAGACGTCCCAGAAAGCCTCTGACCTCTTTTTCTGTTCGGGGAGCTGGCATCTCCTGTATAGCCTTCAACTTTGCAGGGTCCACTTGAATACCTTTATCACTTACGACAAAACCCATCAGTTTACCAGATCTCACCCCGAAGGTGCACTTGTTCGGGTTTAACCTCAGCTTGTACAACTTTAACCTGTCAAATAACTTCTGAAGTTGGTCAAGATGTTCTTCTTCAGTATGGGATCTTGCAATCATATCGTCGACGTATACCTCAATCTCATGATGGATCATGTCATGGAACAAATCGACCATGGCGCGCTGATACGTTGCCCCAGCATTCTTCAATCCGAAAGGCATGACCTTGTAGCAAAAGGTACCCCATTGAGTGACAAAGGTTGTCTTCTCCATGTCTTTGGGAGCCATCTTAATCTGATTATAACCGGAGAAACCATCCATGAAGGAGAAGACCTTATGTTGTACGGTGTTGTCAACCAGAACGTCAATATGAGGTAGAGGGAAATCATCCTTGGGGCTTGCCCTGTTCAGATCCCTATAGTCAACACACATTCGAACCTTACCATCCTTCTTCGGTACCGGAACCACATTGGCCACCCACTGCGGGTAAGAAGTAACTGCTAGAAAACCGACATCAAACTGCTTCATCACTTCAGCCTTGATTTTCTTAGACATCTCTGGGTGCATTCGACGAACCTTCTGTTTCACTGGAGGACAGTCTTCCTTGGTAGGCAGGCGGTGAAACACAATGTCGATATCCAACCCATGCATATCTTCATAAGACCAGGCAAAGATCTCAACATAGTCGCGTAACATCTGAATCAGCCGTTGCTTCACACTAAGCTTCAGATTTGCACTGATTTTAACCTCTTTCTTGTCTATCTCTGTACCCAGATTTACCGATTCCACGGGCTCTTCATGCGGCTGAATAATGATCTCTTCCTGAAGTAACAGCCTAGCAAGTTCACCAGGCACTTCACAATCATCTTCACCTTTGTCTTTGGCTAAGTTGATCGGACTTTCGAAGTCATAACAAACAGTAGCAGAGTTGTTACCAGTAGGATCCAAAGTGGATGTAGACCTGTATATGTGAGTGTGTGTAAAATAGCTGTTTTGCAATATATAATAAAAGAAAAACAAGGAGCGCAAAATTTGAAATGCAAGAAACGTCCAATGCTTTTATTAATGATATATGGAGATGACAAATATCAAGCCTTCACAACCAAAGCCACGGTGCCTCGGGTAAGACGCCGGGCCGTAAATTTTAAAAATTGTCTGTTACAAATTCAAAACAAAAGTCTCATTACTGGGTAATAAAAGAAATTGGGACGAAGTCTTTTGCCATCCAATTGCTCAGTCCGCTGTCGGCAGTTGGGTAAATCCAGATGTCAATGTCATACTCTTCATCATCGTCTTTAATGGCATTCACTCCTGAATTGCTGATAAACAGGGGAGGTCTTCCAGTCCGTGCACTCCGAACAGCCCTTTGAGCTTCTGCAGTGAAACCTAAACCAAACTTGTTAGTCTTATGTGCAAAATCATGGAGTTGGCCCCAATTTGCACACCCACCTTTCTCAACAACAGCCCGGGCATCCTTCAGGGAAGCCATCTTCATTGGAGGATCTTCGACAACAGTTTCAGCTGACGCCAGCGTTTGGGGGACTTCTTCAAAATGTTGACACGAGGTTTCAATGAACTCCCCGTCCATTTCCATATACCGAAAAGAGTTGAGGTGGCTCACCATGTACTCCTCTTCCCCTCGTACTGTAACGATTTTCCCTTTCACTGGGTATTTCAGCATCTGGTGGAGCGTAGAAGTTACTGCCCCAGCCTTGTGTATCCATGGGCGACCCAGCAAACAAGAATAAGACGACCGGATGTCCATCACATAGAATTTAGATGCGAAAATCTGAGAACCAACCTTCACTGGAATATCCACTTCTCCATGTACCATTCTCTTAGACCCATAGAAGGCCCTGACTACAATGTTGCTTGGTTTTAGCTCCAACCCTTCACAGTCTAACCGGTCTAGAGCTTTCTTAGGTAAAACATTCAGCGATGACCCAATATCCACCAATATGTGAGCAAGAGTAGTGCCCCTGCATTCAATGGAGACATGCAGGGCATCATTGTGATTCTTCCCCTTAGCAGTCAAGTCGGCGTCAGAGAAACCCAATCCATTATCAGCAGTCAGACTAGCCACACAATCTTTAAACTGATCAGCTGATGTCTCTTGCGGTACGTGCGTAGTCTTCAGGAAAGCAATCAGAGCCTTGGCATGGGCCTCTGAGCATAGTAATAGAGACAACATAGAAATTTTGGACGGGGTTTGCCCCAGCTGCTCGACTACATTGTAGTCGCTCTTTTTGATGATCTTCAAAATTTCCTCTATCTCTTGTCTAGAGACTTCAATAGTAATCTTCTTCGGTGCCTCCGTCTGGCAAGGCTCACCGGTGGTCCCTTCGCCCCGAGTGTCAGATGACTCGGCAACAGGGGTAAGAATTGAAACTTGAATGGGGATAGTAGCAGGTGTACTGACAGGCGTAATAACAACATGCTTCCGTACAGTTGGTGCAGAGATCTCAGTGGAGAAAAGTCTTCCGCTGCGGGTGACTTTACTAGATCCAACAATATTGCTGACGTCAGTATCAGCCTCTTCAGCATTCAAATCTTGTTTAACCCCGTGATAGTACACGTCAGCCCTGTAGTGCCACGAGACAACTTTATTTGATGTATAAGGGATAGGCCCAGGAATGGTGATGATCAACGGTGCAATTCTCGGAACAGATGTAACTCTAACAGGATTTCTCGAGGAAGCCTTGGAAGAATTATCGAAAATGATGATTATAACAACTTCTTCAGTAGGAACTATAGGAACAAAAGCCTTCTCAAATAGAATTTCTTTATTATCTATCAGGCGTTGGACACCTGACTTCAAAAGATGGCAACCAGTAGGTAGGACGGCACACAGATGGAAACCTTCGCCATAACCCGGAAATAAACCAGCTAACAGAAGGTTCTTCTTTACAGTCATCAATGGAGTAACAATGTCTTTCACAGAAACCACAAACGAGTCTTCATCTACAGCATTCACTCCATGCTTGGGCATAGGAGCAGTCACAACATTAGGTCTTTCAGGTGCTTCGAACTCAATCTCCTTAGCATCAATCAAGTCATGTACCTTATTCTTTAAAACCCAATAATCATTCTATCGTGCCCCGGGCTATTGGAGTGAAAAGCACAGTGGGCGTTTGGATTGTACATCGTTGATGTTGTGTTGGGATTCTTCGGGGCCTCCTTCGGAATCACCAAGTTGGTCTTCAATAACTGCGGCATAATTTGGGATAAAGTCATGTTGAGCTGAGTGAATTGTCTTCGCGGCCTCTCGGCCCTTGGCTGATTGTTGCGCTGAGGAGCAACAACAGGTCTTGATATAACCACCGCATTAACTACTTGGCGGCGTTCGGGTCTATTATGGCTCTTTGAGCTGTAAATAGCGCTGGATTCCTTCTTAAAAGGCTTCTTCTCGGTGCCTAATGAAGCACCCTTCTTTATTTTACCACTCTTGATACCGGCCTTAACTCTTTCCCCGGTCATAATCAGTTCAGTAAACCCAAACGATGAACTTCCAATCAGATGGTTGAAATATGGACCAGACAAGGTCCCCAGAAACATATCTACTAACTCCCTATCAGCCAAGGGAGGTTGTACTCTTCCAGCAAGGTCCCTCCATTTCTGAGCGTAGTCTTTGAAACCTTCTCCCGCACCCATAGACATACCCTGGAGTTGGGTACACGTGGGAGCAAGGTCGGCATTGTATTGGCACTGCTTGTAGAAAGCAGCAGCCAAATCCTCCCAATTACGGATACTAGCTCCTTCCAGCTGGTAAAACCATTCAAGCTGAGTCCCTGAAAGATTATCTTGAAAGAAGTGGATCCAGAGAATCTTGTCAGCGGTGTATAGCTGAATCTTTCTAACATACGAATGGAGGTGCAGTTTTGGGCAAGAAACCCCGTCGTATTTAGCAAAGATTGGTGCTTTAAACTTGTGGGGAATCACCACCCCAGATGAAAAACCCAAATCTCTGAAGTCTAGACCAGGCACTTTCTAAACTTCCTTCGCACTCAACCGGTCTTCCAGTTGCTTATACCTATCCTCAGCCGGAGGATACTGGTCTTCGTCAAAGTCAGTCTCGTTGTCGGAAACCACAGGGCTAGGAGCCCTCCTTTCTTCCTGATTATCTCCCCCTCCAGATGAGTGAGTCAAATCAACCTCTTCTCGCAAATTGTTTCCAAATCTGTGACCCATATTCAGTAGGACCGTCTTCTTCTTCTTCTTCTTCTTCTTCTTATCTTTCAGGATAAGGGTCTTCAGATCTTGCTGACCCTTGGCCAAACTCATGAATAATTCCTGGAACTGGGCGTTTTGAGCTTGCAGTGCCTTGATTGCTTGTTCAGTTGATGTTTCAGTAGCCATGATGTGCTGAATTAAACAGCGAAGAAGATGAGAAACCTGTAAGGGTACCTGTGATGAAGTGCATGGGAATGATATGTGTATGACATGATTTCAAAGACTTTAGGGATTCAAATTCGTAAACCAAAATGAAACACACTTTTATTAGATAAAACTTTGAATTCAATTGTTCAACAAATGCCTTTAAGGTGTTACAAAAAAAAATTATGAAAACTAAATCAACACTAGAAATAATCAAAAGACATCAGCGCTCCTATGGTCGTTTCCCATTGGTGCGGACATAGTCGTTGAGGATCTGCTCGTTCTCCAGCTGCCTTGTCAACTTCTGGATCTTCTGTTCTTGCTCGTGATACTTTTCTCTGTAAGTATCCCGCTCTTCTCTCAGCTGCATCCAAGATCTCTTTAATGCCCTGATGTCAGTAGGCATGTATGGATGGAGGATGGTAGGAGGAACCCCTTCTTCATCATCAACCTCAACAATTACCGGTAAGACCGCTTCGTAGGGCATTCCCAGCTTTTGGGCACGTGTACGAACCCATCAAAGATATGGTTCCATTGGAAAAGAAGTCTCCGCACCTAACTCGTGTGGATCAGAGCTGTGCACCCTATCCCAGGCTCGTATGAACCTGCGGCGCTGCTCGTCACTATCCCCTTGGAAGTCAAAGACAATGCTTGGCATCAGCAACTCATGAGGTCCTTCCCTCCTAGCTCTCCCGAACTGGCGTAAGGAAAAACAAGGGTTATAGGTGATCCCTCCATTGATTCCTAGCAGCGGAACATTGGGGTATTCCCCACAGCGATCAATAATAGCCATGTCTTCCATGCCTTTAGTAGTCCAGATGATGTCAGTGTGAGCTAGGGACATAATCTTGTAGGCCCAACCCATGCCTTCCTTGTTCTTCAAAACTGATTTGGGGAGGTGAGAAATAAACCACCTCGCCAACAATGGTACACAACACATAAGGGTTCCCCGTTTCCGAGCAGTACGGGCATAAAGAGAGTGCAAAATGTCACCCAAGAGAGTGGGCACAGGATTACCAGACATGAAAATCTTCACTGCATTCACGTCGACAAAAGAATCTGAGTTTGGAAACAGAAATAGACCATAAATAAGAAGATCCAGGATGTCCTCGAACACCTGAAGGTCTAAACTGCCCCAGAACTGATTAGCTTTACCAACCAAAAACTTAGTCAAGAAGCCTTTTGTTCCACTACGAGTTTCCCAATTAGACATTACCTCAGCCTTTGTCAGATGGAGGGCTGAAGCAATCTCTTCCGACCTAAGGACTTTCTCCCAACCTGTAAACGGGGTCTGCTCTAGAATGGAGATATCAAGTAGATCAGAGAACTCTTCCAAGGTGGGGACCAACTGGTAGTCCGAAAAAGTAAAGCAATGGTACAGTGGATCAAAGAACTGGACTAAGACACTCATCATCTGTTCATCCATCTTGGAGGTGACCAAACCAAGGAGGTGCCCATGTCTTCTGATAAAGGAGGAAGTATCTGGAATCTTTGCAACCAACTCCTTAAGCTGAGTGGGAATCTGGACACCGACTTTTATTTTATTCAACAAGGAAAGGAAAAAAGCACAGAAAAATTCCTTTTTCGAGATATTTCTCGGGTTCGGGGGGTAGATTATAGAAAGGGAAGGTGTTAGCACCCTTTCTATCCGTGGTTATCCACGGGCTCTTAGGTACTTGCTCATTGTTTTCAAAATTGTTTTCTTTGTGCTTGTGGGTTTGAAAAAGTTTTTATTTGAAACTTTGATTTAACTCTTTCTTCTGTCCTCAAGAGTGTAATGAAGTGTTTTTGAAAACTTTGTTTGTAAAAGTGTAAGTGTGAAAAAAGTTTTGTTTTTTGAATGAGCAAGTATCTAAGAGTTAATCTACCTACTCGAAAAAGGAATCGTTCTATGCTAATTTCCTTTAGACAATTCTATCCCACTATTAGTGAGTAGGTAGCACCATCATTGGAGTTTGAGGGTCAATTCGAATGAGGGACATACGGTCACCAAAGGAATGTTAGGATGCCTTAGCGGTAATCCTAATGTCTTAGATTATTTGTTTGAGGCAACAATATCCGAGGCAACCATTTCAAGGCGACTATGATCTTTTAGACAAGAGGACAATCTCTAAAACGACCTATACTTAGTGACTGTGTACGAAGGCAACCAAGTGGGGTGTACCCCAAGAGTGCGCATGTGCGAGTGTGTCATTTTCAGTTATTTTTATCTTTGCACATGTTAAGGGTGATCTAATTTGATTTTAAGATTAGGCATTCAGTCTTGTCATGCAAACCCTATTATCAAACATCTAGCAGTTATAATTCGCAGAAATTAAAATGTGAAAATTAAATTACAAGGCGTCGGGTATTTACATCGCCAAAAGCAACCATTTGAAAATAAAATAAAATAAAGCGGTAAATAAATTAAATGTGCTATTTAACTGTTATAATCCATAAGCAGATACATAATTGGATAGAGAAAAATAAAGCGCGACGCGAAATTAAATCGGATGCATAATTAGGGTTTTGACCCTTTGGATTAAAGAGAGTGCTTTTTTTGTTGTTTTTATTTAAGAAAAGAAATTAATCCTAAATTAAATAACTAAATTAAATTAATAAATTAATTAAATGAAAAATAAATTATTTTTGGAGTTTTTGATTATTTAAGAAAGAAATTAAAAATAGTTAAATTAATAGTTAAGACCTAATTATTTCTAAATATTTACAAAATAAACCAAAGTTTCCTAATTAATATCCTAATTAATTAATAAGTTTATTAATAAAAATAAAAGTTTTAAAATTTGATTGGATAAAAAAAAGTATTTTTGTGATTTTATTTCATAAAGAAAGAATTTTGTTATTGGTTAGAAAATTAGTTGAATGAAATAAAACAATTAAATTAAATAAACAAAATAAATAAAAAAAGATAGAAGAATTGGGCCTGATTGGAGGGTGTAAGGAGCATTTTTGTAGGCCCATTAATGCTGGTCCGTTTGACTTTCTCTGATCCAGTAGGCACGCATTGACCTGGCTTATGGTGGACTTCCAACATGGACCACCAGATCTGGCTCCTTGGCCATCTGGCGCTTGGATGGTAAGGGAGTATGGTGGATTGCAGATGGGCGCGTGCACTGGAACACCTGAAAATAAATAATATTAAGAAAGAGGGGGACCTGGGATTCGAACCCAGGTTTTGAAGGGATATCTATTGCCAAGGTTACCACTAAGCCACATTGTTTTGTTTGTTAATATAACACGTATTAATAATAAAATAACAAAACAAAATCAATTGGTCAAAAAAATAAAATGGTGCGCTATGTTTGAACCGGCTAATGGATGGATGCCACACATCATCCCTGACCTCCCAACCGTGGCTAAAAGTACAGAGACTTATACCAACGGACAAAGGTCCGTGGCTAAAAGCTTGGTCCATTCCAAAACCTTGCATAGGCCATGAAAATGCAATCTACGAGCATGGTTGAACTCGTCATCTTCTCCTGATTGCAACCACGCCCTTCATGTGGGCCAATTGTACCTGAAATAGAAAACCCCAAAAAAAACTCCAAGAACCCTAACTATGGTGATTATTGTTACAGATCATATAAGTGAAATCAAATGATGCCAAAAGCTTGTATATGTCCTTGTGATCACAAATATGCTATTAGTTTACTCAAATGATGCCAGAATAACTCAAATCAAATTCAAGAACAGGGGTAAGTTGCGTGAGACTTACAGTGCGTATGGAGGTCTGAGAATGTGTGGTTTGGATCGAGTTATCTTGTGGAGACGACCAGCAATCAATTGAGACAAGTCTCAAGTCCTGAAAACGCCTCTAACTTTGATTTCGATTTCCAACTTTTTTGTGATTTTTTGCAAAGTTGTTCTGCCTCTACAAGTGATTGCCAACCCTGATTTTCGTGTCCTTGGCTTGCTTATGTATTGTACATTGTATTAGGGTCACAAACTTGGTTCAAATCTTGCCCTATCAATGCTCAAGAATTTGATTTGATTCCTCCATTAAAACTTTCCAAACTTGCTTGATTTCAATCTTTTTTGCACACATTTGATTTGATACGAATTTGATGATAATAATAGCTGTATTTGGAGCCTGAAATAGCCAAAAAATCATGTGTTATCAAAGCTTTAGATTTTATATGATTTTATTTGATTTAAAATAAATTAATTCAAATAAAAATCAAATTAAAATCAAATTAAATAATAAAAATCTGATGTGGACACATGGCTGAAGCTAGGGCACGTGGGCAATAATGCAAACTCAAATCAAGTAGAAAAGAATGGACCCATTTGGAAAAATTTGAAATTTTGGAGATAGTTGACTTTTGGCAATTTTGCAAAAAAGCCCAACTTCAACAATGCATAACTTCTTCAATTTTGAACTTTTGGAAGTGTTCTTAGACTTTCTAGAAAGCTTGAGATGTCTTATAATCAAAACATTTGGTCTCATATCAGTTTGATATTCCATGCTCATGTTATAAGCTTTGACCAAAAAGGTGTTTTTGTTGATTTTCAAAAATGACCTATAATGTCCAAATTCATAACTTCTTGTGAGTGAATTTTTTGATCTTGGGGTATGAAGATGGATTGTAGGGAATTGCATCCTCTTCAGAATGAGCTTTGGATGGGTCATTTATCATAAAATATGAGAAAGTTATGCCTGATCAAAGTTGAGTTGACTTTTCCTACAAAACCCTAATTTAGCAACTTTTGAATCTTGATGAATTTTGAGCAATCCTTGATGAATCATGATCAACCCTTGATCAAATGATGAAATGTATTTCAAAATGAGAATGTTGACAAAAAAACTTGAAGTTTGACTGTTTGTAGGTCACAGTTGACTTTTGCCCTAACACAGTCGACTTTTGGCCCTTTGAGCAATTAACTGAGCAAACTTCCTCTGCAAGGCTTGAAATTTGTCATGGATGATCTTGATAACATATTGGGACATTGGGGAGCACTTGAGGTCATTTGGAATCAAATATTTTGATGCAATGTGAAACCCTAATTTGGGGTAGACTGCCTTAGGAGAGAGCTTGTCTGACCAACTCTTGGACTACTTTGAGCAACTTGGAGATTTTTCTTGCAATGTTTTGAGAAATATGGGAGGGCAAATTTTGGGGTACAACAAGAAGGTCTTCAAAAATTCAGATTTATGAAGTATTTTCGTACAGAAAATTTGGGACAAGTTTATTTGCGTCATGTTTAGAAAATCATAACTTGGTCGATTTTCATCGTATCGAGCTGGTTCTGGCGCAAAAATTTCACAAATTGAGTTGGCTAAGTTTTCACAGGTGGTATTGAGTTCGAACGGTATCCAAAAGGCCTTATTTTTTTGCTCAGAGTACGCGTGACGCGCCAAAAATCCTGAATGCTGAATATCATTTCATCTGGGTCGAAACTTCGAAAATTCATAACTCGGTCAATTTTTATCGGATTGGGCCCATCTTTTTACACAAGGTCACTGACTCAGAGATCTACAACTTTTCTTCAAAAGTAGAGACCGGATTATGCTCCAATCAATAGCAGTTTTTTATTGAAGAACGTGTCAGAGTCGACACTAAAGCCCAAAATAAGTTTGTTTGAGCTGAAACTTCAAAAATTCATAACTAATTCACCGTTTCTCTAATTAAGCCCATTTTTAGACAGGAGTTAGTTCTCGATGTCGGCTACATTTTGTTTTCACATTTCAACTTTATAAATTGCAATTAAGCCCCTGCGATTTAGCCTGGAACGTGATGGACTCAAGTGAACATTGGAGGCCCAATTGCACATTCAAAGCCCGTATCTTTGCTCTAATTTCCATTAAATAATCTCATTCTTTTCACACAAAACAGAGAGGAAAAAAAATCTTTGCCACAACTCTGTCAGAATATCAAATTCTTTCAAGAACCCTAAAACCTTGAAATCCTTATTAGAAATCCCCATCTTACTACAAACAAGTCATCCCTATTACAAACTCACATCTCACTACTTCTCCAGTAAGGGTAAGGCTGGTTTGATCTCCATGATCAAAAGGGAATAAAAGCATTCATCTCACTACTTCTCTAGTAAGGGTAAAGTTTGTTTGATCTCCATGATATAAAGGGTATAATCATTCATACATGCCATATCGGTTTTAACATTAAATGTTTTTCATATATTTGTTTAATTTATATTTCATGATATATACTAATTTATTTAATGTGGCTATGAGATTCAACACTACAGGTTTGACTATTATGGTCCCATGCAAGATTATTACAAAACACTGACGTCGGATCATAACAACCAACAATTTATGGCAAGGCAGACATCCTAAGGAGGTTAAGGCAACCATCTGTTTAAAACTTTTTCATAAAATCTAATATTTTTCACAAACCTTTGATTTTTTATAATAAACTTGAATAATTAATTTTGGATTTTTTTAATTTAATTTTAGGTTTCAAATTAATTTTTGGTTCAACAACCACCCATGACATTTGCATTATCTTTATTTTCTAACCCTATTTTTCATTGATGTTTCTTCCCCTATCTATTTTTTGGCAAACTTAATTCTTTCTTATTAATCATTACACATAAATCTTTTTTTTTTCAAAACTAACTTTTTATTTATTAAACAATTAGGTTTTAGGTTTTCTTTGTAAATAACCCTTTAATTAACCTTTTTTTTAACAAATTAGGATTAGGTTTTTGTTTTAGTTAGTAACTGAATTTTTGCCTTTTTTTCATTTATTAATAAATTAAGTTAAATAATTTTTTTAAAATTAAAATTAGTTAGAATTAGGTTTTTTTAATTAACTTAAAATTATTTTCTACAAAAAACACCAAAAACATTAACTTAGAATTTTAGGTTTTAATTTTTCCTTAATTTCTTTTATTTATTCTTTTACATTTTAATTTCTAGGAAAATTGTATAGGTCGCATTATCAGTGTAATAGCGTAGATTTATCTTTTCTCGCATTTTTTCCTTCTAATTATGGAATTGCTTCCGGGATGTAATAGTCTTAAGATTTCTTTTCCGCACTCTTCATTATTATGTAATTGTCCTAAAGCTCTGTAATAGCTTAGGTTTACATTTCCGCCTTTTTATTTTCAGTCCAAAATAATTATATATCTGCAAAAGCCTTGTAATAGCTAGGACTTTAAACTTTCTTGCTTTTAATTCCGCAAAATATAAACTGCTTAGATGTATGTTAATAGGATTGTATGGAAAGACAAACTGAAAATTAAAACAGTAGATCACCTTAATTGTGAAAAGACTAAATAACTGAAATCTAACACATGCACATGCTCACTCTTAGGGTATGCCTCACTTGGTTGCCTCAGAAAACAATGGTCTTGTCCCTCAAATGTATGGATATCTTAGCAAATGACCCTCAATCTAAAAGTCATCATAAAGATCATAGTCCCTTAACGTCCCTCGAGTTGCCTACGAGAAAATGATCTTGTCCCTCAATGTTGCCTACAAATATATGATGATAGTCTCTTCGAAATGCTAAGGTATCATTACATGTTGCCTTCAATGACCATTATGTCCCTTTCGATAGTCCCTCAAACATCCAACGATTAGGGTTACCTACTCACTAATAGTAGGATAACACGGTCTAAAGGATAAGAGGAAAAGAACGTCTTTTTTCGAGTAGGTAGATAACTGTTAGGTACTTGCTCAAAACAATAAACTTTTTTCACACTTACACATTTCAAAACAAGATTCAAAACAAATTCGTAACACTCTCGAGGACAGAAACAAGGGTTAAAAGGAAGTAAAACAAAACTTTTCAAACAAACACACACAAGCAATTTAAAAGATGAGCAAGTACCTAAGAGCCCATGGAAAACCATGGATGGAAAGGGTGCTAACACCTTCCCTTTCTATAATCTACCCCCGTACTCAAAATCTTGAAAAAGAATTTTTTATGTACTTTTTTCCTTTCTGGTTGGATAAAATAAAAGTCGGTGGCGACTATTGCTTACCGCGACATTTTGCGAATAAAAACGCAAAACGCAAACCAGTATTAACAGTCGGTTCTGCCACTGTATCACAGAACTGGCGACTCTGCTGGGGATTTTATAAGTGGGGTATACCTTAGGATCTAGTTCATCATAATTGCTTCTCTTGATTGCTTTGTTTGCTTTACTTTTAAGGGTTTTTGTTTCGGGTTACTATAGATCCTACACCCGAATATGGGGAATACCTTTTAGGTAAGTAGTAATAAACTGTGAGAGAACTGTACGACATAGACCGATACAGTTAAAGCAGTAGCTACATTGATGTGGAACTTTGGTTGGTACCGGTATCCCTTGTGGAGAAACGAGGAGAATACGGGGCCACTGCGTGGTGTCGTTAAGCATCAACTGACCTTAGAACCTTTAATTACCCAACTTGGCCATTAGAAAGTAGTGAGATAGCCGGCCTCGGTGTAGAGCTGAGAACTGGTTGATACTCGATGCTACACTCATTGAGACCATACTCTCGGAATAATTTCGGCCGCAAGAAAAGATTGCGTGAGCTGAAACCATGACCGATGGAGGATGGTCAGTGATATTGAGATCCTCTAGAACTCGATTACTTTTCTAGGACAGGTTTGAACCAACTAAACTTCAAGAGGGTAATACCTTAAAGCCCATGCAAGCCTAAACCTAAGGATGTTTGTGTGACTTGTGTGCTTTCAACTTGAACTACTTGCACAATTTTATTATCTGCCAACATGATTTCCTTGCAGGATTTGTCCGCAGTCATTATCCAGTAACCTAGACTTCTTAGACCCATTTTTCTTTATCACCTCTCACTTTTGCTTAACGCATAACATACACATCATAACATCATACCATAGCATTTCCTTAACTATTTCAAGGATCTCAAGGGCCTGTGGTGCAGGTTATGATGAACCAAATGTCTAGCAAGGGGAAAGGGGATTTATTTTCCTTTGGCCAATGTCGTCAGAAGATCAAAACACGATAACTTGAGTCAGGGGCTATCACCCACTTGATATGGTGAGCTTGGCTCTCGTGGAAGGACTCTCCATGATATAAAGTTCTTCAATCAAAGCTGCAGAATTCAACTTCTGACATTTTCTTGTTTACCCCGCGAGATCCTTGAAAACATTGCATACATATCATTGCATAACAGGTCTTCCAGTATAGGTCTCTCATGTTCTCGCTGTTTATTTCAGCAATGGCTCTCAAACAAGACAATAGAGATATTCAAACTCAAGAAGCTCAGTTCAGGGAAATATTCCTAAACCTATCCAAGGGGCAGGAAGAGTTGAAAACACTCCTCGTTGGGAACTTGGTCAAGAAAAGTCCTGAAGACAATAAGGACGAACGGCTGGAACAACTGCAAGCTGAGGTAGGTCCAATGAGAACCCAGATACTGGGGCAGATGGCTCTTATCTAAGGCTTAGCCCGAAGACAATAAGAGCTAAAAGCTATCATCAACCAACTTCATCAAGACGGATACAACAATATGAAGCAAACAGTCGAGGCCGGGGACCAAGTCATTGATCAACCTCCAAGAAGACAAAAGGTTGGTTTGGTGAAGAGTGGACCTTTCCAAGTTGCTACTACATCATGGGTCCAACAACAACCTCGCCAAAAACAACAGGTTAATCAGAGTAAGCCAGATACACCCAAGAGGCAGTTTACCAAACTCAACATGCCGCTGTCTCAAGCTTTACAACACATGTTAAGGATGAATCTGGTTGCATTAATAGGACCTCATCCAAATCCCAAGACTTATTCCCCTAACTACAATCCTGATGCAAGGTGTGCATACCATTCCAACAGCGCGAGGCATGATACTGATGACTGTTGGGCATTGAAAAACAAAATTCAAGATCTGATTGATGAAGGAGAATTAGAATTTGCACAAGACGGTCATGCTGAGTTCTTCTGCCATCCCTCCAAGGCATACCATCTGAAGTGACAAGTTCTCACAAGAGGGCTTTTCGTTCATTAGAATTTTCAATTTGTAATTTTCTTTTGATTGTTCGAACATTTATTCATATCAAACCTCGTTATTTCATCAATGCATTGCACATGTTTGTCTTGAATCAATTCATTCGTATTCACTATTTCAAAAATGCGTTCTTATTTCCTTTTGTGATATTCAACTCTCGATTAAAAAATCTAAGCCTTAGAGGAAGGATGATGAAAATGATACCACAATCTCTACAATATGCTTTTGAACAGACCCCGCTGACGATGTACATGCGTTGTTTCAAATCCTAAAAAGTGGAGTTATAAGGAAGATAATCCCTAGTCAACCCCTTCGAGCCGAAGAAGTAGGAGTTTTTCTTTTCACACAAATTAAAACCCTTAATCACAACCTGGGGCAGGGTAGTTTTCTCAGTTAATCCAGGTGCACAATGAATGGCATCGAAGACGTCCTTCCAAAACAGAAGACGGTGATGGTTCCCTATAATCGTCAAGACAGGCAGTCATTATCTCTCGAAATAAAAGTCTATTAAGTCATAACCTATGAAGGAGACTTAAGAAGAAAAAAAAAGCTAGGGCATCCCGCTGACTGTAATCACAAAAGAAACAGTTCAGTCAAAAAACAGGGATAGTAAAACCAAAAAAGAAGAGGTTACTATGAATCCTCGGCAAAAAAGAAAGATTACAAAATGACTGCCTTTTCAAGTAAACTTTCAGTATCCGAACCATCACCGGAACATCAAGGGAAATATTCCAGAACTCAACTGGGATTCTAAATGCGTAATTAACTGAGCATAGGACTGAAGAACATCACGAAGAGCGGGTGGGTACAAATAAATTTTGAGCCTTTATCCTTTGTTTCTTGAACCGTGAACCAGGCTACGTTATAAACCTTAAAAGTCCTAGCTGAAACATGGGTTAGTTCGAAAGCATACTGTTACAAAAGGTATCCTGAATCTTGTAGGACTTGCTGTAAATCCTGAGTTGACATCACATTTTACAAAATTTTCCTGTTTTACTGAAAAATGCATTTTCAAAAACTTCAAGACAGACGTAAGCTTTGCATTCTTAAAATAACATTGTTTGCATATGACTATTTGTTCAACAACATAGAAATTTGCATGAAGAATATCTAGTGAACAAAAACCTTCTCAATAAAAAGGATCACCTCAAGTGGAAAACCACTTCCAACCAAGGGGCACGGCATGATCATTGTCCATCATTTGGGGCAGTCAAGTCAAGATTCAAGGAATCTCTCAAAGATGCCAAAAAGCCAAGGGCAAATCCCCATCTGAATCCCCTTTGGCATTGGGCATGAATCCCAACAACAAATCCTGTATGATCAAACAAACATCTTCTGGTAGTGTGGCAACACTTACTACTATGGATAGTGACAATTCTCCATACCCGGTGAACATGGACATAGTCGAAAAATACTACGCATGAACAAAGACCCGCTAGGTTGACTGGCCTAGGAAAAAATAAGGGCATCCCGGCGAACCAAAAGGGTTCGGGAAAAAATTAGGGATAAAAACAAAAAAGATCTGTACACCCGGCAAGTCGAAAACCTGAAAAGGCGGCTTGGGCAAGAAAGGGTATCCCGGTGGACTGAAAATCTGAAAAGACAGTCCAGGCAAAAGTTAGGGATTAAAGCGTACGACTATGTCCCGTTATATTATCACTTGCCTATCAGTAGAAGACTTATCATTCCGATCGGCAGTTACCAAGCACCTCATAAGTTGGGATGACACTCAATCCACAAGGCCTCCGCATGCACTTTCTCCAGCAGGTACAGGGGCAGAAAAGTCTTGATACAAAGTCATTATCGTATCCCCATCATGCGTCCCAGTAATATCTACACTCCACAGAGTAGAGGCAACCAAAGTTTTGATCTCTGCCTCCCCAAACAAGAGTTACTTTCCCCAGCCAAGCTCTTTCGGAGAGCCAACGTCTATATTCCCCAGCCGAATTTTGTAATCGTAAGCGTTTCATAAAGTTTTCCCCTGAACATAGTTTATTTCTCTGAATACAGAAGCTCAATCCCCGACAGAGTTTATCCCTTCAACTATGGAAGCTTCTCTCTCCAACAGAATTATTCCCCCCACAGAGTTATTCTCAAGCAGATTCTCTCCCCCGATAGAATATTCGTAAATAAGGAGCGAATCTCCGGCATAGTCATCCCCGTTCCCTATCCCCAGCGAGAACGAAGAAATCAACTCCTTGTACTCTCCAACAGCAGTCCAGGATTTATTCTCCCCAGCCGGAGAATATCACAAGAACATTGCATATCCATACATCGTGGCATGCGCATATGCATCATACAACACAATCTCATTTATTTTGAGAATATTATTACTCAATACATTTCATACATCATGACATTACATACGACTAACTCTTTACCTTTCAGGAAAAGATGCAATCAAGTTCTCGCAAGTTTTCTCTGGTTCAGTCAAATCGATACTAAGATTTCTATTCCAGTTCAAGCTATGAAGCCCAGGAATCGACCAGATAATATCTTGATTTCTCCAAAATACTAAGAAGCCTGGAATCGACCAGATAGTGGTATATCTTAAATTCAAGCTTTGAAGCCCGGAAATCGACCGGAAAACAGCTTAACCCTCAGCAAGTTATTGTGAAACCTGGAAATCGACCAGATAGCAGTACAAAATACTATGAAGCCTGGAATCGACCAGATAGTGGTATATCTCAGATTCAAGCTATGAAGCCCAGAAATCGACCAGATAATATCTTGATTTCTCCAAAATACTATGAAGCCTGGAAACAACCAGATAGTGGTATATCTCAGATTCAAGCTATGAAGCCCGGAAATCGACCGGATAATATCTTGATTTCTCCAAAATACTATGACGCCTGGAAATGACCATATAGTGGTATATCTCAAATTCAAGCTATGAAGCCCAGAAATCGACAGGATAATATCTTGATGTCCCCGAAATACTATGAAGTCTGGGACACGACCAGATAACAGTATAAGGTACTGCGAAGATTGGAATTCGACCAAATAGCAGTTTACTCAGCCAATTACTATGAAGCCCGGAAATCGACCGGATATTAGTATGCCTTAAATTCAAGTTGAAACCTGGATGCGACCGGATAACCACCTAATTCCTTCTGAAGCCTGGAGCATGACCAGATAAGAATGGAGAAATTTCAAAACCTGGAGCATGACCAGATAGCAAGTTTAATCTCATCTCCCCAGTAAGTCATTGTAAAACCTGGAGCACGATCAGATAGCAGTGCATTCTCCCCTCCTCAACTAAGAGATGATTCCCTAGTGGAGTAACGGACAACTGAAGCTCCTAAAATTCTATTTCTCCCAAGACAGAGACCAGCGTGTCCCAGCGAAATCTTTCTCAACAACAGGCATACAAGTTCTCGCAAAGGAATCTCTTATGCGATCGACACTTCTCCAAATGGCATCTGTAAGCCCATTCCCAATACTACCTACACAGTTCAGCACCATCTCAGACGAGTGCAAATTTCTAGGCACTCTAGTGTTCAATCATCTTCCACCTCCAGATTACGAAAGGCAGACAACCAATCTAAATCTTCAGGTTTAAGAAGATTGAACAAGGGCAGCTGTTGTACCTCAAAATTTGTCCTCTTTTCATACACGCATATTATTGGTTTTATGGTTATGAAATAAAGGTATATTTATCAAGCTTCTTCAGGTTACAAGTGACGTTTATTTCGTTAATGGATATTCTCAGAGTATTTTCCGTGCTGAAGATCGGTTCGCCGTTTTGCAACGATTCGGGGTTCAAAGATTCACAAGTCCAACCCGACGCGTCATATTCAGGTGTTCTTTCGCCAAGATATCTCTGATAACGTATTTTCAAATTCAGGTTTGGCTCAAGATTCAATTCTTTAAAGAAGGACTCTGAATGTGAGTTTTCTCGAAGGAATATGGTGAAAAAGTGTGCTGAAAGAGCATTTTTTACGCTCTAAAAAATTCATAACTTGAAGATCGTGGCTCATTTTGAACCCGTTTCGGTAGCCAAAATTCCGTCTTGACGTTATCTACGTTTTCATCTCTCACGGATGGAAGCCAATTTCGATCAGAAGGTCTTCAAAAATGCAGATTTATGAAGTATTTTCGTACAGAAAATTTGTGACAAGTTTATTTGCATCATGTTTAGAAAATCATAACTTGGTCGATTTTCATCGTATCGAGCTGGTTTCGGCGCCAAAATTTCACAAATTGAGTTGGCTAAGTTTTCACAGGAGGTATTGAGTTCGAACGGTATCCAAAAGGCTTTCGTTTTTTGCTCAGAGTATGCGTGAGGCGCCGAAAATCCTGAATGCTGAATATTATTTCATCTGAGTCGAAACTTCGAAAATTCATAACTCGGTCAATTTTTATCGGATTGGGCCCATCTTTTTACACAAGGTCACTGACTCAGAGATCTACAACTTTTCTTCAAATTTAGAGACCGGATTATGCTCCGATCAATACCAGTTTTTTATTGAAGAACGTGTCAGAGTCGACACTGGAGCCCAAAATAAGTTTATCTGAGCTGAAACTTCAAAAATTCATAACTAATTCATCGTTTATCCGATTGAGCCTATTTTTGGACAAGAGTTATTTCTCGACGTCGGCTACATTTTGTTTTCACATTTCAACTTCAAAAATTTCACTTAAGCCCCTTCGACTCAGCCTGGAACGTGACGGACTCAAGTGAACATTGGAGGCTCAATTGCACATTCAAAGCCCATATCTTTGCTCTAATTTCCATTAAATAATCTCATTCTTTTCACACAAAACAGAGAGGAAAAAAAACCTTTGCCACAACCCTGTCAAAATATCAAATTCTTTCAAGAACCTAAAAACTTTGAAATCCTTATTAGAAATCCCCATCTTACTATAAACAAGTCATACCTGTTACAAACCCACATCTCACTACTTCTCCAGTAAGGGTAAGGTTGGTTTGATCTCCATGATCAAAAGGGCATAAAAGCATTCATCTCACTACTTCTCCAGTAAGGGTAAGTCTGGTTTGATCTCCATGATTAAAAGGGTATAATCATTCATACATGCCATATCGGTTTTAACATTAATTTTTTTCCATATATTTGTTTTATTTGTATTTCATGATATATACTAATTTGTTTAATGTGGCTATGAGATTCAACACTACAGGTTTGACTATTATGGCCCCATGCCGGTTTATTACAAAACACTGAGGTCAGATCATAACAACCACCAATTTATGACAAGGGAGACATCCTAAGGAGCTTAAGGCAACCATTTGTTTAAAACTTTTTCATAAAATCTAATATTTTTCACAAACCTTTGATTTTTTTATAATAAACTTGAATAATTAATTTTAGGTTTTTTTAATTTAATTTTAGGTTTTAAATTAATTTTTGGTTCAACAACCACTCATGACATTTGCATTATCTTTATTTTCTAACCCTATTTTTCATTGATGTTTCTTCCCCTATTTATTTTTTGGCAAACTTAATTCTTTCTTATTAATCATTACACATAAATCTTTTTTTTCAAAACTAACTTTTTATTTATTAAAAAATTAGGTTTTAGATTTTCTTTATAATTAACCTTTTAATTAACATTTTTTTTAATAAATTAGGTTTTTGTTTTAGTTAGTAACTGAATTTTTGGATTTTTTCATTTATTAATAAATTAAGTTAATTAATTTTTTTAAATTAAAATTAGTTAGAATTAGGTTTTTTTAATTAACTTAAAATTATTTTCTACAAAAAACACCAAAAACATTAACTTAGAATTTTAGGTTTTAATTTTTCCTTAATTTCTTTTTATTTATTCTTTTACATTTTAATTTCTAGGAAAATTGTATAGGTCGCATTATCAATGTAATAGCGTAGATTTATCTTTTCTCGCATTTTTTTCTTCTAATTATGTAATTGCTTCCGGGATGTAATAGTTTTAGGATTTCTTTTCCGCACTCTTCATTATTATGTAATTGTCCCAAAGCTCTGTAATAGCTTAGGTTTATATTTCCGCCTTTTTATTTTCAGTCCAAAATAATTATGTATCTGCAAAAGCCTTGTAATAGCTAGGACTTTAAATTTTCTTGCTTTTAATTCCGCAAACTATAAACTGCTTAGATGTATGTTATAGGATTGTATGGAAAGACAAACTGAAAATTAAAACAGTAGATCACCTTAATTGTGAAAAGACTAAATAACTGAAATCAAACACATGCACATGCTCACTCTTAGGGTATGCCTCACTTGGTTGCCTCGGAAAACAATGGTCATGTCCCTCGAACGTAGGGATATCTTAGCAAATGACCCTTAATCTAAAAGTCATCATAAAGATCATAGTCCCTTAACGTCCCTCGAGTTGCCTACGAGAAAATGATCTTGTCCCTCGATGTTGCCTACGAATATATGATGACAGTCCCTTCGAAATGCTAAGGTATCCTTACATGTTGCCTTCAATGACCATTACGTCCCTTTCGATAGTCCCTCAAACATTCAACGACTAGGGTTACCTACTCACTTATAGTAGGATAACACGATCTAAAGGATATGAGGAAAAGAACTCCTTTTTTCGAGTAGGTAGATAACTGTTAAGTACTTGCTCAAACAATAAACTTTTTTCACACTTACACATTTCAAAACAACTTTCAAAACAACTTCATAACACTCTTGAGGACAGAAACAAGGGTTAAAACGAAGTAAAACAAAACTTTTCAAACAAACACACACAAGCAATTTAAAAGATGAGCAACTACCTAAGAGCCCATGGAAAACCATGGATGGAAAGGGTGCTAACACCTTCCCTTTCTATAATCTACCCCCCGTACTCAAAATCTCGAAAAAGGATTTTTTTTGTACTTTTTTCCTTTTCGGTTGGGTAAAATAAAAGTCGGTGGCGATTCTTACTTACCGTGACATTTTGCGAATAAAAAATGCAAAACGCAAACCAGTATTAACAGTCGGTTCTGCCACCGTATCACAACAGCTAACCCAATTTGTTCAAATCTCTTTTGTTTTCCCTCCCAAATCTCAACCAACTTCATCTATAAATAAGATGTTCCACAACATATCTTAGGGGGTCTTTTGGTAGCTGAAAAAACTTTGGTTGTGAGAAAATTATCAAATTCTCAAAACTCTCAAATACTTTCAAACATTCTCAAACATTCAAACTCTAAAACTCTTAGATCCCTTCATGCATTAGTAAATCCTTCGATTCACTCCCTAACTGTCGGATAACTAACCTTCGATTCATTCCCTAACTACAACATAATAGTCTTTTGATTCACTCCCCAGACTGTTATATAATAACTTTCGATTCACTCACCACTATCATACACCCTCCTTCGATTCAGTGACTGCCCAAACAAAGTAGCATCTGAACTAGCTTCAGGAAGATTCCAGTGAAGCTCCATCCACCACCAAGGAAGCCACCTACAATTCCTTCGATTAGCACTTCAAGAGGTAAGTTTCCTCTAAACTTGGAACTTTTCATTTAAATATCATTTGTACATATAAATAAAAGGAAAATATAGGTATTCCATCTAGGAAGTTAACCATGCCCTAACTTTCGATCCTCACTGCCTGTATGTTGAAAATCTCAACCCTGACTAGTTAGACTTTGGATTTTGGTGCCTAATAATCTTGTGCTAACCCATGGCTTATAGCTTAAAAAAGTTACACTTGTTAGTTTCATTTTCAAGTTTTTAGACAGGTTTTCTGTATCTTTCGATTGGCTAAACATTGAAGTCTTTCTAATCTTAACTTAGGAGCTTTGTATTCCTGCAATCGAAGGAGGCATCAAGGAGTTTGAAACGAAGAGTATACACTCATGCTGACTTCCAGGCCAATCGAAAGAAGCAGAAAAAAGACGTAATCGAAGGGCATGCTAATATTGATTCTCATCCCCAATCGAAAGAAGCAAAAGAAAGGTGAATCGAAGGACTCTACTGCCTAGATCGAATTACTCACTTTTTCTTCTTTTTATGTTATTTATGCTTGTCTTTATATTTTCTTGCTATTCAATATGGTTGTAATAGTGTAGGATATTTATTTTCTATATTTTTATTACTTTATACAAATGTTAGTAATTATGATGTATTGCAAGATAAAACCAACAAGTAGACAACCCTAGTCAAAGATTAAATGCATGCAATCAAACACACTTTGCACACATGCACCTCTAGGATAATCTCACTTGTTTCCTCAGAAAATAGTCATGTCCCTCGAATATGGGCGCTTTAGCAAAGACCCTCGATAAAAGATCGTAGTCCCTCGATGTCTCTCGATGTTGCCTTCGATAAATGATCTAGTCCATAACGAAATTGCTAAAAAGTCCCATAGGTTGTCTTCTATGACTATACAAACAACCCAAACCCATCCCTTCACATTCAACGATATGACTTCTTACCAAATCAATGTTAAAGTAGCAACATCTAAAGGAAGAGGAAAAGAACAAAGACCTTTTGAGTAGGTAGGACGCTCGTAGTTGCTCGCTTGCTCACAACAAAAAAACCATTTACACACCAACACTTTCAATTGAAACATTTTCAAAAGGTCAAAGCTCTTTGTAGGCATTCTTATAGAGACGAGAATTATTACAAAGACACTTTTCAAAATCACTTTCAAAAACATCTTCCAGAATAAACACCTCTTTGAACTATTTTCAAAACCAATACTTTGTACGCATTCTTATAGAGACGAGAATAATTACAAAGACGTTTTAAAAATATTTTCAAACCCGCAAGCATATTTTAAAACAAAAGCAAGTGATCAAGCAAGCAACAAAGAGCCCGTAGATAACTATAGATGAAATGGGTACTAATATCTTCCCTTTTCATAACCTACCCTCCGAACCCAAGAAAAACATCTCTAAAGGTCTTTCTTGTTCTTTTCACCCTTTCCCTATTGGATAAAAGAAAAGTTGGCGGCGACTCTTGCTATCTGCAACAATTGCGGTCAAACGCAAAACACCCAAGTCAGTTCTCCCATTGTATTGCAGTATTTATGCTTAGTTTTTTCCAATGTTGATTAATTTAGTTTTTCTTATTTAAAAGGTATATAATAGTTTATTTTGAAATTATTTATTTATTTTTTTTAAAATAAAAAATGAGATATCATTCTTTTAAATTTTAAATGCTACTTTTATTTCAAATAATTAAGATAGCATAGTTGGTAACGGAGCATTGGTAAGAATATTGAGCATAAGGTTGTGGGTTCAATTCTCATTGTGCTACCTTTTATATTTTATTATTCTTTTGTTTTGTTTTTTTGTATTTAAAAAGAATAAAAATTTCATTTTTAGATTATTTTATTATTATTTTCATTTTCTATTTTAAGGCTATTTTAAATTTATTTTTTATTTTTCAAATATTTGATTTTTATGCACTTAATAGTTAAATTTAGAAAAAAATAAATAAAATATTTTAAAATCAATCTCAATATTTGGAATAGTCATAAACAAGGCTATTTTCATAATCTTGTTCACCAAGTTATAGACCATTTTTCAATCAATTTTCAATCTTCAAAATCATGCAAAAAATAGATCAATCTCATTTGGTGCACTTTGGATATTTTTTGTTACTAACTATTTCTATTTCTAGTTATTTTCAAAATCACAAAATTCATGTTTTTTTATTATTTAAATCTTTCGTATTTTTAATTAATGCATTTAAAAAAAATAATTATTTATTTGATTTGATGCACTTTTTATCAAAATTGAGTGCAAATATTATAATAATTAAAAAATATTATTAATTGTTTCTTATTGGTAAAAGTGTGTCAATTTGTGTCATAACTCACTTCTGATTGGTCAGCTTGCTGACCAAGATAAAATCATAAAATTTGGGCTTTTATTGGTGTGGACTATTTCCTTTTTAGGGTGTCTTTAACCTAATTTCAAATATATAAATAAGGCTCTCTTCACCCTAAATTTTTCATCAGCAAATATTTGGAGAATCAATAATTATTTGCAGATCAGCAACTCACCAGAGTTCTCCTAAAATTTGTTGTTATTCACATCGAAGAACAACAATAAAGAAACTCTTAAGTCTCCATCAACAATCTTTTGGTGATCAACAATCTTATCAACAATTATTTTAGGGCTCTGAACAGAACACCTAAATTTTTTCTCACAATTGGAGAGCGAGTTTTCTAACACTATCACACTCAACCTCTCTCTCTCCAAATGCTTCCCGTTAGGTGTCACCTTTTTTTTTTCTTTTTTTTTTGTTTTGATGAAAGAGAAGCTATTTTTGGTTGTTCTTATAATATAAGTTGTTTATGTTTTTATTATAATATATGTTGTTATTATAATATATGTTGGTATTATAATATTGGTTGTTATTATAATTGGTTGCCTTTGTAAATCAAATTGTGTTGCAACTTAGAAGCAAGCGGCGAATTAGGATTAATGATGAGTTTGCATCCTCCTCTTTTAATCCACACCCCCTCCACGCATTTGGGGCAAGTTCAATTTCTGAACTTAGACCCTTAGTTCCTGCACCACTAATTTTACTAACTAACTGAAAATACACATTTTCTTTTATTTATCTATTTATTTATTTATGTTTTCGTAATTAAAATTTATTTTTATAATAAACTCTAAATTTATTTATTTACTAATTCAAATATTTTTTACCAACCCATTCAAATATCTTTTTTAATTGCATTAAAATTATTTTTCCTCATGCATTAAAAAGATTTTTTTTATATATTAATATATTTAAAAAATATCTAACCAATTAAATTACTAATAATTTTCATTAACCTAATTCAAACCTTATATCTATTTTCAAAAAGGATTATGGAGATATTTTTCATTAACTGCGAACTTCATCTAACAACCTTGCAATTTACAAACCCAGACTTAGTTCAAGGATTAATTTGAGATATTCCTGTAATTCATAAAAAACACCAACCAATAACTGCGAACTAAGAATTTGGACTCTGATTCCTCCTAAGAGGATACATAGGCATACGACTAAAATTGTGGCGAGTCCCCCTAATTAAAATTAAAACTCTATTTCCTAAATTTTAATTCTAAACCCTAGTATCCTTGTGAACAAGATATATAAGGGGTGCCTAAGACCTCCCCTTCATCTAAAATGAGTCAACAACTTAGAATTTGTGACCACTTTAGGGTTATCCTTTATATTCCCTTCCCAAAGATAAAAATTAAGGGTGACGACTCTCAATTTTAAAACCGGTTACAACAGAAATCCCCAAAGAACTCTCAACCTAATCGATTACAAAGAACACTATTTGGATGATATCAAGCTATCTCTAGTGTAAGTTTCAGAGAGCGCCTAAGAGTGGGTGTGAATTAAGTACTTTAAAAATCTGGTTTTTAGACACAAGTTGTTCTTATTTTTCAGGTTTGGTGCAAGAGTTAGAAAGCAATAAAGTGCTGAAAAATAAAGAATATAAGGATGTGTCATAGTTTCCTTCATAATCCGAAGGTACGTCTAGTCCCCTTTCAATACGAAAGAGATTTTATTATTGCTAGATCTCTAGACAACACACGCTTAGCTTTTCTATACAAGACTCTAACTAATAACTAAGGCAAAAATGCCTTAAACGGAATAAAGTTGAAGTGAGAAAAATCCTCTCAAAATCAACTCTCTTGCTTCCAAATATCCTGGACAACAAGGTGAATCAACTAGAAAAAAATGAATAATGAAGTCGTCATCTGTCATATCTCAAATTTGCCCGCCCTATTTCTAACAGTCAAATTAGTTTCAAGCATAATTTTTTTATAAATTTCTTTGGTTTATTCACACTAATATTTTGGGTTTTATATATATTTATTTTCAATTTATTTTGCCCATTTAAAAATATATAATAAAAATATTTTGTTCTTTCTTTATTTTTAGGATGTTTTTCTTAATTTTTGAATGATTTAATAAGATTGATTAAATTGGTCTTAAATCAAAAATCAAATTTAATTTGTTTTATGGTTTTAATTATTTTAATCAATTATCATCAAAGTTGACTTTATGTTCTTTTTGTTCTTTGACCTAATTCCATCACTATAAATAATCATAACATTCTTGCTAAGAGAGGGACCAATTTTTATTCACTCTTCATATACACGACCCACACTTACGTACATACATGTATTGTACATAGGCACTCCTTGTTTGTTTCTTATGTGAAATTTATTACACACACAATTACAAAATTTTGACACTAAACCTTTTTTTTCTTCTATTTGAATATTTTTCACGCTTTAATATATATTATCTTCATAAACCTATACAATCACCGTACTAATATTCTACTTACTATCCACTCTAATTCACACACATTTTATTCACCAACTATGCATATTTTTACATTAACCAGTTGTCCAAAATAATCAAAACCTGTACATCATGAACACAAATTTCACGAATCAAACAATCACGTTCTGTACAAAATCAAACACAAAACAATACCACAATATTCATAAAAAAATTCAATAAAAATATTAAAACCAAAGACTTCATTAACACAAGAACAAGCCTTCCAACTTCACCAAGCAATAACTTATAAAAAAAAAACTTAATTCCATGAAAACTCAAGCACCAAAACCTTCATGCACAAACACATGACTCAATCACAATAACCAAACATGTCAATTTTTTCTTCTCATTATTCTAACAATGTGCAGGTATAAATTTGGTTCAAAGTGAAAAAGAGAAAGAAAAAGCAGAAGAAGAGAAAGGCGGAATAGATCAAAAGCTTCCATCGAGTCAACCTTCGAAACCACACTTCACAACACTGTGTGCCGCTTATTGCTCCGGATTCGTCCTCGCACTAACTCTCGACCATGCTCAGACGGCCACCCAGTAACAACACACAAACGCGAAGACAACACATCTACTCTCAACTCCAGTAAACCTTACATCGCACCACCACAACAACAACATTGTCTTTGTTTTCGTTCCTTTACCGACCTTAAGAGAAAAAGTAGTGGCGATCACTCTTGTATTTTTTGTCTATTACGACAGCTAACGACTCTGCTAGGGACACCCTTAAGTTAGAGTTTATCCTACCTTTAGCTTTAGGACTGCTTCAGTTTTTCTTTTGTTATAATTTATTTCTTTTTGTCTTATTTATTTCTTTTCATGCATGTTATTTATTTTTATTATATATGTTATCATATTATTATTGTTGGTGGGATCTTATTCAAATAATGTAAACCTTAGATAAGGGGTTGTCAATTTACCAAGGGGGTTTAACATCTCTATGATTTTTTGCAACAACTTTGCTTAGAGTGGGTCGAATTTCGAGAAATATATTTATAGGGCTAGCCTCTCTTGGAGAAAGACTTTGTATTTTGTAAATGGCTATATGAATAACTCCAAAAAATTAAGTCTCATGGTGAGACCTTGTATGATCTACAATATGAAAGTCTTGGTCTATAAAGAGGCTCCACTTAAGGAAGGCCCTTGTGCCTTTTCCCTTATGTGTTATCCAAGATACCTTAAGGAACCATCCTTATAGGTAAGGGTAGAATAAACTTAGAACCTCCCGTAGGAGCCCTCCTATGGGATGTTTTATTAACATGTCATCCTTCACAGGGAACCTTCCCGCGAAGGACATTATATCACTATCCCTAGCCTGTAGGATTTCCCTTTTTGTATGTCATAATCCTAGGTTGTAGGAGTTTCCCATTGTATGTTGCGATACCTAGCCTGTGGGGGTCAATTTTGTGTGTCATAATCTCTAGCTTGTAGGGGTTTCCTATTATATATATATATATATATATATATATATATATATATATATATCCATAAACCCGTATATGGTTTCCTTATATCTATCTTTATCCTAACTTCCCATTGCATTGCATCTCCATGAGAGAAACTTTTAGCATATCCTAAATTTTTTTTTGCATACTTATATATTTTCATTCTCATACATGTACATACACTTTCATATCATACAAATAAACCTCATATCCATTTTCACTTTCGCCCTTGTCCAACATTTATCCATGCTAGTTGATTTCCCAAGACTTACAAATAAACTCAAGAGAGTCATAAACAATGAAAAGAAGAGATTAACTATTGAAGACAAAAATAAGCTTGGTCCTACAAGTCTTATTAAAGAGAGAAGTCAACCCTTCACCATTACAACTACAAGCCTACACAACGCCTCATATGCCTCAATCATGGGTGATTCTCCCACATCAACAGAAACAACTTTGTCAACAGAATAGGTATGCCAACAAAGGTTACTCCCTTACTTAAACAATGCAAGAACATCTAGAAGCATATCCCAAAGTCATTGGATCAACAAGGAGGCTCATCCCTAGATCATTAGGCCTTTATCATTTCAATTTGTAATTTCCCTTTTGCTAAGTTATATTTATCCAAAATTTTACTTTTGATAAGTAATTCTAAAAAAATAATCATGCTTGTTTTTGGAATTAATCCATTTGTATTCACTCTTCAGTTACAATCACTTTACACATCTATAAACATCAACTACTTTCCATTTTCACTTCTCACCTTTCCATTTTCATCTTTTACTTTTAACAAACTTAAGGGAGAATGATGTAAACAAATTAATTAAATTATGATGACGTATGATTTAAATAGTAAAACCTCACTGACAATGTAAGGCATTTTTTCACTTCCCAAATAGTGGAGAAATAAGGAGTTAATCCATAGTCAACCCACTCGAACCAGAAGTTGGAGTTGTTTCTATTTTCTAAAAAAACCTTAATCTTAACTAGGGGCCGAGTAGATTTCAATTAATCCAATGGTGTATTCTAATCTCAAGAGAATCGCTCTATCTAAGCAATATGTTCAAGCACATATTCTTCCTCATGTACGTCATCCAAGATCGAGAAAGCAGTGAAGCAAAAGCTTATAGCAATTCACATGGCAGTCACGACCTTCCTTAATAAAAAATAAAATCTCAAAAGCAAAAAAATAAAAAAGCTCATTAAGTCAAAAAGAAAAACTTAAAAAGTTGACTTAGGAAAAAATAAGGGATGAAAGCAAAAAAATGGAAACAAGCTTGTAATTAAAAATTATGACTACCACCTCAAGAATCATCAGTGCTTCTCAACAAGTGTTTGAATCGCATCAGTGCTTCTCATCATCATTATGACTACGGAAATTCTCTTGCAGACTGAACACATCCTTTGAGTTAATTGAATTTAGGAATGGAGAATATCAAGGAGAATGAGGTGGGTTAAATAAAATTTGAGCCTTATATCCTTTGTTTCTTAAACCATGAACTAGACTACGTTACAAACTTCAAAAGTCCTAATTAAGTCTAGGTTCACTATGAAATCATATTCATCAACATTTGTGTACTGACTCCTGATGTTTGTTAATTAATTGCTAACCATATTTCTCTTTCACACCTTCATTCGTACTCATCCATCATAGACCATATCTCTTTTCCATAACAAAATTCACCATATCTATTTTTCATAACCAATTTCGATTACAAAACTTGCATGTGCATCACATTAGAATTACTTTTCAAAATGTAGATTTTTATGTGCAAATAAATACTTAACATTAAAAAAATTTCAACAAAGGTCTGATCAAAGGCATCATTTCAAGACGCTCATAACTAGGGGGAAAAAATATAAGAGGACCACCTTAATTATGGTAAAATCATAATGACCATATGGGCATACCACATGAAGATCATATTGACTAGGGAGAATCATTCTAATATTCGATCAACATGGGTCACACCTTAAAGCACCGGTTAATTAAGGGTATACCTTCCAAGTTTCAGATGTTAGGGGTGATCCTTATCAAGTTCATATCACATCATTGTAAGAACTAAGTTCCTCATTAGTAAATTCCTTCATACTCTGGAGATTGGGGCATGCCTTTCAAAATTCAAATGTTGGGGCAGGTCACTGCGAGACTCTGAAACCAGTTTAAAATGGTTCATCATAGACAAATCATTCCAAGAGTGAATTAATCAAGGGCACATGGTTTCAAGGTTCAAAATAGGGGGCCATCCATATCAAGTGTATGGTATGGCCAAACTACTTCAAACTCACATTGAGGTGAATCTTTTCAAAGACCTTAGAAACAGACAGGGGCTAGACATGCCACAAAAGGGAAAGCTCTCTTCGTACTTTCACAATCTGTAGTGAAACTATCTCATACATCAGCAATCTTCGAGTTCAAAATGAGTATCAAGAAGTCATTCTAGCATAACACTATACCATCGTGTGATAAGCAATCTTGTTACATAAACAATCATCCAAGTCTTAACCATCTACAACCCATCATAAGGGTATTTATTTCACACTCAAGTCATTCCATATATCACTAGCATGCATTAATCATGTCAATTCGATCTAGTATACAACCATACATATCACCTTATTCATATTCTCATCATATGACTCCTACATATCAAAAGCACAACCTTTCATTGGTATTTCAAAATCCAGCATCCATCGATACATATCCAAGTCACTCATTACAGGAATTGATCAATCATTACATTTCATGCATCAATCAAATTACACATCAAAATAAGAATAAATTATAACGCATAACATAAACAATGTTTCATGTGAAGACAATCATTATTATCAATCAAATATATTCTACATTGAATTTTGACAGTAGATTCCCCTAGTTGATCTCGGCAGACAATTTTCCAGAAGACCTCGCAGAAGGTAGTTCTTAATAGAATCTCAGCAGTATATTCCTCTGGTTGATCTCGCCAGACGATTTTCCTGAAACCTCGGCACTAGGTATTTTCTTAGCATAATGTCAGTAGTAGATTCCCCTGGTTGATCTTGGCAAATGATTTTCCAAAAGACCTCAACAGAAGGTACTTCTTAACAGAATCTCGACAGTATATTCCACTGGTTGATCTCGGTAGGTGATTTTCCATAAGACCTCGACAGAAGGTAGTTCTTAACAGAATCTTGACAATAGATTCCCCTGGTTGATCTCAGTAGATTATTTTCTAGAAGACCACAACAGAAGGTAGTTCTCAACAAAATCTCGCCAGTAGATTCCTCTAGTTGATATCAGTAGATGATTTTCCATAAAACCTCAGCCGAAGGTAGTTTTTAACATGAATATTGGTAGTAGATTCCGCTAGTTGATCTAAGCAGATGATTTTCCAAAAGACCTCGGCATAAGGTAGTTTTCAACAGAATATTGGTAGATGATTTTCTAGAAGACCTCAGTAGAAGGTAGTTCTTAGCAGAATCTCGACAGTAGATTCCCCTAGTTGATCTCGGCATATGATTTTCTTGAAGACCATGACAGAATGTAGTTCTCGACATAATCTCAATAGTACATTTCCCTGGTTAATATCGGCAAATGATTTTCCAAAAGACCTCGACAAAAGGTAGTTCTTAGTAGAATCTCGGCAGTAGATTCCCGTGGTTGATCTTGGTAGATGATTTTCTAGAATACCTCGGTAGAAGGTAGTTCTTGATAGAATATCGACATTAGATTCCATGGTAAATCTTGACAGTAGATTTCCCATTAAGAGCCTCACGCATTTTTATCAGCATTAAGGCCTGAGCAGACTCACATAGTCGCATCAACATTTCATCATAGGAAACCCTACAAGAATGAGCAGCCTCATGCATGTCCATCATCATTTCATTAGTAGGAAGCCCTACGGGCATGAGCATTCTCATGCAGTTTCATTGGCATTTCATTCAAGTATAAGTAGCCTCATACATTTCCCACTAGAATTTAAGCATAAGCAGCCTTACGTATCTCACTCATAACATTATCATAATCACATCAAGCATGCATTACAAAAACATGCCATGCATCCATAAAGCATATATTACAAAATCATACCATGCATTAACACATACATTAAGCATAACCATATCAAACATGCAATACATGCATTACACTCAAATTATACAGGCCCATAAATACTTCGAAAAATTTCAAGGCCTGTTTACCAGCTATGTCACCTACACAAAATCATAAATTAAAATCTTAGCTTTTTTTATATATAGTTACCTTAGTTAAGAACAAACATAACAATTAGAGGTACTACAAACCAAGATTACACTAGGTGGTATAAATATAATTTATATCCAAAACCTAGTCATCATCAGCCTACTGGCACACTTATCGAGTTTCAATTTCCAAGTTTCAGTTATCAAAGATTCAATTATCAAACTTCAATTTCAAATTCAAACATAAATTTTCAAACCCGCATTATTTATCCTCTAGGTTGTGATTAAAATGCAAAATTTGTGATACAACGTACTATGTTAGTCCCGAAGCGTTAGCAAGTTGTTTTCAAACCTTTTCAACTCTATTGGTTTAGTCCCTTGGCATAAATAATGTTTATACTCGTATTATTTACCCCCTAGGTTATGGTAGATATGCAAATCATATATAACTATTCATATGAGTCTCTGAGCAATGATAAGTTATTTTTCCAAAATTTTCGATCTTATTGGTTTAGTTCCTTGGCAAAGATAAGATTGGTATCATATTATTTATCCCCTAGGTTGTGATAAATATACAAAATCTATGATACAACTTACTATGTTAGTCCTGAAGCATTGACAAGTTATTTTTAGACCTTTTTTCGACTCTATTGGTTTAGTCCTTTTTCATAAATAGAGTTGATACCCGCATTACCTACCAATTAGGTTATGGTAGAAATGCAAAATTTGCGATGGCATCCTTTTTCATATCTATTGGTTTAGTCCAGTGGTAAATATATATAAGTAAATCAATGCTCCATGCATTGATGAGTTATCCGCGTCGTCCTTTCCTTTTTACTTGCTTTATTTTTCAAATTATTTTTCAAAAGTTTTCAAAAAGTGTCTTTGATCAAATTATGGGGTCTTGTATTATTTAATAACACTCTGATCCGAATATGCAGAAATTTTGTATACTCGCACGCTTCAATCGAAGAGTAATTAAATAGGGGCAGCTGTCATACCCCAAATTTACCCGCCCTATTTCTAAATGTCAAATGATTTTCAAACTTGGTTTTTTATAAATTTCTTTGTTTTATTCACACTAATATTTTGGGTTTTATAAATATTTATTTTCAATTTATTTTGCCTATTTAAAAATGTATAATAGTTTACTCTAAATTATTTATATTTTTTAAATAGAAAATGTTTTCCCACCCTTCATATTCTTTCAAGTGCCTTTTTATTTTATATAAATGAGACATCACAATTCGTAAGGAGATAAGGCTTGCAAGTGTAAGATCAGAGGTTTAAATCTCACTTTTGACATTTTAACATTTTTCCCATTTTACTAACTTTAGTTCATTTTTTATATCTTTATTCGAAAAAATCACAAAAAGTCAAAATTTCAATTTTTTAATCATTTAATATTAAATTTTTATGTTTATATTTAGTCATCTTTTAAAATATTATTATTTTCATTAAAATCATAATTTTATGCATCAAATACTCAAAAAAATCAAAATACAATAAAAATATTTAAATTTTTTTTGTTCTTTCTTTATTTTTAGGATGTTTTTCTTAATTTTAGAATGATTCAATAAGATTGATCAAATTGGTCTTAAACCAAAAATCAAATTTAATTTTTTTTATGGTTTTGATTATTTTAATCAATTATCATCAAAAATGATTTTATGCTCTTTTTGCACTTTGACCTAATCCATCACCATAAATAATCATGACATTCTGGCTAAGATGGGGACCGATTTTTATTCATTTTTCACATATATATGATCCACACTCACGAACATACATGTACTCTACATAGGCACTCCTTATTTGTTTCTTATGTGAAATTTCTTACTCACACAATTTTGACACTAAACCTTTTTTTCTTCTATTTGAATACTTTTAATGTTTTAATATATATCATCTTCACTAACCTATACAATCACCATACTGGTTTTCAACTTACTATCGACTTTAATTCACACACATTTTATTCACCAACTATGCATGTTTTTACATTAACTAGTTGTCCAAAATAATCAAAACTTGTACATCTTGAACACAAATTCCACAAATTTCTAAAATCAAACAATCATGTTCCGTACAAAATCAAACGCAAAACCATACCACAATATTCATAAAAAAAAATTCAACAAGAGTATTTAAACCAAAAACTTCATTAACATAAGAATAAGCCTTTCAACTTCACCGAGCAATAACTTGTTAAGAAAAAACTAAACTCCATGAAAACTCAAGCACCAAAACCTTCATGCACTAAGACATGACTCAATTACAATTACAAAACATGTCACAAATTTTTTTCATTATCCTAACAATGTACAGGTACAAATTTGGTTCAAACTGAAAAAGGGAAAGCAAAAGAAGAAGAAGAACAAGGCGAAATAGAACAGATGCCACCATCAAGTCAACCTTCGATGCTGTAATTCATAGCACCATACACCGCCTGTTGCTATGGATTCATCCCAAAAAAACTCTCGACCATGCTCAGACCTCCACCCAGGCACAACACACAGATGTGAAGACAACACATCAACTCTCAATTATAAAAAGCTTTACGTTGCACCACCATAACAACAACAACATTACCATTCCCGTTTCTTTCCCGTCCTTAGGACAAAAAGTAGTGATGGTGGCTCTCATATTTTTTGCCGGTTACGACATAATCAAATGTTATTTATCCAAAACGATGTAAAGGAAAATATCGAGTAAACCTGAGAAAAGATTAAACAAGGTCTTGCCACCAAGAAAAGGGTACGGGAGTCGATTAAGTAATGGGAAGGAATTAGCACCCCTCATGTCCATTGTACTCAACAAGATCCACTCTTATTGTTATAATTAAAGAGTGTGTTATATCTAATACTTACAAGCTATGTAAATGCATGAGAGTAAATTTCCAACAAACAAACAGAAAATTTTAAATTATTACGCTCACCTCGGTTTTGCAACCTCGTGCCTACATATCTCGTGAAGGAATCAGAGCATCGTAGTTCTTATGAAAAAGAATTGTTGTGTTTATGTTTTCTATGAACGATGCTAATTTCGTATTCTACTGCCGCTCGACCTTTAGAGACTCACATATATGTTATAGAAAGGAATTAACATGTTCTTACCTGAAAAGGTTTTCAAAAGGAAAAGCCCGAGGGCACAACAAATTTGATTGGTTGAGTCATTTTCTTACCTTGAAAAAGGATTTGGTGATTAGAACCATATTAAACACTATGGTTGGTGAAACAACTGGGTGAAAATCATCAAACAATGAAGTCGCCATCGAACGTCTTTTATCCCGCATGTAGGGAAAGGTAAACATCGAGAAAACCTGAGAAGGGAGAAGTCACGGTCTTGCGACCGAGAGATATGGTAAGGGAGTCTGTTACGCGAGGGGAAGGTATTAGCACCCTACACGCCCGTAGTACTCTACGGTATCCACTCTTGTTATCTATCTTATGGGTGTGTTTAATCTATGCTTACTGTTTATTACTGCTAAAGGGAGAATGCATGCAAAAGAAAGGAGAAAATAATGAAGGGAAAATAAAATTGTGCTCGCTTGGGCCCTACCCCAATGCATACGTATCCGTTTTGAGGAATCAGAGCTACCGTAGTTCGGCTCATATGCTTTGTTTGTTTGTGTTTTTTGTGCACGAAGTTAATCCCGCCTTCTGCCGCAACTCGACCTTTGGAGACTTATGCGTTGGAATAGAAGTAAATTAATCGTGTCCTTACCTAAAAAGGTTTTTAAAGAAAAGGTGCTTGATCGCACGAAAGATTTGAGTTGGTTTGTATTTTGTTGCAGATGATGACTAGTCGACCTCAAGAGAGAGATATTAATCACTTTTCTACTTAGCTATGAAAGGAGTCTTTGAGAATTGAACCACACCTAGGCTTGAGATGAAGAACAATAAGATCGAAAAGAGACTCGCTTATCACTTCCCATACTAAGCGAAAGCGTGATTCTCATCAGTAGTTTTAAAGTGTTTTGAATTTCGAAAGAAAAAGAAGTTTTTGTTTTAGTGCGAATGCAGAAGGAGAAGAAAAGTCAAATGGGGACTAGCCTATTCTAAACCTAATGTTATCGTGCGTTGTTAGATCTAAAGTTAGAATTTTGAGGGATTCTACCTAATGTTAGCATGCATATGGTTTGCGATAAAGTACGGAAATGAAGAATAAAATAGGGTTGTGACGATACCGAACGAAGGAGGTCCGCTGCCTCTTCGAAACTATGCAAGCGGTAAGAAAATTCTACCAAAGTTTCCTTGAACGAGTTATTGAAGAATTAACCCCGAGCATTCCATATTGCAAACATTGCATCATTACCATCACAAAATCTTGACTAAAATGATAATGAAAATGAATACCAAATATGAAAAATAAAATAGTGAAAAACTCTAATTGAAATTCTAAAAAGAAATTCTAAAGAGTTCTAAAATATTCTATTATTTTGTATCATTCTATCGCCAATTAATCAACAATTAATAGGAGAAAAAAAATTTAAACCAAATATTTAAATGAGAGATGAAGTCAGGGGGTACAGTGTTGAAATCAGAGTGTGTGGCTTAGTAAGGGCGCTAGGCCCAATTCATGAATGAATCCAATAGCAATTTTTTGTTGCACCAATGGCTTCAGGCTGACAAAAAAAACGGGCCTAATGCCATGCAGTTTCGGTTCATGAGCCCTATTGTCTCAATCCATATTATATTCAGCATTTTCATTCAAAATACTTTTTAGCATTATTTTTTATTTAGTTATTTATATTTATATTCAGAATTACTAAAAAAATAAAAACAAAAATGAGAAAATTGAAATTGAAATGGGAATAGGGTTAGAAATTGTGACTGCTGAGCTTCTCACTTCCCTTCCTCTCTCGCGGCGCCGTCTCACTTCAATCGCCGTCTTTGATCCGCTTCCACCTTCTTTCATCGTCTCAGCACGACGCCATCATCGCGCTCGCTACCATCATCCTTCCGTCATGGCTTCAGCGATTTACCTCTGTCTCTGTTCTCCTCGATTTGATTCACCTTCGTCAAGGTTCATCTCAACTCCACGCAAACTCCGGCCGGAGATGCTCTGACGGCTTTACAATAGCGAAATCGATGACGGAAAAAATAAAGGAACTCAAGTGAGCGTCTTCCTCTTTGCCTTACTTTTCTTTCTGATTCGACGTTTTTCAATTCCTCAGGTTTGAGTCTGTTTTCTCAGTTATGAGTGGTTGTTGTGATTTGTTTTGCAGATTTGAAGTTGACGTAGCGACGGAGATGCTGATGTGCAGAGAGATTATGGATGAACATGGATGATGATGGCGATGAAGGCTGTAAAAGATTCAGAAGCAAAGATGCGTGAAGATTGATGAAGTTTTGAAGTTGTCCTTGGTGCGGAAACGTGAAGCATGGTCAAAATGTGAAGATGATTGTTGTGTAGAAGCTTCAACTGAGATGCTCAAAATGATGATTGTTGAAGACTCCGTGAAGATGATAAGATGAGAAGATGAAGCAGAGAGAATAGAGAAGATTGTGGTGAGTTTCTTCTGTGATATTTTTCATTTTGTTGTGTGAATAATCTGAATAATTGTATCTGTGAGAGAGAGAATTTCTCAGTTTTGTTGGAGATTTCTCTCCTTTTTTTTGAACAATGATTGTGTAACCCCTTTGTAAATAAAAAAAACTTTTATCTAGGAATCTCATTTTGTTAGAGATTCCAATCCCAACCCTTTATTAAATCAATTATGTTAGAGATTGGAGGGTGAGATTTGAATCAGTTAGAGGTTTGTTATGAATTCTATTAGGATAGTAAGAGTTAGGTTGCAAAAATGCTATGGGTTAGTTTTCTGTTAGGGACTATTTTTGACAGTTGAGTTCTGTTATGCTTGGTTTGGTAATTGGTTAGGATTGGTTAGAAGTTAGTTAGGCTGAATTTGGTTAGCAGTTTTTTCTGTTTTGGTTATTGTTATAGAAGTTAGGAAAAATGGTTTTGAAAGTTGGAAGCTATTCTGTTATAGGCTTTTTCATTATGCAGATCATTTTTTGTTAAGTTGGGATTTCAATTATAGGGTAGTTTGGAAAATGGTTGGGTGAAATTCTGTTCAATTTCTAATTTTTCTGAAATATGCAGGGCCGATTATTTGGACTATGACGAAGGCTTGAAACATGAAAGGCCTGAAATGTTCGTACATGTAGATCTCAGAACTTGAGCAACGTGAAGAAGATTGAAGGTGGAGGTTGGTTATGGAGTATTGAAGATTGATTAAAGCATGGCATATATCATGAAGTTGATGACGGCATAAAACCTGAAATCTTTCATAACATTTGTAACAGTATGGATGTGTTTCGGATAGATTTTCCATGTAAATGAATCGTTCTTTTCTATTGTTTTTTGTAATTTTCTCTTGTAATGCTCCAATAATATAGCTTGTAAATCGCATGGTTATGACCTTGTATGAACGAGAATGAAGTTGGATAACCCCTTTTAAAAAAACCATGTGTGATGTTTTAGAACTTGTAAAGATCATATCATTGAATGAACGCGAACCCTTGGATCTTGATGAGTTTTGATGAACCAAACTAAATGAGTAACCTTGAATGATGTTATGACTTGTAATTCTTTTGCAAATTCGTAACTTGTACACCAAGAGAACCACATGAACAAATCTTCCAAACTTATCTTGAATAAACCATTGCCAAATCACGAAACTGAAACCTTGAACTAATATCAATCTTGAGCATAATTAGAAGTTTCAACGAATCCAATTCAACAATCATCAGTAAGCCAAGTTACTTGCGATGTGAGGTAACAAGTATTCGAAAGAACGATGAAGTTTTGAACTCAATGTACTTACAACTTCATGCCATATATATGGCTTGCATTTTACAATGCAATCCACACTATATCTTGACTTCATGGACAACAACAATGTCTTGAGGACGCTTCAAAGTACAGAAAGAAACGTAATATGAAGCCCAATGCACCTTAGTCAATAGATACTACAAATTCGAACATAAAAGGTGTGACACCCTAATCAACTTGTGTTTGATGAATTCTTAATGGAGGATGATCTTGTAGCTCGATGAACACAACACCCATGAACACAAAACCCTAATTCCACAACATCCATGAACACAAAACCCTAATTCCACAATTTCACTGTCTTGAAAAATAACCAGAAGAATTAGGATCTATTTGAACATATACACCTTAGCCAGTTGATAAAACCCTAATCCTGAAGGTTCTCGACCCCTTGCGAAGTTATGTTGTTAGCGAATGTATGCAATGTTAAATGACCTAATGGAGATATGTACATGAGAAAAGCGCGACAATGCATAAACCAGATAAAAGTATAGGGTTAGGACAAATTTGGGGTATTACAGTTGCCCCTATTTAATCGTCTTAAACCTGAAAGTATGATTGGCACATGCCTTTCGGAAGTTCAAGGTTGAATATGATTAAATATCAATGCCGAAAATTTGTCCTGGGAGGAAGAGTAAGTGTTTTCTTTATTTATTTTAGTATCTGCTGGGGAAAAGAAATTTGTTTTTTTTTCAATGAAGGGACGGAGATTGGACTTGTAACATGGCATGTGCCAATACAAGACAAATGGTTGGTATGAAAAGACAGCGGACGAGGTCTACGGGCGACCTATGATCCGAAGGTGACACATGAGAGTGATTTGACAGAGAACCTAGCCAAAGGGCGATCTCAGATTCTAAGACAAAGTATATGGAAAGAACCTAGCCAAGAGGCGATCTCAGGTTAGACGATGATTTGAGGGAAGAACCTAGCCAAGAGGCGATCTCAAGTTCGACGATGATTTGAGGGAAGAACCTAGCCAAGAGGCAATCTCAGGTTCGACGAAGGTGACCTAAGGAGGAACTTAGCCAAGAGGTGATCTCAGGTTCGACGACGATCTATGGAAGAACCTAGCCTACGGGCGATTTCAAGTTCGACGATGATTTATGGGAAGAAACTAGCCAAGGGGCGATCTTAGGTTCTAAGATGATCTAAGGAGGAACCTAGCCTACAGGCGATCTCAGGTTCTAAGATGATCCAAGGAAGAACCTAGCATACGGGAGATCTCAGGTTCGAAGATGATCTAAGGAGGAACCTAGCCAAGAGGCAATCTCAGGTTCGACAGTGATCTATGGGAAGAACCTAGCCTACGAGCGATCTCGGGTTCGATGATGATCTATGGGAAGAACCTAGCCTACGGGCAATCTCAATTTCGATGAAGATCTATGGGAAGAACCTAGCCTACGGGCGATCTCAAGTTCGACGACGATCTATGAGAAGAACCTAGCCTACGGGAGATCTCAGGTTCTAAGAAGGTAATCTATGGGAAGAACCTAGCCTACGGGCGATCTCAGGTTCTAAGATGATCTGAGGAAGAACCTAGCCTACGGGCGATCTCAGGTTCTAAGATGGAAACATGGGTTACGACATGACGATTGTTTAGATAAGCGACACGGACGAGCATCAAGAAAGGCTAAACACAGACGTGTGTTTGAATCAATACAGACGAGTATTGAAAGAAGATACGAACGAGTATCAAAGGTTAAACACGGACGAGTGTTTAGTTCAATACGGACGAGTATTGAAAGAAGATACAGGTGAGTATCAAAAGTTAAACACGGACGAGCGTTTGAATCAATACGGACGGGTATTGAAAGGAGATACGGACGAGTATCAAAGGGTAAACACGGACGAGTGTTTGAATCAATACGGACGAGTATTGAAAGAAGATACAGGCGAGTATCAAAAGGTAAACACAGACGGGTGTTTGAATCAATACGGACGAGTATTGAAAGGAGATACGGACGAGTATCAAAAGGTTAAACACGGACGAGTGTTTGAATCAATACGGAAGAGTATTGAAAGGAGATACGGACGAGTATCAAAAGGTTAAACACGGACGAGTGTTTGATTCAATACGGACGAGTATTGAAAGAAGATACAGGTGAGTATCAAAAGTTTAAACACGGACGAGTGTTTGATTTAATACGGACGAGTATTGAAAGAAGATATAGACGAGTATCCAAGGTTAAACACGGACGGGTGTTTGAATCAATACGGACGAGTATTGAAAGAAGATACAGGCGAGTATCAAAAGTTAAACACGGACGAGTGTTTGAATCAATACGGACGAGTATTGAAAGAAGATACAGGCGAGTATCAAAAGTTTAAACACAGACGAGTGTTTGAATAATTGACCCGGGTGGGTGTTTAGGAAATTTGACACATACGAGTGTTTAGGAAACTTGACACATACGAGTGTTTAGGAAACTTGACACATACGAGTGTTTAGGAATGGACACAGACGAGTGTTTAGGGAACTGACTACCAGACAAGAACTGGGTTTAGAACGGCAAAGTGTATTGATTTTGTTTGGCATTGAAAAGGTGAAGGTCACCGATTGGGGATTTTGGGCATGATACCCTTCTGTAGGGATGTACTGTTGTCCCTGAATGATTCAAATATTTGTGTAAAGGTACCTGATCTGGCTTATGCTTTGTATGCATGTTTGAATTTCTTTTGCCGCAAAGATCCATTCTGATGGATCTGCGACGCGCTTTTGAGGATGAAATGTTATGCAGTGATAACTATATGCAATGCGAAGAAATAAACTTCATGGGGATAAGCGAAAGCTTGCTGGGAACCATTGCTCATCATTGGGGATGTCAATATATCGACGTTGGAAGCCTGCAGTACCAAAGATTGTTGGGGATACTGATAAAAATTTGCCCTGGGGAGCCCCTGATACCAAAGATCGTTGATGACTCTGCTGAAGATTGAATTGCTGACGAAACGAGTCTTTAGGTACGCTGCTGAATCCTGAATCGTACCATTGGGGAAGAGATAATTTGTCCAGACTCCCATACATCCTGAACCGTTGAGAGGATGATAGAATTGAATATGTCAAAGAATGGATACTGAACACCATGTGGATCCCTTTGAATGCATGTCCCAAGTTTACGCACACTGGGGAATTATCTCTTGAATCACTTGGGGATAAGAGATGGGCATGGACACCTACGAGTGCCCCGGTTTAGCTCTGCGAATGCCCCGGTTTATCTCTACGAATGCCCCGGTTTAGCTTCATTGGGGATGTTCTTTATTAACTCCACTGAGGATGCACTTGCGCGTGCTGAGTCAAAAGACGATTCTAGACTTTCTAAATTCACTTGGGGAATCAGAATCGAAGTTGTCTGTAGAAAATGAAGGCAGGTTCATGCGCTGGCTAGGTCAGGGTGACCGTTATGATGCTTTTAGCTTGATCATAGTCTTGTGCGACATAATTAACTTGAGCAACTAAGTACGGATGAGGAATGCCCCTGTCTGGAGGATCTCTGGGAAGATCTAGGTTGAATAGAAGACCAAAAGATTCGTGCCACAATACGATATGAGGTGGCCTACCCCAATGTCTTGTGCCACGAAACAAACTTCTCTTGATTACAGCTTTCTTGGAGATATTTGTCGAATCTCGACGTAACTGCCCCAGGTTGAATGAATTCTGAATAGATCTCTCGACGTGATAGCCTCTGATTGATCGAGCTTGAAGAGATTTATCAATGTGATAGCCTCTGATTGACAGCTTTGAGGGAATGCCCCAGATTTGGATGAACTCGGAGAGATGGACTCTCGACTTGATTGCCCCAGGTTGGTAGGCTCTGCTAACTTCATCCCTGAATTGTACTCAGACTGTGAAGTACTTAAGATGTTTTCTCTGGACAAAATCATTGGTTAACATGCTACTGGATAAGTCAATTCTCTTGTGGCAGCTGACTCTTGCTTCAACAGGGTATTCAAGCCTCTCTTCTCTGACAAGATTGAGCTCTTTACCGATTGTTCATTGTGTAAACTTACTTGATTTCAATCAGTTGTTTTGTATGCAGAAGAATGTTTATTATGAGAATGATAATTCTAAAGCAACACATGTGTAAGTCTTGAAGTTTGAAAAACTTTGAATGAAATGACGTCACAACTCTGTTGTGAACGAGTCACTAGCTAGAGAGAAATATTTGCAAAATCTTTTTTTTTAAAGATAATGCAAGCATATGATGCCAACACAGATATTCAAACATACCTCTTAGGAGTCAGTTAAATGCTATCTCGTTGTAGCACGCTTTCGAATTGACCCATGCTTCAGTTAGGACTTTTATGGGTTGTAACGTGGTCTGGTTCACGGTTTTTATAAAAAAGGATTTAAGGCTCAAAATTATTTGGTGCCCACCCATTCTCCATGATGTTCTCCATTCCTAGGTTCAGTTGACCCAACACAAGCGTTCATCTCTCGAGAAGAGTTTGTGATGGTTGAGGAACCACAGTGGTTTCTTGGACACGACGGTCGCTAACTTCTTTTGCCTTTGGCGTCTGATCACACGACTTTGTTCTTTGATGAGCATTTTCATTGGTAATCTTTTTCTCGCCTTTTAGGCTTTTCAATTTCTTTCTTGCTTTCCCTAATTTTTTCCTGGACAAATTCTTTTGAATTTCGATTTGAAAGTCCAGCGGGATGCCCCAATTTTTGCCTAAGCGACTTATTTTCAAGTTTCGACTTAGCGGGGATTTTTGTTTCTTTCTTATTCGTATTTTTACATTTTGAACAAGTCGTTGATCTTTGCGTTGTCTTTTGATTTGTCGGAAGTGATCGTGACTGCCTAAGTGTTTAGGAGATGATGGATAGCCATTATTGTATCGTCCTCTATTGACCTTCTGATGTGCGAGAGATACCCATTGGGATATAGTCAATAGACGCATGTTGTTGTTAGATGAGGGTTAACCATTGCAGTTTTGACTTTCCTCAACTTTTGATGGATAATCATTGTTGTATCCTTGGATGCACACTCTTGATGAGTTTTGAATGCTTGATCAGATTAGCTGAACACTACCCGCCCCAGGGTTGAAATGAGGGTTTTTTCTGAATAGAAAGAAAAACTCCTACTTTGAAGGCTCAGAGGGGTTGACGAGGTTCTATCTCCCTTATATATCTGGTGTTTAGGAATAGAAACAAGGCCTGTACATCGTCAGCAGAGTCTTACTCAAAAGCGTACCAACCAGAGATTTTTGCATTTTCAGATTGTCGTCATCCTCCTTTGAATCTTTACCTAAGCATAAGACTAGGAAATTTGGCATCAATATGCAAGCAAAACATTTAAAGAGTGATAACGAATGGATGAGTAAAAAATGAAAGGAATACTTCAAGACAAGCATACTTATTGCATTAAGATTTTCGTTCAAAAATAGACAAGTTTCTATATACAAGAAATGTTTAAACAAACAAGCAAGAATGCAAATGAAAATGCAGTAAAGAAACCAATGATTGCCACTATTTAGGAGACTTGACTTCGTATGGACTTGCCGATTCTGACGACTTTCTGTAGTCTTGATGCTCGAGTGGGCGAGAGAATTCCCTTCTGACCTGATGTGAACACAACAGTCTCTGAATTGATCCAGTCTTGGACTTGGTCTATGGATGACATACCTTCTTCAATCGATCGGCCAGGTGCCCCAGTATAATATACATCATCAAGCATATCATGTCTTAAAGAAATAATAGACATCATCATCAGAGTTTCCATGACCTGGCTTATCTGAGTATTTGATCCATTATCTTCCTGCTTGAAGAAATTTTCGACCACGGGCCAAAGCTTGCCTGTACCACTCGGAGTTATACCATAACTGATCCCTGAGCATGTGCAGTGAGAAATCAGGTTGAACCTTTGAAGAGAGCCCCCTAGGTCTGAATAAGAATCCCCAATCTCTGGGCACCTGTTATGAATGCATGAATATGCATGGGGTGCATGAATGAATGCCATGTCATGTTTTGTCATTTCCAAGGAAATAACAGAACATGTATGTTAAGCATGTGGTTAGCCATGTTATGTATGCAAAGGCATGAGATCAAAGAGGATCAAGATTTCATCATTCCTGAATATGATTGCTACACTATTCTGAATCATGTGAGTATCATCAAATTAAAGGTCCGACATAGCTTCTGCATATATAAGGACCAAGTACCATGTAGATCTCCTATTGTATGGGACCAAGGCTTCTGGAACATCGGATACTGATGAGAATTTTATGAATATGCTGGGAATACCAAGATCAAAGTCCCAAATGAATCTCCAGGTAAACAAGTCAGAAACTCAGAAAATAAATCTGAGAACCATACGGTCACCCACAGGATATAGCATCTTCATAAAGTCATCAACGGAAATCTAGAACATAGCCATAATAGTCACTGTCTGAGCATAGTCACCATCTGTACCTGTGGTAAAAAAAATTCCTCCCCACTCACGGGTGAAGACTAGGTCAGGGTAAGACGATGGTAACTCGAAAATCATGGGCTTGCTTGAAAGTAAGATCATCGCAACACATGCGTGCATGATAAAAGTACCTCCAATTGAACCTTATCCGAGCATGGTATATGACATGACTGCACTAATCAGACCACGTCCTATAGCCGTTATGCCCCCACTCTATTCCTAGGTGTCCTAGTGCACTCTGGCCTGGGTACTGGGCCTTTTACCTCAATAGTGACATCCCAACCCAAACAAGAAGCAAATCCTGTACAGCAGTATTATATGGAAAACAGTAAAATGCAATGCATACGTATGCTCAAGTATATACAAAATGAATGAATAAACTGAAAGCGTAAAGATAAACACCCAAATGAAAGAAAGAAAGAGCTAGGAGCGACTCCGGGATGGACCAGCATTTGGTCGACCTATCCCCAGTGAAGTCGCCAACTGAAACAACCGGCTGAAAATCATCAAACAATGAAGTCACCATCGAACGTCTTTTATCCCGCATGTAGGGAAAGGTAAACATCGAGAAAACTTGAGAAGGGAGAAGTCACGGTCTTGCGACCGAGAGATCGGGTAAGGGAGTCTGTTACGCGAGGGGAAGGTATTAGCACCCCACACGCCCGTAGTACTCTACGGTATCCACTCTTGTTATCTATCTTATGGGTGTGTTTAATCTATGCTTACTGTTTATTACTGTTAAAGGGAGAATGCATTAAAAAGAAAGGATAAAATAATGTAGGGAAAATAAAATTGTGCTCGCTTGGGCCCTACCCCAATACCTACGTATCCGTTTTGAGGAATCAGAGCTACCGTAGTTCGGCTCATATGCTTTGTTTGTTTGTGTTTTTTGTGGACGAAGTTAATCCCGCCTTCTGCCGCAGCTCGACCTTTGGAGACTTATGCGTTGGCACAGAGTAAATTAATCGTGTCCTTACCTGAAAAGGTTTTTAAATAAAAGGTGCTTGAACGCACGAAAGATTTGAGTTGGTTTGTATTTTGTTGCAGATGATGACTAGTCGACCTCAAGAGAGAGATATTAGTCACTTTTCTACTTAGCTATGAAAGGAGTCTTTGAGAATTGAACCATACCTAGGCCTAAGATGAAGAACAATAAGATCGAGAAGAGACTCGCTTATCACTTACCATACTAAGCGAAATCTTGATTCTCATCAGTAGTTTTAAAGTGTTTTGAATTTCGAAAGAAAAAGAAGTTTTTGTTTTAGTGCGAATGCAGAAGGAGAAGAAAATTCAAATGGGGACTAGCCTATTTCTAAACCTAATGTTATCGTGCGTTGTCAGATCTAAAGTTAGAATTTTGAGGGATTCTACCTAATGTTAGCATGCATATGGTTTACGATAAAGTACGGAAATGAAGAATAAAATAGGGTTGTGACGATACCGAACGGAGGAGGTCCGCTGCCTCTTCGAAACTATGCAAGCGGTAAGAAAATTCTACCAAAGTTTCCTTGAACAAGTGATTCAATAATTAACCCCGAGCATTCCATATTGCAAACATTGCATCATTACCATCACGAAATCTTGACTAAAATGATAATGAAAATGAATACCAAATATGAAAAATAAAATAGTGAAAAACTCTAATTGAAATTCTAAAAAGAAATTCTAAAGAGTTCTAAAATATTCTATTATTTTGTATCATTCTATCGCCAATTAATCAACAATTAATAGGAGAAAAAAATTTAAACCAAATATTTAAATGAGAGATGAAGTCAGGGGGTACAGTGTTGAAATCAGAGTGTGTGGCTTAGTAAGGGCTCTAGGCGCAATTCATGAATGAATCCAATAGCAATTTTTTGTTGCACCAATGGCTTCAGGCTGACAAAAAAAACGGGCCTAATGCCATGCAGTTTCGGTCCATGAGCCCTATTGTCTCAATCCATATTATATTCATCATTTTCATTCAAAATACTTTTTAGCATTATTTTTTATTTACTTATTTATATTTATATTCAGAATTTCTAAAAAAAATAAAAACGAAAATGAGAAAATTGAAATTGAAATGGGAATAGGGTTAGAAATTGTGACTGCTAAGCTTCTCACTTCCCTTCCTCTCTCGCGGCGCCGTCTCACTTCAATCGTCGTCTTTGATCCGCTTCCACCTTCTTTCATCGTCTCAGCACGGCGCCATCATCGCGCTCGCTACCATCATCCTTCCGTCATGGCTTCAGCGATTTACCTCTGTCTCCGTTCTCCTCGATCCGATTCACCTTCGTCAAGGTTCATCTCAACTCCGCGCAAACTCCGGCCGGAGACGCTCCGACGACTTTACAATAGCGAAATCGATGACGGAAAAAATTAAGGAACTCAAGTGAGCGTCTTCCTCTTTGCCTTACTTTTCTTTCTGATTCGACATTTTTCAATTCCTTAGGTTTGAGTCCTTTTTCTCAGTTATGAGTGGTTGTTGTGATTTGTTTTGCAGATTTGAAGTTGACGTAGCGACGAAGATGCTGATGTGCAGAGAGATTCCGGATGAACATGGATGATGATAGCGATGAAGGCTGTAAAAGATTCAGAAGCGAAGATGCGTGAAGATTGATGAAGTTTTAAAGTTGTCCTTGGTGCGGAAACGTGAAGCATGGTCAAAATGCGAAGATGATTGTTGTGTAGAAGCTTCAACTGAGATGCTCAGAATGATGATTGTTGAAGGCTCCGTGAAGATGATAAGATGAGAAGATGAAGCAGAGAGAATAGAGAAGATTGTGGTGAGTTTCTTCTGTGATATTTTTCTTTTTGTTGTGTGAATAACCTGAATAATTGTATCTGTGAGAGAGAGAATTTCTCAGTTTTGTTGGAGATTTCTCTCCTTTTTTTGAACAATGATTGTGTAACCCCTCTGTAAATAAATAAAAAACTGTTAACTAGGAATCTCAGTTTGTTAGAGATTCCAATCCCAGCCCTTGATTAAATCAATTCTGTTAGAGATTGGAGGGTGCGATTTGAATCAGTTAGAGGTTTTTTATGAATTCTGTTAGGATATTGAGAGTTAGGTTGCAAAAATGCTATGGGTTAGTTTTCTGTTAGGGACTTTTTTTGAAAGTTGAGTTCTGTTATGCTTGGTTTGGTAATTGGTTAGGATTGGTTAGAAGTTAGTTAGGCTGAATTTGGTTAGCAGTTTTTTCTGTTTTGGTTATTGTTATAGAAGTTAGGAAAAATGGTTTTGACAGTTGGAAGCTATTCTGTTATAGGCTTTTCATTATGCAGGTCATTTTTTGTTAAGTTGGGATTTCAATTACAGGGTAGTTTGGAAAATGGTTGGGTGAAATTCTGTTCAATTTCTAATTTTTCTGAAATATGCAGGGCCGATTATTTGGACTATGACGAAGGCTTGAAACATGAAAGGCCTGAAATGTTGGTACATGTAGATCTCAGAACTTGAGCAACGTGAAGAAGATTGAAGGTGGAGGTTGGTTATGGAGTATTGAAGATTGATTAAAGCATGGCATATATCATGAAGTTGATGACGGCATAAAACCTGAAATCTTTCATAACATTTGTAACAGTATGGATGTGTTTCAGATAGATTTTCCATGTAAATGAATCGTTCTTTTCTATTGTTTTTTGTAATTTTCTCTTGTAATGCTCCAATAACATAGCTTGTAAATCCCATGGTTATGACCTTGCATGAACGAGAATGAAGTTGGATAACCCCTTTTAAAAAACCATGTGTAATGTTTTAGAACTTGTAAAGAGCATATCATTGAATGAACGTGAATCCTTGGATCTTGATGAGTTTTGATGAACCAAACTAAACGAGTAACCTTGAATGATGTTATGACTTGTAATTCTTTTGCAAATTCGTAACTTGTACACCAAGAGAACCACATGAACAAATCTTCCAACCTTATCTTGAATAAACCATTGCCAAATCACGAAACTGAAACCTTGAACTAATATCAATCTTGAGCATAATTAGAAGTTTCAACGAATCCAATTCAACAATCATCAGTAAGCCAAGTTACTTGCGATGTGAGGTAACAAGTATTCGAAAGAACGATGAAGTTTTGAACTCAATGTACTTACAACTTCATGCCATATACACGGCTTGCATTTTACAATGCAATCCACACTATATCTTGACTTCATGGACAACGACAATGTCCTGAGGGCGCTTCGAAGTATAGAAAGAAACGTAATATGAAGCCCAATGCACCTTAGTCAATAGATACTACAAATTCGAACATAGAAGATGTGACACCCTAATCAACTTGTGTTTGATGAATTCTTAATGGAGGATGATCTTGTAGCTCGATGAACACAACACCCATGAACACAAAACCCTAATTCCACAACATTCATGAACACAAAACCCTAATTCCGCAATTTCATTGTCTTGAAAAATAACCAGAAGAATCAGGCTCTATTTGAACATATACACCTTAGCCAGTTGATAAAACCCTAATCCTGAAGGTTCTCGACCCCTTGTGAAGTTATGTTGTTAGCGAATGTATGCAATGTTAAATGACCTAATGGAGATATGTACATGAAAAAAGCGCGACAATGCATAAACCAAATAAAAGTAGAGGGGTAGGACAAATTTGGGGTATTATAGCTGGGAGGAAGTACAAGGTTAGGAATGTACCACCTCATACTTCTTCCAATACTTAAGGTTCATGACATACGGTTCCCCTCTTTATTGTTAAGTGTTTTTGATATTTAATAAGAAAAAGAAGTTTTAGTTTTAAATGCAATGCAAAGGGGAAATAAAATCTAAGGGAAAAATCAAGTCCTAATGTTGTCATGCAATATGGTCCTAAAGTTAGGATATCAAAGGAGAAACTACCTAAAAGTTAACATGCATCATGGACCTAAGGGAAAGGATTGAGGGAACCTCTACCTAATGTTATCATGCTTGGTTTAGAACCTAAAGTTTATTAAATTCATACCTTGAACAACATGGAATCAAATTTTTTAAGGGTAATGTGAGCACAAGCAATCAACAAAGAGAACAAAAGAATGAGAACAATGTCATGATCTCAGCTATGGTGAAAACTGAGTGACTCTTTGTTCAGAAAAAAATGTGAGAAAGATTTCGTGATCTTAGATATGAAAAAAATTGAGTGACTCTTAATTCACACGAAAGCATAAACAAAAGAATGATGAACAATGTCGTGATCTCAACTATGGAAAAAAACTGAGTGACTCTTTGTTCACTATCAAAACAAATATGAGAACAATGCCATGATCTCAGATATGGAAAAAACTGAGTGGCTCTTTGTTCTCACCTAAGATAAAGGAGAATGAACAAAAACCAAAATAACACTTGGAAAAGAGCACACAAGACAAACACACACTTCAATGTGAAGTGATCATCCATCAACAACAAGTTGCAAGCAAACAATACTAAACCTCTAAGAATGCTTCATGTCATCAATGAATAGGAAAACATGTGTCAAATTAAACACTTAAAAATACATACAAGTACCCTAAGGGTCATAGTAAAAAAGGTTTAAACCTTAAGGTCTTAGAACCTAAGCAAAAGCAATCAACAAGTGCGAAAGCATTCATGAGTTTAGGAATCAAATAACCAAAATCATTTAGCACACAAAGAGAATTTGAAACATGAAAGGTGAAGACCTAAATAAGTCATCAAATATATCACAACGTGTTTAAACAAAACACTCCAAAGATTGGGAAAGAATTGCAAAGGATCAATCAAGAATTAGGTCAAAGACCTAACAAATCTCAACAAGTAGCTCCTAAGAACTAAGCAACAAATGATCAAGGCACTAAGATTAAGTTGTGGGAACATGATAAGGTGTAGCTTAGGCAAGAACTCAATTCAAAACCAAGAATTCTTGCAAGAGGCTTAACCAAACATCAAACCCAAAACATAGTTAAGCTACTAGGCATTCGTCACTCAATATTATCCTCAAAAGGAATCATCTATCCATAGCAAGAAAATGATCAAGAAATCATGAAATTGGAAATTTAAACATGGCAAGTAAGAATCATATACAAAGTATTCATCTTAACTAAATCTCATAAGATTTAGAAGCATCAAAGCAAACAAGGTGCCAAAATTAGGTAAAAAATGATCAACTATCAACCCCTAAACCAAACATGATGATTCACTTCAATATGACTCCTAATAGACCTACACATCAAGGTAATGGGAATTTAAACATGTGAACATCCTAACAAAGAAGTTACATCAACCACATATTAAAGCATCAAAGATTGCACATGAATCACCTTAAAAGACTAGATCAAAAAAGTTAACAAACTATTCACAATTTTATCACAACAAAATAATTAACTAAAGCATGACCTAAAAAGATCAAATGACCAGGAGATTAATACCCTAAACAGGTTATAGGATCAACTATCATGTTAAGAGAAAGCCCCTAATGGATTCCACAAGTGCATGCTTCAAATCAATTGATTAACACAAGGTACCTCAACAATTAAGCATGAATCGAGGCTAGCAAAAAACCAATTAGCATGTTATCAAAACATCACCAAAAATAAAACAAAATGTCACTCAAACCCTAAGCCTTGAGGTTTCTGATCATGGCAAAAAGAGTGGCAAAAAAGGATCATAAACAAGTCCTAGAAGGAAACTCACAAGAAAAGGTACCAAGTCAAAACACCTTAAAAAGATAATTCCAAATAAATTTTAAAATTAAATGGAAAAATAAAGTAAAAAATACCATAAAATTCTAAAAACATTGAAATATACAAAATATATTTTTGTGGATTTTTATTATGAGGAAAAAGTCTAATTCTCAATTAAAATTGAAAATAATCAAAACTTTTTTACTACAAAACCTGGGGGTATGAAGCTGAATTTCAAAAAGAACTGAATACAATTATAATGCCAGTTAAGCCCAACTAGGTAGGGGTGTAAACAATAAAAGGCGCTAGGTCTGACCCAACGTGCTTCCAATTCCAATCCAAACAAATAAACTAAATATCAAAATTTTGTTTTATTCATTACTCGTTTATTCAAATTCAGTTTTTATTAATAAATAAAAGGAAAATAAACAAATAAACTCATGCTCCAATTAACATGTGACACCTCACGTACTTTCCCAAAAACAGTGACGAACCCAAATGCATGCCCTAACTTCAAACCTTCTTCTCCAACGAATCTCCGCCACCGGATGTGGTTCCAACCTGCCAAAATGCAAACAAGCACCACCATTCAACTCGCTTTTCACTACTAAACCCAAATTCGGACTCAAAATTCATTGAATCTAGCTTAATCTTCAGATATGAATGCATTTCAAAGATTTTAAAAATTTGAACAAACATCAAATCAAACACGTTCCTACAATATGCCAGCAAACATTACCCTCAAGGGAGGGAGTCAAATGCAACTACATGATTAATAACATTTGAAGATCCCTAGCATGGTGCATAAGAGGTAAAGAAGAGGTCCAAGAAATACTACCTAATGGAGTATGTCTGTCGCATATTGGGCTTGACCAAGAACTTCAGAAAACTCTACATAAGCCTCTAATGAACTTCAAATTTGATGAGTAAAGCTTCAACACACTTATAAATTTTCTCAATAACTTAACTTTGACCTTGAGCTTGGTGACTGAAAACGAAGATAAAGGTGAATTAATCAACTTGATGCCTTCAGCTCCTCACCAATGCACACAAGTGGTTCTTCTTCGTGCAAGAATCAAGGAAAACTCAAAGTCTTTGAGAATGATTGAGAAATCAAGGAAAGGTTAAGGTTCTCTCTTGAAGATGAGAGAAGCAAAATGATTCTCAAATTTGAAGTTCTCAGCGTGATGGTTCTTTGATGAGGGCGCATGCTGTCACTATTTCCAGCTTTTTCTGAATGTTTTGATGAAGAGAGATATACAGAGTGGAGGTCACGGGCTAACTATTTTGAGAGTGAGACTTGTGTAGTTATTGTTGTTGTGCTGAGTTGAGATCAGATGAGGGAGGGAGTATAATAGCATGTGGTGATGTTGCATTGTTGTTGTTTTATTAGATGAGAGAGGGAGCACAATAGTGTGTGGTGTACATGTTTTCTAATCAGGTGTCACATACAAGTATACATGTATGTTTGATTGCAGCAAGTGATAAAGATAAGAGTATCGAAACTAAAGGGAGTGACATAGTTACTTCGGTTGATTTTTACAATTAACTATATTTGAGTTTTAAGCATGATCAAAGAGAGAATTAATATGTGTGTGTGAGTGTTCAACTTTCACTTAAAACAAATCTAAACAGTGTAAAGAAAAAGTGGAAATATATCAAGAGTGAATGAGTTGAGCCATGATCCATTAATATTTTAGAAATAAATATGTGTGATGATATGCAATGTTGTAACATGTGAGGTCAGAGTGATCTTGTGGTGTATCTCTACAACATCAAAGCATGCAAATAAAGGGCAGAGGAACAAATCTATAAGCCTCACTTATAACCTTGATATGCGTATGTTTGTATTATGAAATCCTCAATAGTTGCAGCTCCTTATCTCTAACCAAGATAGGTAAGTGAATATCTCTATCCTACTCATTCAACCACTTTTATTAAGAAAACTACTTATTGTTGGATCTCTCACAATAATATGCTGTTATCTATTCCTAAGTTGGACAAACAAAGAAACAAATTTATAAACAAGTAAACATATAATAAAACAAGTCACTAAACCACACATCATATAACATAAAAACAAACTTAATATTAACTTTGCATTGCTAAACTACAAAAGGTTTAGCTCATGATGAGCTGAGTACAAACTACAAACTTGGTTCTAAGAAGGAACATCCTTAAACAAATAATGAAAAAGAGATATAAACCTAAGAAAGACTTGATAACTTCTTGAGACAAATAATCTTCAAGAGGTGACTCCAGTCGCACCAGAGCTCAGCTGCTGGTACAAGATTTGGTGAGAAGAAGAAAAATCTGTCTACTCTCCACTTTCCTTACATTTAGTATCTTCTATATTTTTCTTAGAAAATGATGAAATCCCTTTTCAATTTCCACAAGGTCCTATTTATAGACTTAAGCTAGGGTTTTGTGATGAATTGGATCATGGGCCTAATATGAGGAAATCACATCAAGCACATATAATAATCAGGTACAAGGGAACAATTGTGGGGGACAAAGCATCCTGTGACAGACTACCACAACAGGTTGCAGACCATCACAACTGGTTGCGCAGAGTACTTTTGTAATATATTTTGTCTTCTAGTTCCTTCAATCCTTATCCTTTGAATTCAAATGAAATTTCTTCAAAATATTACAAAGATTCCCTCCAATGCTTTCAGCCTTCCACATTTTCCCAAGAAACCAGCTGACTTCATTATTATTTCCCTTTTTCCAAGTCCAACTTCTCTCTTCAACTTGTGCTCTTTGTTATAGACGACTGCAGTCTTGTCTCAGCTCGACAAAGTTAACCTTATTTTAAGCGCAAAACAAATTAAAACATAAAAGGGAGCACATATTGTGCTCCAAGAAAATTCTTATAAAAACAACTAAAATGCAACAAAAAAAACAATTAAAAAGAAATTAACTACTAATAACTTAAAATATTAAAGCATGTATTAACTCACTAAATGTGGGTTAACACACCCCCAAACATGAACCATTACCTATCCTCAGGTGATGAACATGAAATGACATAGAAAGCTCACTTCTAGTGACCACCCTTTTCTACAACACCAACCTCTTCCATAACACAAAAATCATCTCAAGGGACTTGTTTCAAAAATTGGCACAACTCAGTCATGAGGCACAATCATGATTGTGTGTGTGCTCTTTAGATCACCGATGTTCTCTGTCACACCAAAACTATTCTTTCAAGATAGACAACCTAAATTTAACTTTGGTCACTTTATCCTATGGTCCAGAAAAACTAAGTTTTCAGTTTTAGCAGGGGGTTTTGACTTCTTATTCTTAGACTTTTGTACCTAGGATCACACATGCATTTATTAAAAAATAAAAATTTGTAGTTGCTCCATTTTTTTATCCTGACGGGATATTACTTGTAAAGAGTCTAATCTGTTACTAATGGTTAAGACAACTATTGTTTCTCCATTTTTGGGCACAAGAACTTATTTAAAAACTTACTCCTCCATCTTTAGGAACATGAGTTGTTCCTTTAGTTTTGGGCACATGAACTTATTAAGAAGTTCTCTTTGGCTTACTTCTTTTACAAAATTTGGTGTGTGTGTTTATTAAGCATATGTAGTGTGCTCAAAGTACTCAAGTCCTAAAACAGATGTGTTATCCTCCCTAACTAAACCTTACTGCTAGTTCCTATTCCATAATAAAAAACAATTCAACTTTATCAAAAGGTTGTCTACTTTTCAGACTAATTGAGTCATGACTGGGGTCATCAATAACAAAAGAAAGTGAAAATGATCCTCCTCAAGACTTTGTTTCCAACAGTGTTAAAGTCCCAATAAATTTATTTCTAAGTCTTTCAGAGGTTGTCTGTCCTAATGGGGTTACAATAAGCTTGTTCTTATATTTTTTTAATCATAAAAAAAAATAAACAACTACTAAAACAAAGAAAAAATAAGTTCATTAATAAAAGCAATAAGGATTCAAGCATCCAACAAAATAACAAGATTTAAAGAAAACTAACATAAACTAGCAAGAACTTAATTAAAAGCAAATTATATGATATGGTTTTTAATGGGTTGATGGTCAGGGTCACGACTTTAGCCACCACTCCCCCAAACTTAAAGTAAGGACAGTGTCCTCACTATCTGTAGAAGGGATGGGGCTTGCTAGTGGTTGCCTTAAATCTTACCAGCTAGGCTTTAAGCCTACTGCTCTTTCTTACTTCCACTTTTTCTAATCTTACATGAATTCAAGGGAACAATAATTGCTTCCTATTTAATGATTAACCCTTAGCTAGCAGTCGTGACAACACTCGTCAATAAATTGACCATTATGAACCTTGTGTTGTGCAGGGATTCACAAAGATAAGCCTTCACTCTTTGTCAATTCACCTTAAATTCTTCACTTGTTCTTTCATTCAATAAGTCAATTTCCCCATGAGGATAAACTTTAATGAATTGGAAGGGGCCAAACCATCTAGACTTAAGTTTACTAGGAAAATGCTTAAGCCTAGAATCGAATAAAAGAACATGTTGGACTTCTATTAGCTCTCTCTTCAGGAATTTACTGTCATGCCACCTCTTTGTCTTTTCCTTATACCAATCAGCATTCTCATTTTTGACCATTGTATAGCCTCCTTTTTTAGGCACACATTGAATTGGACTTACCCACACACTATCATAGATAAAGTAGATAATACCAACATCTAACCATTTAATGATCTCTTTTTTGACCACTTATTTCTTGATATGATTCAACCTTCTTTGCCTTTCAATGTTGTTCATGGAATTCTCCTCCAACATGATTCTATGCATACAAACTATATGGAAGATCCCCTTAACTTAAGATATTTTCCAAGAAAAAACTTCCTTGTATTTCTTCAAAATTCCCAACAATTGATTCTTCTACTCATCAGATAAATCTGTTGCAAAAATCCCACGTAACTTCTATCCTGCCTCTAGATAAGAATATTGTAAATTAGTAGGAAATTGCTTCAGTTCTTTAACACCCTCTAATCCCATGCGCAATAATATGGAATTATCAGAGTAAATTGGTATGCATATCAAAAGAGGGTCTCACATGTATCTCAAAAATAAAACAATACATACAATAGCCATGCTCAAATAACACGTTTTTAAATTCATGCTTGTATATATTTAACAATTATGCATATCACAACGAAATACTTGCATCTCTACATGATACCAGCACATGAATCTCAAAACAACATCACATAATAAATCATTAGCCACTAAGTCCATCCATCTCAATATCTCCACATACAATGCCAAATATGAAATGATAATATTTGTATCATGTTCCCAATACATCATAACATAAAGTATGTCAAATATCTCATACAAATCAAACAGGAACCAAGCAATCCATGTGCTTCATGACCAGAGCATGACACACTACTTATTAAGGAATAACAAGCTATTAATCCCTCTGACTATTCCTTGCAAGAAACATCGATATCTTGTGTACCTGAGGGATATCATATAAAACATCACTTCAACAGAAGGGTGAGAATTCAAATAATTATCTAAATCATAAGATAATATGTAATTAATAGCATACATTCATAACATTATTATTCTCACACTTCAATAGTTTCATCAACAAGTTACAACTCAAGTAGCCATGCTTTTCACAAGTAAACATCCACAATTCCACAATTCAAATGATAGTTAATCCCAAATACTACAAATATAACATTCACATCAGTATCACATATTGTACACTCGAATACAACTCAATACTATATCTGATTCATGTGGTACCAACTCAATATTTGATTCTCCTGGAATCAGATCCCCTCACTGAATCCATAAGCCCACTCTCTAAGCTCTAAGCCCCCTCTGTGAGCCTGGGACAAGTCACTAGTCCCCTCTCTGAACTAGCGAACATGTCTCTTGACACAACAAATGATGCATGTGCAATCTCAATATAAATATGTAATTAATACCATCTCCATATACTAATCATACAAGCATATTCACATAATTCAACATATTTGAATTATTTTCACCAAATTGCACAACATACATCAATCGTGTCATCATTCACATACAACGCATTATCATAGCATCCACCAACTCAACACACCATAGTAAGAGATAAAAAACAATACTAAAATATGTTATTCTCATTCATCATTAATTCAGAACATATGTGTACAAAAAATCAAGTGCCATCTTCATACTAAGAAGTCATCCAAAACTTTTCAATGCATATATTTAATAATTCATCACACATGAAATACCACACAATTGCATATACATACACATACTCATGGATTATTCACATACAACTCACTTTCATAATATTCATCAATTCAATACCTCCTAATAACGCATAGCAAACAATGACAAATCATGATATTCTCATCAATCATCATTTTACAATCAACATAAACACGTAATCCAAATATTATATTCATACCAAAAAGAATTTCTAATAAATAATAAACCAATGTATTCAAATCCATTTTGAAGTAATAGAAAATAATTTTAGCTTTTCGTAGGTTCGAACGGCACGTCAAAGGGACACCAGAGTCAAAATTTATGGATCTTTAAAGTTAACCAAAAAGCTCTCAAAATAGAGGTAAATCGATCTCACTGATGGGTAAATCGATTTACCACTGAACATAAGCAATTTTTCACCAATTTTAAGTACAAAAGTAAGTATTTTTCATCCCAAACCCCATATTTGAGCCCAAAATCATAATTCTTCATACATCACTTCATACCCACATTTCACATAACATATAGCTTCCATTCAAAGTATTAATACATTATTCAAATATCAATTTCATGGATTCTCATTCAAAACCTAAACATGTCAAAACCTAGAAATTGAAGAACAAAATCCCTAAATCATACTACTACCCATTACATGTTATTATCTAATCCCATAACCATGTGAAAATACACCCTTACCTTGTGTGTAAATTCTCTAGGGTTCTATTTTCTCTTCTTCTCTTTTCTCCTTTTTCTCCTCTTTTCTTCTCTTCTTTTCTCTTCCTTCTTTCTAATTCTATTTCTCTTTGTTTTACAATAACCCTTACTAACTCTTGTTTTCTCTAATTGGTCTTATCTCACCCACTCACCCTAAACCAATACCAAGGCCCAATTAGTAATAATTGTATTTCCGCACCTACTAACATAAAACACATATAACACATATTCCCAACTTATAAAATAAACCATATATCACACATCATACAAATTAATTCAAATAACTCATATATTCACAAAATCACATAAATTAATTAATTACTATATCACATAATAATTAATAAAATAAATAGCTAAATAAAATAACTAGTAAATAAAATCGGGGTGTTACAACTCTCTCCCACTTAAAAGATTTTCGTCCTAAAAAATTACCTCAAACAAACAACTCAGGATAAGACTCCCTTATCTAACTCTCGAGTTCCCATGTCACGTTTCCACCCGTCGATCCTCCCCAAGCTACCTTCACCAAGGCAATCTCTTTACCACGAAGTTGCTTAAACTCCCGATCCTCTATCTACATAGGTGATGTCTTCACAATCAGGTTATCTCTTACCTTTACATCATCTAATTGGACCACATGAGACGAATCCATAATGTATCTCCTCAACCAAGACACATGAAACACATCATGTGAAGATGTGAAAAACACAAGGGGGGAGGGGGGGGGGGGTGAATTGAAAACTTGGATCAAAAACAACTTAATGACACAGTACTTTTATCCTGGTTCGTTTGATCTCAAACTACTCTAGTCCACCCGTCAAGGTGATTTCGCCTCTCTCCAACAAGGTCTTAATCCACTAATATCAATAAGATTATAAAAGCTACTTTAACAACTGTTAAAGTCTTCTTGAGTACAACCATAATCCGGTTAATCTCAAGGATCTCTTTTACAAATGATTAAACAAAATGTGTTGTTGTTTTTCTAATAAAAAACATTTTATCACAATTGTGATAAATTACACAGGTTTAGCTTAGAATAGAGAATGAATTTTCTAGAGATTGAATATGCGTGGTTGGTGTTCTTAGCAAATTGTTGTGTGTACGTACGTGCTTCTTTTTGCAAGCTGACTTATTTATATAGGCCATGTAATGACGTTTGTCCATAAAGCAAGTTTAATGTTATTAACACACTTTCCTTTTGGAGAAGATCTTGTCTGAAGAAAGCCGTTAGAATTAATTTTGTCTTGAATGTTCAGTAATGCTTCAGAGTCTTTTCCCTTAACTGCTGGTGACACTTCAGAATATTGATGACTTGGTTGATATGTCTTTGTTCAGAATCATAGTTTATTGCAATTGAGCGCAGGTTCTGGTCACCAATTTTCAGTGTATAATCTGATTGCTTCAGCGTGTAATACTTTATGGCTTATCTTCTGATGCTGATCTGATCAGAACTTCTGCATACATAAAACATATTTTTAAGGAGCATATGTGTTCTATGTATTTATTCTTTGTATTTATTTATTATTTGTATTTGTTATCATCAAAACTCTAACCAAGGGTTGTAGAATCAAACTATGTTCTAACAATCTCCCCCTTTTTGAGACAAAAACCAGACTTTTTAATTAAAAAATAAAGAATAAAAAGTTTAGAATAGAGAATAAAAACTCCCCCTGAGTTGATTACTTCCCTTAAGTTCTTTGAATCTTTGAGCATCAGAGTTTAACTGTGTCTTTTATCAGAGTTGTGTACCTGTTCAAGCTTATCAGAGTTTAACTTCTGTCTCAGTAAACCGTTATTGAAAAATATCTTACTTTCTCACCCTTTTTGTCAGTTATCAAAAAGCAATATAATCATAGCAAAAACAATGATTTATATTAATAAACAAGAAGCAACGATAAGTAGTTCAGAATAGAAGCAATGTAAAACAAACATTACAGATAAACAGATTTAAAAAAGAAGAGAATCTAAGAGGGAGGAGGAAGGCGTGTGAACAAAGCTTCCAGCAAGCCCTTGATCTGGGTGTTGGTTTCCTCTTGTTTGCTCAGAATGCTTTTGATTTCTTTGTTTGTATCCTCCTGCTTATCCAACCTTTCCTGGATAACAGCATTTGCTCTCTTCAATTCTTCCAGAGTTTTCCTTTCATAGGAAGGAACTGGAGATTCTTCAGTATCAAGACTCTTCTCAGAGCATTCTGCAACTTGATCACATTGAACCATTTCTTCTGCTGAAATCATCTCTTCTGGAGCAGAAGTCAGAGTGAGTCCTTGTGACTCTGTTTGAACTTCATCTGAGAGACGATGTTCTGACCAGGGAGCATTATCCAGAGGGAGAATCTCCTTCTTAAGCAGATGGCTCAGAACTTGGTCTTCAAAAACCTGTAGCATATCACTGAAATTCCGTTGAACCTGTTCATAGCTCTGTTCTTTTAGCTTCAGTGTTTCAGAACTTAGCCAGTTTCTGAAACTTGTCCAAAGATAATCAGAAGCAGATGGATTTGTCATCTGTATACTAGCTTGCTTCAAGGAGATTATCCATTTCTGCATTCCTGTTTCAAACATCAATAAACTTGTACTAACATCTAGTGTGGTTTCAGTTGGTTTTGGTTTTGTGAGATATAGAAGCTAATCGTTCCAATGCAGTTAGATCAATGACAAGTTTTGTGTTGTTAGTTGGATTGCTCTTGGGTGAGGGAGTAGGAGAATCGGTTATGATAATTGGACTAGTTGGGGAATTTGGTGGTGTGAATTCTAGAGAGGAAGGAATTTGTGGAATGTCCAGGATGGTGGTAGGCATGCGAATGGCAAGAGGTTCAGTGATTCTTGGAATAGGGATAGTATCTGAATCTGAAGTAGGTTCTTCACATTGGTTGGTTGAATTATTGTGAGGTTCTGGTTCATAGGTCTCAGATGGTTGGTTCTCAGAAGTTTGAACTTCTGGTTGAGATTGTTCATGTTGAGGTGATGGTGGATGAGGAATATCTTGTTGTGGAGAGAGGGGTAGTGGAATATCTGGTTGTTGAACATTTATTGTAGTTTCGGAGTTTGGATTATTAGGGATTAGAGGATTTAGGTTTTGTGATGCGGGAGCTGAAATGACTTGGTCAAAAGAGTCAATATCTGACAGAACTTTGGCAAGTTCTGGTTGTGTTGGTTCAGGATTTGGATTGATAGGAAGGGAGTGAGTTTCTCTTAGACTTAGAGTTTCTGATGGATCAAACCCTATGTCGAAGTCATCAAAAGTTTGTGGGGTTGGAAGTTCTGATTGGGTAGTTATGGGTTCAGATGTTGATATAGTTATTAATTCTAAAACAGTAACAGAAGAAGGATTACCTTTCTTTTTAGCAGCTTTTGGAGTCCTTTGGGATGAACCTTCTGCTGCTGCCTTTCTTTTCTTGGTCTTCTTCAGCATAACTTCTGGAGCAGCCTGATGCAAGTCCTGGATATTTAACCCTGGTGCAGTGCCATCTGCCTTACACGCATCCATATATCTGACTATTATCTCAGGCTTGGAGTCAATCTCAGAGAACAGAGGAAAATCATCCAGAGGAATTCTTCTGGAGTTGATGGTTGTAAAAGAGGTAACGGTGGGTTCCTTCTTGATGTTCTCAATTTTTCATCTTTTTCATATTCTTTGCATTCAGAGGCTTCCCAGCAGTTGCCTCTAGTGAGCTAATTTCTTGTGCTTCAGTTAGATGATCTATCAGCCTATTCTTTGTCAGAATATCTGATATGAGTCTTCCTAGGGGTATCCACTCCCTTTTGGTACGCTCATCTTCCCTTGTTTCCTTTACACTGGTCCTCAGATGATTAAATAGCAAGTGAGGCAGATTTACCTTGGTCTTCTTGGAGATAAAGTAGATCAGAAACTGTTGATCAATGTTTATGTAATCAGGAGAGCTGGTTGGCTTCCTGTGGTTGATGCATCCCATAATTATCTTAGCCCAGATTCTGTGATGATCCTTCAGATCCCTAATCTTGCTGGAGGGAAGACCCAGAGTGAATATTTCCCTTGCAATTGAAGCAACATCAGAACATCTTCCAGCCATGTCTATACACCTGACACCTCCACCATTGTAACCAATGAGTCTTGAAATTAGGTCTTCAGTAATGAAAATCTTCTTCCCCATGACATACGAGGTAACTTGATGGTTTGAGGATGAAGCATGGATCCAGAATTCTTTGACAAGAATTGGAAACTTTGGCCCTAGAAGACGGTTGAAATATCTGTTCCATCCTTGAGCATTGACCTCTTCAGAGAGATTGAAGCCATTTTCTTGAAGACTTTCAAAATTAACAATCAGTTCTGAAAGAACTTCCAGGTTGTCAATGGGCGTGAGTAGAGTTCTGTATGGTTCTTTGTACTATTCCATAGAATCAGTTCCCTGGGTGCTGGTGTTTTGGAAGCTTGAAGAAGCCATGTTCACACAAGAAATTTGAGAAAGATGAAAGGGTTTTTGAAAGTACGAATTGAAAATAATTAGAAGGTATTGAGAGAGTAAAAGTTAAAGTATGCAAAGAGTGAAACTTGAGTTTAAATAGATTTTTGAAAGCATAAACTGTAAGAGAGAGAAACAATTAGTCATGATTATAAGCATTAATGACAGTTGATTTTAGGGGATTCAGAAAGATATTGGAATGGTTACCCATGACGTTTGTCTCAATGCACCCAATCAACACTTTTGACCTTTCAGAAAAGTGAACGTGTGTTCAGCCTCAGAAGGTAGCTGATGAATGGATGACAACTATTTTCTTACGTGAACAACACACTTATATCCTTGAAACGAAACACACAGATCTTTATGGATAGATTCTGATACAATCTGTACTTTTAAAATTCTGAAGGCAGGTTGATCAGTAGTTCACAGAAAATAACTAAAATTCTGAAGGTTAAGATATGTAAATACAACAATTTATTCTGGGCAAAGCTTCATGCTGAGATGTTTCAGAATGAAGTTAAACCTATCTTCAGAAAGAGGTTTTGTAAAGACATCATCCCATTGATGGTTTGTGTAAATGAATTTTAAGTTAAGAATCCCTTTCTGAATATAGTCCCTAATAAAATGATGTTTTATTTCTATATGCTTAGCCCTAGAATGCAAAATAGGATTTTTACTGAGACAAATAGCAGAAGTATTGTCACAGAGGATAGGAATGTTACTCTCAAATATATTGAAGTCCTCAAGTTGACTTTTCATCCAGAGAATTTGCGTACTACATCCAGCTGCTGCTATGTATTCAGCTTCTGCTGTTGATAGTGCTATTGTCTTTTGCTGGACCATGAGATCAGATTTTCTCCCAGAAACTGGCAGCTTCCAGAAGTGCTTTTACGTTCTACTCTGTCTCCAGCAAAGTCAGCATCACAGTATCCTACTAAGCTGTAATCACTTGATTTTCTATAAAACAAGCCCAAATTAGCAGTACCTTTCAGATACTTGAAAATTCGATTAACTTCTGTTAAGTGAGATTCTATAGGATCTGATTGGAATCTAGAACAAATGCAAACATTGAATAGAATGTCAGGCCTTGAAGCCGTCAGATAGAGAAGAGAACCAATCATACCTCTGTAGACCTTTTGTTCTACCTTTTTACTTACCTCTTCTTTTTCCAGAATACATGTGGGATGCATTGGAATCCTTGAGGGCTTACATTCTGAGAGATCAAATTTCTTCAGAAGTTCTCTGACATATTTTCTCTGATGAATGTAAGTTCCTTATGGAGTTTGATTTATCTGGATGCCCAGAAAGAATTTGAGTTCCCCCATTAGGCTCATCTCAAACTCTGCCTGCATACATTTAGAAAACTCTCTTCCCAGAGAGGGTTTAGTGGATCTAAATATGATGTCATCAACATAAATCTGATATACTAACATGTCATTCTTAACTGTCTTACAGAACAAGGTTGTGTCCATTTTCCCTCTGGTGAATTCCTTTTCTAACAGGAAGTTACTTAGTCTTTCATACCAAGCTCTGGGGGAGCTTGTTTCAGACCATAGAGTGACTTCTTTAGTTTGAAAACATATTCTGGATTTTTAGAACTCTCAAAACCAGGGGGTTGGTGTACATATACCTCTTCATCTATATATCCATTTAAGAATGCACTTTTGACATCCATCTGATACAGAGTGATGCCTTTATTAACAGCAAATGATATTAAGAGTCTAATAGATTCTAACCTGGCGACTGGAGCAAAGGTTTCTGTATAGTCTATCCCCTCTTGCTGACTATAACCTTGTGGTACCAGTCGTGCTTTGTTTCTGATGACTTCACCTTGTTCGTTCATTTTGTTTCTGAACACCCATTTTGTACCAATGACGTTGAACCCTTTTGGTTTGGGAACCAGATCCCAAACGTCATTTCTAGTGAATTGATTTAGCTCCTCTTGCATTTCCAGATTCCAGTCATTGTCCAGAAGTGCTTCATCAATTGTTGATGGTTCAATCAGAGAAACCAGTCCCATGAGGGATTCTTCAGAGTTTCTGAAGGTTGATCTTGTTCTGATTGGATCTTCCTTCCTTCCCAAAATTTAATCTTCTGGGTGATCAATGTTGCTTCTGCATAGTCTTTTCTGGAGTTGATCAACAGTAGGTGCTGGATTTCTTGTAGTGACTCTTTCTGCTGTTGAAGGAGTGTCTTTGTTGAGAGCCTCTAATGAGTTGTCTTTAGTACCTGTGAGTTCAACTTCCATACCTGCAAGGAATTCGTTCTGCTTTGGCTTTTGAGAGTCAAGCTTATCATCAAACCTAACACTGATTAACTCTTCAATAATTTGTGTTTCTGTATTGTATACTCTGTACCCTCTCGAGCGTTCAGAGTATCCTAACATAATATACTTTTGTGCTTTAGAGTCAAACTTCTTCAAATAATTTTTTGTATTCAGAATAAAACATGTGCATCCAAATGGGTGAAAATAAGAAATGTTGGGCTATCTGTTCTTCCACAATTCATATGGAGTCTTTTCCAGAATAGGTCTTATGGAGATTCTATTCTGAATGTAACACGTTGTGTTTATTGCCTCTGCCCAGAAGATCTTAGCAACGTTAGTCTCGTTGATCATGGTTCTGGCCATTTCTTGCAATGTTCTGTTCTTTCGTTCTACAACTCCATTTTGCTGGGGAGTTCTAGGACAAGAGAAATCATGCAGAATGCCTTTTTCATTAAAGAATAATTCAAAATCTTTATTTTCAAATTCTCCACCATGATCACTTCTGACTTTGAAAATTCTAAGATCCTTTTCATTCTGAACTTGGTTGCAGAAGGTAACAAACACAGAGTGTGACTCGTCCTTGTGTCTTAAGAACTTTACCCATGTCCATCTGCTATAGTCATCTACGATTATTTACCCATACTTCTTGCCACTGACTGAAGCAGTTTTTACTGGTCCAAATAAGTCAATGTGCAGAATTTCTAATGGCTTAGAGGTGGAAAAAACATTTTTGGATTTGAAAGCAGGTTTTGCAAACTTGCCTTTCTGACATGCTTCATACAGAGCATCTGAATTGAACTTCAAGTTAGGAAGTCCTCTGACCAGAATGAGTTTGTTAATCTGAGATATTCTTCTCATACTAACATGTCCCAATCTTCTGTGCCATATCCATTGCTCGTTGTTAACAGACAATAGACGTTTTACATTCTGACTCTTTAGTTCAGAAAGTTTTATTTTGTAAATGTTGTTTTTCCTCTTTCCATTAAATAGGATAGTCCCATCTTTCTGACTAACAGCTTTGCATGAATTTTGATTGAAGATTATATCATAACCATTATCATTTAGTTGACTTATGGATAACAGATTATGCATTAATCGATCAACTGATAAAACATTACTTATAGAGGGAAGATTTCCATTACCTACTGTTCCAGAGCCAATGATCTTTCCTCTTTGATTGACTCCAAAGCCCACGTGGCCTCCAGGCTTAAGTTCCAGGCTTTGGAACATATGCCTTCTTCCCGTCATATGTCGTGAGCAGCCAGAGTCCAGGTACCATGATTGGTTTCTTAGCCTTGCTGCTAAAGATATCTGTCACATGTATGATTTTATCCTTAGGTACTCACATTTTCTTGGGTCCTGATTTGTTAGTTTTACCAAAATTCTGGTTGAATTTTTGTTTGACTGAATAATCACTACTTGTGTATTTTATGTCATGTGTGTGTCCATATATGAAATGTGAATTGAGTGGTGTGCATTTTATAACTAAGTCCATGGAATTTTTTGGTGTAGGTACCTTACCTTGATATCCTATTCCTTTTCTGCCATTTCTGCTAACTCCATAGATCATTGAAGCCATCTTTCTTCTGTCTATGTTTTTAGCTAGAAACTTATGAAAGCCGTGATCATACTCTTTGATGATCTCATCAGCATTGATGGGAGTTTCAGAGATTGTTTCCTTCTGAGAATTTTGCAACTGGTTTTCTAATTTTGAAACTTTTTCTCTTAACTCAGAATTCTCCAATCTGAGACTCTCAGTCTTATCAGAGTCAGAAGCAAGATTCCTTTTCAAGTTTTTGAATTTGACTCTGATATGCTGATACCTTTCGAGAATTTCATTTAGGCTTTCAGCAAGTTCAGCCTTAGTAAAGTTTATGGTAAAGTCAGAAAATACCTCTTCAGTGTCTGATTCTGAGTCTGAACCAGAAGCTTCACTGTCTTCTGATACGTTTGCCATGAGAGCTATGTTTGCTCTTTCATCATCTAATTCTGAGTCAACTTCAGATGTGTCAGAATCATCCCATGTAGCCATGAGGCTTTTCTTCTTTCCCTTGAGAAACTTCTTTTTGGGCTTTTCCTTCTGAAGCTTTGGGCAGTCACTTTTGTAGTGCCCTCACCCGTTACATCCATAGCAAATTATGTCTTTGTTGTTTGGCTTTCTGTACCCTGAAGAACCTTCAGATCTTCTGTGTCCAGAGGAGGATTCTAACCTTCTGTATCTGGATGAGGATTCATTCTGATTTTCTGATCTTCTGGGATTTATGAACTTCCTTTGTCTCTGCTTCCACAGTTGGTTCACCCTTCTGGAGAGAAGAGACAGTTCATCTTCCTCTGATGAGGATCCATCAGAGGTTTCTTCCACAGTCTGCAAAACTTTGGAGTCAAATTTTCTGTTAGATTTTAAAGCTAATGGCTTACCTTGCTTTTGAGGTTCATCTTCTTCTAGCTCTATCTCGTGACTCCTGAGGGAGCTAACAAGTTCTTCCAGCGAGATTTTGTTGAGATCTTTGGCTAGCTTAAGTGCTGTGATCATTGGCATCCACTGTTTGGGCAAGCTTCTGATGATCTTCTTAACATGATCAACAGTAGAATACCCTTTGTCAAGAACTTTTAGTCCAACAACAAGAATTTGAAATCTTGAAAACATAGTTTCTATTGATTCACTATCTTCCATCTTGAATGCCTCGTACTTCTGAATAAGCGCAAGGGCCTTGGTTTCTTTGACTTGAATGTTGCCTTCATGCGTCATTCTCAGAGAGTCAAACATATTCTTGGCAGTTTCTCTGTTTGATATTTTCTCATATTCTAAATATGATATGGCACTGAGGAGAATAGTTCTGGCCTTGTGGTGGTTTCTAAATTCACGCTTTTGCTGATCAGACATCATTTTCCTGTCTATCTTCTGACCACGTCCATCCACAGGATGCGTGTATCCATCAGTCACCATGTCCCATAGATCAGCATCATGGGCCAGAAAGAAACTCTCAATTCTATCTTTCCAGTAGTCAAAGTTTTCTCCATCAAAGACTTGAGGTTTACCATTGAATCTGTCTCTGTCTTCATTGTTGTCATTGCTGATGTTTTGGCTTGGTCCCACCATAGTGTTTTTCTGATGCTTGGATCTTGTACTGACACGGTTAAGTGTTTAAGCTCAGAACCAAGCGCTTTGATGCCAATTGAAGATGTGAAAAACACAAGAAGGGGGGGGGGGGGGAGGGTGAATTGAAAACTTGGATCAAAAACAACTTAATGACACAATATTTTTATCCTGGTTCGTTTGATCTCAAACTACTCCAGTCCACCCGTCAAGGTGATTTCGCCTCTCTCCAACGAGGTCTTAATCCACTAATCTCAACAAGATTACAAAAGCTACTTTAACAACTGTTAAAGTCTTCTTTAGTACAACCACAATCCGGTTAATCTCAAGGATCTCTTTTACAAATGATTAAACAAAACGTGTTGTTATTTTTCTTATAAAAATAGTTTATCACAATTGTGATAAATTACACAAGTTTAGCTTAGAATAGAGAATGAATTTGCTAGAGATTGAATATGCGTGGTTGGTGTTCTTAGCAAATTGTTGTGTGTACGTACGTGCTTCTTTTTTCAAACTGACTTGTTTATATAGGCCATGTAATGACGTTTATCCATAAAGCAAGTTTAATGTTATTAACACACTTTCCTTTTGGAGAAGATCTTGTCTGAAGAAAGCCATTAGAATTAATTCTGTCTTGAATGTTCAGTAACGCTTCAGAGTCTTTTCCCTTAACTGCTGATGACGCGTCAGAATATTGATGACTTGGTTGATATGTCTTTGTTCAGAATCAGATTTTATTGCAATTGAGCGCAGGTTCTGGTCACCAATTTTCAGTATATAATCTGATTGCTTCAGCGTGTAATACTTTATGGCTTATCTTCTGATGTTGATCTGATCATAACTTCTGCATACATAAAACATATTTTTAAGGAGAATATTTGTTCTATGTATTTATTCTTTGTATTTATTTATTCTTTGTATTTGTTATCATCAAAACTCTAACCAAGGGTTGTAGAATAAAACTATGTTCTAACATCATGGAGATTAGCAAGCGACGGTGGCAAAGAGATCTGATAAGACACTTTATCTAATCTCTCAGAAATCTGATAAGGACCAATAAAATGCGGCGTCAACTTATGCGACTTTAATGCTCGACCAACACCCGTTATCAGAGTAACTCAAAGAAACACATGATATCCCTTATTAAACTCAAGTGCTTTCCTCCTCTTATCATGGTAACTCCTATGACGACTCTGGGAAGCCTTCATTTTCTCTTGAATTATCTTAACCTTATCCGTAGTCTGCTGGACTATCTCAGGTCCAACCATAACACTCTCTCCTGATTCACACTGTAACGCCTGATTTTCCCATAAGAATAAATACATCAACATACATGAAATATATTAGAGTCTACACAATTGGATGTCACATAATTCAAATTTTCATAAAGTCTCAAATAACTTCGCTCGCCGACGCTAGAAGCGTCGCATTACAGAAACATTCATCTTTTTACCTCTTCATTGCTTCCTCGTTCGCCTGGAAAAACTTTATCGCCTAGTGACACACCCTCGTCTCCCAGCGATCCTGCGCGAACAAGATTTTTCTATTGCAATTTCTAGCATAAACCAGTCTGATTTTTACCCGATTTGGGTACTTCTAACCTCCAAATTCTGGTCTAAAGCAGTATTTTTACACATAACAACCTATGTACTTCATTTACCTCACTGATCTATTATCCTGTAACAATTTTTCACATCTAAATCTTTATTTTTTGTCATAGCCCTAACCTATAATTCCTAGATTGGGGTTTCATGGAAATTACATCACAACAACAAGAATTATCAACAACAACTAAAACATCAACATCAAAAGATTCACAGTTTCATATAGAATCGTATACAACAATATCAATCAACCAAAAATAATCATACATCAATTATGCCAAAAAAAACCTAAAGAGGGAAAGGAACCCTCAATACCCTCTCATGTTAAGCCTACCATTTAGAGAACTTATTCACCCCCTGAACTTAGTTCGAAGCTTTGATCCTCCAAAAGTTGTGGAATCCTTCTTGCCCTAGCTCTTCCCTTCTCTCATTCTACGGTCGTTCTATTTTTCTCCTTCTGTTCTCACGTCCTTGTTATTCTAATACTAATAATAATAATAATAATAATAATAATAATAATAATAATAATAATAATAATAATAATAATAATCTCTAGACCCCTAATACTTAATCCCAACTATGCCCCTCCCCCATTAAATAATTATTTAATAAAATAATATGAATCTTATTATTCTACTAACAACTCCATTTAATTATTATAAAATAACAATAACTCTATTATTTAATCCAAATAATACTAACAATATGTTTATCTCACCACACCCCTATATTTCTACACTTTTTGGCCATACACCCCTATCATCTTAACTTCTATAGTTTCTAAAGCCTCTAATTCCGGGAATTTGCATCACAAAACATCATATAAATTTACCAACCCATAAAATACACCACTTCATCTAATTATTTAAAATAAAATAATTCTAACTAAATCAGGGTGTTACAACTCTCCCCTGTATAGAATATTTTCGTCCTCGAAAATTACCTGAGACAAATAACTTTGGGTAAGCCCCTCGCATTTTTCTCTCCAATTCCCATGCTGCATTCTTTCCGACAGCTCCTCCACATACTACTTTCACGAGAGTAATCTCTTTTCTTCTTAGTTTCTTTATTTCACGATCCTCGATGCTCATATGAACAACCTCAACATTAAGATTATCTCGCACCTGTACATCATCTATTAGAATCACATGCGATAGGTCTGAAATATACTTTCGTAGTTGCGACACATGGAACACATCATGCAAATTCGACAGATTAGGTGGCAACGCCACTCTATATGTAGCACTCCACACCTTCTCTAATATTTGATAAGGGCCAATAAACCAAGGAGACAATTTCTTCGACTTCTAAGCACAACCTACATGGGTTAATGGAGATACTCTCAAGAATACAAGGTCTCCCTATTGAAACTCAAGATCTTTCCTCTTCTTATCATGATAACTCTTTTGTCTACTCTGCAAAGACTTCATCTTTTCTCAAATTAACTTCACTTTCTCCGCAGTTTCTTGCATAATTTCAGGCCCGAGCACTACATTCTCACCAGAATCATACCAATATAAAGGCGTCTTGCACTTCCAACCATACAATGCCTCGAAAGCTTCCATACAGATACTAGAATGAAAACTATTATTATAAGTGAACTCAATAAGTAGAAGAAAACTATCCTATATACCTCTTTGCTTAAGAACACAAGCTCTTAACAAATCCTCTAACGTATGAATAGTTCTCTCTGTCTGACCATTTGTCTATGGGTGATACGCGAAACTAAATCTCAACTTAGATCCCAACGCATCTTGAAAACTCTTCCAAAAGTCATATGTAAACCTCAGATCCCTATCATATGCTATGCTTAACGAAACACTATGTAGCTTTACAATTACATAGAGATAAATCTTTGCCAACTTTGGCACAGGAAAACTGATATTAATCAGAGTGAAATGAGATGAATTTATTAGTCTATCAACAATCACCCAAATCATATCATGTCCTCTCGAAGTATTAGGCAGCGCTATCACAAAGTCCATCGATATGCTATCCGACTTTCATTCCGGAACATCTAGCAATTCTAACAATTCCGCAGGTTTTTGATGCTCGACCTTTGACTTCTGGAAAATCAAACACGCGTACACAAACCGTGCCACATCCTGTTTCAATACGGACCACCAAAATAACTTCTTCAAGTGGTTATACACCTTAGTAGCTCCCGGATGAATACTTAAACTACTCCTATGACTTTCTTCCAGAATCATCTTTCTCATTTCTGCATCGTCAGGAATATAAATTATGTCATCGAATCTCAACACACCTTGGGAGTCTACTTTAAAATCACTATCCTCCGAATGGTTACTCGCAAGCATCAATTTTACCAACTTCACATCTAGTTTTTGAGCTTCTTTAATATCATCCAAGAAATCATTGTTAATCTTCAACATTCCCAACATCACACTCTGCGGTGTCACTTCACAGATTAAACTCATATCTCTAAAATTCTCAATCAACTCCAACTCTCTAACCATCATAGCAGACATATGTAAAATCTTTTGACTCAAAGCATCAGCCACAACATTAGCTTTACCTAGATGATAGTTCAAGCCAAAGTCGTAATCTTTCAACAGTTCTAACCACCTTTGTTGCCTCATATTCAATTTCTTATTATCAAACAAATACTTTAAGCTCTTATGATTGCTAAATACTTCAAATATGGAGCCATAAAGATAATGTCTCCAAATCTTTAGTATAAACACCACTGCAACTAGCTCCAAATCATGCATAGGATAATTCCTTTCTTGAATCCTCAATTGTCTCGACGCATACGCTACTACCTTATCATTCTTCATGAGCAATCCACCTAAAACAAATTTATAAGCATCAAAATATACCATAAATAATTCTTCAAGATTAGGTAATATCAAAATCAGAGTCGTCGTCAATCTCTTCTTCAGCTCAATAAAACTTTCTTCGCATTGAATGTCCCATAAAAATGTTCAGCCTTTACAAGTCAACTGAGTTAGCAGAAGCGCTAACTTAGAAAAACCTTCAATAAACCTCCTATAATAGCCTGCCAATTCCAAAAAGCTTATAATCTCCATAACTGATTTTGGAGTTTCCTAAGTCCTGAAAGCTGTCTTCTGAGTATCGTCGTTCTTGACTCAAATTTGGTGATAACCCGACCTCAAGTCAATCTTGCTAAACATGTATGCATCTACCAATTGATCCATAAAGTCATCTATCCTCAGAAGTGGATACTTGTTTTTTATCGTCACTTTATTCAACTGTTGGTAATCTACACACGACCCCATTCAACTGTTATCACAAACATGCAAACATCTGATCATCATATCCCAAGGGTTATATTACTTGCTTAGCAGATAAAAACACCAGTTCTCTATTGTCACTAAACTCAGATCCACACTCACAGGTAAGTCGCAAATATCTTTAGCAAAAATATCAAGAATCACACAACACTAGCATATCACTATCTATCACATTGATCTCTGTGATACGGTGGGAGAACTGACTAGGGTTTTGCGTTCGTTTTCGCAAATGTTTCGGTTGAGCAAGAGTCGCCACCGACTTTTTATTTTATCCTAAGGAAGGGTTTAAAAATCACAGCAAAAACCTTTGAGATTTTTCTTGGGTTCGGGGAGTAGATTATAGAAGGGGAAGGTATTAGCACCCCTTATATCCATGGTTATCCATGGGCTCTTAGGTACTTGCTTAGATCAACTTGCCTTGGTTTTCAATTGTTTGAAATGGTGCTTTGTGTATAGTTTTGAAAAGGTTTTGAAAAAGATGCCTTGTATAGGCTACCCTTGTAACAATTCTTTACTCGAATGTTTTACGAAAGGGTGTTTGTCTTTTTGAAAAGATGTTTCAAGGTTTTTTGAAAGTTGGTTTTGAAAGTGTTTGTGAAGTGGGTTTTGAAATAAGGCAAGTGTTTTCTTTTCAAATTGGCAAGTACTTAAGAGTTATCTACCCTAAAGTTTTCTCAAAGATTTTTGTTATGTTTTAAACCTTTTGACAATTTTGTTCCACCATTGCATTTGGTGGACAATCTTGTCTTAGGAGGTGAAAGGGACAGGCGCGGGTCATCGTTTAGACTATAATTGCAATAGTGTTAAATGTCTTTGGGCAATTTTCTTTAAAAGGGACTTGATCATTCATTTAAGCAACATTTTTTGGGACTATGATCATTTGATTGTTTGTTTTACCCAAAGAAGTTCAACATGCAATATGGCCCAATTATTTGAAGGCAACAAAGTGGAATACCCTAGGGGTGCAAGTGTGAAATGTGTTGTCCATTTTCATGCTTATTTATCTTGAGATTAGGTCCAACTATTTTTGTTCGTTTTATTCGCATACAAACCCTAATTCTAGCATACTATGTTTAGAAAGCGATAAAGTGCGAAATTTAAATTCCTACGCTATTACATCACAATAATATAGGGAGGGTGGTACAATGTTCAAATGGGGAGATATTTTGACAAAAAATTGAATCTAAGCTATTACATCATTTGCTTTGAGTATTTACAATATGAACAATTGCATAAATAAATGGAAATTGAAATAAATATGCAAAAATGTAAAAAAGAATTTTCATGTGTAAAAAAAAGAATATTATTTATGTCAAGTAAATAAAAAAATGAGAAAAGAATTATTTTTTGGAATATTTTTATATTTAGGGTAAAACCCTAATTCTATTAAATAAAACATACCATTTATTTATTATGAACAAATATTTATCTATATATACAAAAATAAAATAAAATGAGGTATTTGTCCAAAATGAATTTTTTATATTAAATATTAAAAATAAAAGGGGTATATATTTTGTATTTATCCTAAATATATTAATGAACATATGTATATATGTATTATTTTAAATATGTATTATATATATATAAATAATAATAATATTTAATATTTTAGAAAATAGTATTTTTTATATAAATATTTTCAGAAGGCAAAAATAGAATAAAAATGAAAATAAATGTGTTTTTACATATTTGCTTAATATTTTTAATAAAATGTATACATTCCTTTATTTATGTATAAATTAGAAGAAAATCAAATAAATACCTAATAAATTAAAAAATGGTGAGGAAAAATATTTTTTTGTTTTTTATATTATTAACAAAAATAAATAAGTCAGAAATAAAAAAGAAAAGTCAAAAAATCAAGCAAATGGACAAAATGGGCTTAGGGGGTGCAATATCAAAAATATGGTGTGAATAAGAAAATAACACAGGCCCAGCCCACGTAGCATCTTCTTCAACCTTCAGCCAAAAATGTCTCAAAAACGCGCGCTTGTAACAGGGATTCAAACATCCTGATTCTTTGAGCTTTTGCACAAACTTTCAACACAAAAAATGTCAAGCATGGAATCACGATTTCAAACATATAAAGAACATCTCCTAACTCTCAGAAATGAGAGAGAATTTTAACAATCCCAAATCTTAACCTAAGTTTTCTGCCATTTTTAAACCTTAAATTCTCTCAACTCAGGCAAAAGAAATGAAAAGTAAAAGAATGTACATGTTCAGTGGCATGAATAGGACATTGTTTATTCACAAACTTAAGGCTAATGATGCATAATAAGAGAGATACGAGTTCACCAAGATACCTGTTCAGCTGAATTTCTATCCTGCAATGTAGGAACTTTTAGTGCAAGGTGATGATTGGAAAAGCTTCCTTGAGGTCCAGGGATGCTATTCCAATGTTTACTTTGTCTTGAAAGCTTCTGAATCGAGCTAGAGAACTTCACCTGCAAGTCAGAAATGTGAAAATGGTGGAAGTGATTAGAGTGATTACAGGTCGTGCTTTTGCTTTTGGTTAGCTTGCATAGATGGTATGGAAGGTGTGTGAACTGGTTTTGGCAAGAGAGCTCAAGAGAAATGAGAGATAGCACTCAAACTGCAGGGCCTGCCCTGTTTTTGCAGTTTGAGAGTGATTCTGAGATGGAGAGTGTTTTGAAGGCTAAAGGCTCGTGTATTAGCTTGGTTGTGTTATATGAAATGTGTTTGATAACTTTGTTCTTGTGTTCTTGAGCTGATATGGAAGTTGGTGTTAGTTATGCAATGTTTCTTCACTCTTAAGCAAACAAAGGCAACTTGTGTTTCTAGGCCAGTAGAGGACCCTTAATCCTGCTGCAAAGCTTCTCTTGATCAGTGTGTTATGCCCATAATCTTGTGCCAATCAGATTTGCAATGTACTTGTCGGATTTGTAATTGGACATAAAGTGAACTTTTGCAAAAATGGATAGTTTGCTTTATCTAAAAATGGATTAAACCTTCATGTAATGTTAGAACACAAAGAACATGGTCTTGGCACAAAGAGTATGCATAAAATTATTGATTATAACTTGGTTTAAGGACCTGTAATCTAGCCTAAAGCATGCTGAGTTCAAATTGCAAGGTTATGGACATGTAACTTGGTCATGAACAAAGTGAGTTTTTGCCATATTGTGAAATTCGATTCTCCCTAACCATGAGGTTGTTTGAGAAGTTCTTGGACATTTTGGAAAGCTTGGAATGAGTAATACAATCCATCTTTGAAATGAAAATTGAAATTCCAAGTGGAAGTGTATGGAAAATGGCCTTGAAGTGGGGTAGAAAACCTTGTCAAAATAGGTCAAAAATTCACTAAGTTAAGAATGGTTTAGTGCCCTTACTCAAAAATTTGTAACTTGAGATACAAGCTTCAAATGAGAAAACTTTGTGAATCAAAGTTGTAGATTATGCAACAAGCTACAACTTTCATGTTTTGACTTTTGTTTGAATCCAAATGAATCATGGTGAAAAAGTGGGGCAAAGTTGGGAAAAAATTAGGGTTTTCCATAACTTAGAAAAATTCTAAGTTATGAAAAATTCCATTTTAAACCCTAATTTGCATTTCTTGGTTTCTTGGTGAACAAGTTTCATGATTTGGCATGTTTTGATGAAAAATGAATCTTGACTCTTGGTTTTGACCAAAAAGTCAAAGTTTGACTTTTCAGTATACAGTCAAAATTGATCAATTGATTGGGAAATTCAACTGTCAATCTTGTGTACTTGGGATCTTTTGAGTTTGTTGAGCATGTCAAGATAATTCCATGGGGTCCTTGAGTCCATATGTGAGCTTGGTTTGCCATTGGCTAGGTCAAACAGTCAAAAATTGCCTTTGTACAGCCAAAACCCTAAAAATGACCATTTTGCACTTTTGGTGATCTAATCAAATTTCTTGGGGAATTGTGATCCAAACTTGATCAAATGGTTCATATGAGTTCACAATGTTGATGTGGGTCAAATTTCATGAGGTTTGACTGTCAATTGGCCACAGTTGACTTTTTCCCCAATACAGTTGATTTCTAGGTCAACTGTCCAATTGACTGGGCAAAACTTGGAATCAAGGCTTGAAACTTGATATGGGTAAACTTGGGAGCCCAATATGAAGCATGAAAGTCATCTTGGGCATTTTAGGTCAAAGCATCTTTGTGCAAACACAAACCCTAATTTGAGTCAACAGTGCAAGGAGAGGTCTTGAGCAGATGAAACCCTAACTGGATCTTGAGCTTCAAGGGCTTTGTGATGAGAAATCAATGAGAAATGGGAGGGCAAATTTTGGGGTACAACAGTTGCCCCTGTTCAATCTTCTTGAACCTGAAGAGTTAGATTGGCAAGTTTGCCTTTCGTGACTCGAGGGTAAAAGGAGATTGGACACTAGAGTGCCCAGAAATTTGCACTTGTCAGAGCAATGGATGCGGGAATGGGCTTAGAGATGCCATTTGGAGATGGGCTTAACGATGCCATCTGGAAGAGTGACAGAAACTTGTCGGGGATGGGCTTAAAGACGCCATCTGGAAATGAGTATCAAGAAGGTGTCCATACTTTGGACCATCTCTGAACTGGGGGGTCTGAACAAGCAATAGATTGACATCCGTTGTTGGGAGGAATCTGTAAACTGTTTTCAGTGGTTTGGAGAAGAAGCTGAACAAGCGATAGGTTAACATCCGTTTACTTGGAGAACCCGCGAACTGTTTTCAGAAATCTTGAAGTTGAATAAGCAATAGAGCAGCATCCGTTGTTGGGAAGCGTCCGTAAACTGTTTTCAAAAGTTGCATCTGAACAAGTCGATAGATTAACATCCGTTGTTGGGAAGAATCCATAAACTGTTTTCAGAAGTCTTGAAGAAGAATCTGAACAAGTGACAGGTTAACATCCGTTTACTTGGAGAACCCGTGAACTGTTTTCAGAAATCTTGAAGTTGAATAAGCAATAGAGCAGCATCCGTTGTTGGGAAGCGTCCGTAAACTGTTTTCAAAAGTTGCATCTGAACAAGTCGATAGATTAACATCCGTTGTTGGGAAGAATCCATAAACTGTTTTCAAAAGTCTTGAAGAAGAATCTGAACAAGTGACAGGTTAACATCCGTTTACTTGGAGAACCCGTGAACTGTTTTCAGAAATCTTGAAGTTGAATAAGCAATAGAGCAGCATCCGTTGTTGGGAAGCGTCCGTAAACTGTTTTCAAAAGTTGCATCTGAACAAGTCGATAGATTAACATCCGTTGTTGGGAAGAATCCATAAACTGTTTTCAAAAGTCTTGAAGAAGAATCTGAACAAGTGACAGGTTAACATCCGTTTACTTGGAGAACCCGTGAACTGTTTTCATAAATCTTGAAGTTGAATAAGCAATAGAGCAGCATCCGTTGTTGGGAAGCGTCCGTAAACTGTTTTCAAAAGTTGCATCTGAACAAGTCAATAGATTAACATCCGTTGTTGGGAAGAATCCATAAACTGTTTTCAGAAGTCTTGAAGAAGAATCTGAACAAGTGACAGGTTAACATCCGTTTACTTGGAGAACCCGTGAACTGTTTTCAGAAATCTTGAAGTTGAATGATTTTAGTCTGTCGACTGATCTTTCCTGAAAAGGTAAAGAGTTAGTTGCATGCAATGTTATGATGCATGATGCAATATACGTGACATCAATGTTTATGACATGAATGTGATGAATGCGCATGTAAGCTGACGAGCTATCTTGCTGAGGATAAATGAATCCGAGGTGGCCGAAGATAAAAGCATCTTGACTGCTACCGGGGAAAATAAATCCTTGGCTGCTGCTGAGGAAGAGAATTCCTGATGACCTCTACTAGGGAGTAACAATCTAGTAGACTCATGCTGGGGAGGTAAGATTGAGAATCTTCAGCTTGATGGGAAGTAACTTTGGCGATCTCACTGGGGAACTCAAGATTTCTCTTTCTAAAACTCTGCGGGGAGAAGGCTCATTAGTCTGGCTCCACTGGGGATAGGAAGAATTCTGGCGAGTGCGATCTTCTGTGGTTGTTAGCTGAGGATAACCCAGTTATAAGCCTTTGTGAGGAATAACTTTGAATAAAACTTGGGAGAGACGTCTGTGCTCTGCGGGGAAATACCTTCCAGAACCTTACTGGGGATAAGCTTCGAGAGTCTGCCAGAGATAAGCCTCAGGGTTTGCCAGGGATGTGGATTCCAAATCTCTCGGGGGGTTTCCTTCGAAAGGGTGTCAAGATATCCATCTGTACCTTCATCCTATCAGTAATCCTTTTTCTTAGGTTCATTTAGGAAGTGATTATGTTTCAAATGCATATGCCTATTTAACAAAACATTGGACGTTTCTTAAAATAAAACAAATAGTGCAAGAGAAAAAGAAAAGGGAAATGACACAAATTTTTGGGAAGAGTATTTGTATTGATTTTCTTTGAGTATATTTGTACAAAGGAGACAATCATCCTAGTAAGAGGACTTTGTCGTAAATATTGAAAGATTTTATACAAAATAAAGGATGGCTATGTGAAATAATTCCATGGGATTCCGTTCCACTATAGCTTTCACAGCTCTGAATATCTGTCCATTCAATGCTTCGTTTGACGATGACTGGATTAATCAGAAGTCTGGAACTGGTTGATGAAGAGATTGTCTTTAAAGTGATCCGACGAGACATAGTCATACGCTTTAATTCCCTAACTTTTGCCTGAATCGCCCTTTCGGGTTTTCGATCCACCGGGAAACCCCTTTTTGCCCAAGCCGCCCTTTCGGGTTTTCGACTTGCCGGGTGTACAGATTTTTTTGTTTTTATCCCTAATTTTTGCCTGAACCGCCCTTTCGGGTTTTCGGTTCATCGGGATGCCCATTTTTGCCCAAGCCGCCCTTTCGGGTTTTCGACTTGTCGGGTTATTTTATGCGTAGTATCTTTTGACTATGTCTGCATTCGCAGGGTGCGGCAAATCGTCGCCGTCCATGGTGGTCAGAATCATTGCACCACCAGAAAATATGCTCTTGATCACAAATGGTCCTTCATATGTAGGAGTCCATTTGCCCCTGGGATCACTTTGCGGCAAGATAATCCGCTTGATTACGAGATCCCCGACTTGATACACTTGACGTCTGACTTTCTTATTGAAGGCCTTGATCATCCGCTTTTGATACGTCTGACCATGGCATATAGCAGCAAGTCACTTCTCGTCGATCAGATTGAGTTGATCAAGTCGGGTCTGCATCCAATCATCTTCATTCAAACCTGCATCCTTCATAATCCTTAGAGAGGGGATCTGGACTTCCATAGGCAAAACAACTTCCATGCCATAAACCAAAGATAATGGGGTTGCCCCAGTTGAAGTACGTGTCATCGTACGGTATCCATGCAGAGCAAACGGTAACATCTCATGCCAGTCTTTGTAAGTGACTGTCATTTTCTGAATGATCTTCTTAATGTTTTTGTTCGCAGCTTCAACAGCACCGTTCATCTTTGGCCGATAGGGAGATGAATTGTGATGATAAATCTTGAACTGTTCGCACAATGCAGTGATCATCGTGTTATTCAGATTTGTACCGTTGTCTATGATGATCCTATCGGGGACACCATACCGGCATATGAGATTTTGCTTGATAAAGCGGGCAACCACGTTTTTAGTCACAGAGGCGAAGGAAGCTGCTTCGACCCATTTAGTGAAGTAGTCAATGGCAACCAGGATGAAGCGATGTCCATTGGAAGCCGTGGGCTTGATCTCTCCAATCATATCAATGCCCCACATTGCAAAGGGCCACGGAGCAGTCAGGACGTTGAGAGGAACCGGAGGGATATGAACTTTGTCAGCATAGACTTGACACTTGTGGCAAGTGCGGGAATGTTGATGGCAGTCAGCCTCCATGGTAGACCAATAATAGCCTGCCCTTAGGATCTTCTTAGCCATTGTGTGCCCGCTCAAGTGAGTGCCAAATGTGTCGCTGTGTATATCAGTCATGATCAACTCTGCTTCAGCTTTATCCACACATCGGAGTAATACACAATCATGGCTTCGTTTGTAAAGGATGTCGTTGCTTAGGAAGAACTTAGCAGCGAATTTCCTTAAGAACTTCTTGTCATTTACGGAAGCTCCTTCAGGATAATCTCTAGTCTCGAGATACCTTTTGATTTCATGGAACCAAGGTTGTTCCACTACTTCTTCGGTATTAATCTCGTGGCAATGTGCCGGTTCATCCATTCGCTTGATGGTGATTTGGGGAGCCTCGTTATCCCAGTTGAGTTTAAACATGGAGGACATTATGGCTAGAGCATCGGCTAACTGATTCTCTTCTCGCGGGAAATGCTCGAAGGTAATTTGCTCGAAATGAGGCAACAATGTCAGGACATGTTCTTTGTATGGAATAAGATTAGGATGCTTGGTATCCCAGTCTCCTTTGATTTGGCTGATGACCAAAGCCGAGTCCCCAAATACGATCAAAGATTTGATCCCCAAGTCTATAGCAGCCTCGAGACCAAAGATGCAAAGTCGGGTCGTGAAAGGAGTGTGACAACCTTCCGGAGAAATGAGTACTGCGCCAATACCGTTTCCAAGTGGATTTGAAGCACCATCAAAGTACAGGGTCCATCGGGATCCCTTTTCGGGTCCGTCATATGGTCCGTTACTTTCAACGTTGTCCAAATTCATGATGTCCTCGTCTGGGAAGTCAAATCTCATGGGTTGATAGTCTTCGATAGCCTGATGAGCCAGATGGTCAGCTAGTACACTCCCTTTTATAGCTTTTTGGGTGGTGTACTGGATGTCATACTCGGTTAAGATCATTTGCCATCTAGCTATCCTTCCAGATAAAGCGGGTTTCTCAAAGATATACTTGATAGGGTCCATTTTGGATATCAACAAAGTAGTATGAGTCAGCATATACTGTCTTAGTCGGCGAGCAGCCCATACCAAAGCGCAGCAAGTTTTCTCGAGCAGTGAGTAGCGAGTCTCACATTCGGTAAACTTTTTGCTAAGGTAATAAATAGCATGCTCTTTTCGACCAGACTCGTCATGCTGGCCCAAAACACACCCTATTGAGTTATCCAAGACGGTCAAATACATGATCAATGGTCTTCCTTCGACGGGTGGCATCAGAATAGGAGGTTCTAGCAAATACTCCTTGATTCTATCAAAAGCAGCTTGACAATCGTCGTTCCATTCCACTACCTGATCCTTTTTCAAGAGTTTGAAAATTGGCTCACAGGTAGAAGTGAGATGTGAGATGAATCTGGCAATATAGTTTATGCGCCCCAAGAATCCTCTAACCTCCTTTTCGGTACGGGGAGCAGGCATCTCTTGTATTGCTTTTACTTTTTCCGGATCGACTTCAATGCCTTTGTTGCTTACAAGAATCCCAGGAGTTTACCAGACCTAACTCCAAAAGTGCATTTACTTGGATTCAGCCTGAGCTTGTTTCCTTCAACCTGGCAAATAGCTTTTCCAGATGTTCAAGGTGCTCTTCCTCCGTTTGTGACCGAGCTATGATATCGTCTACGTAGACTTCAATCTCATGATGTATCATGTCATGAAATAAAGCTACCATGGCGCGTTGATAAGTTGCCCCTGCGTTCTTCAGCCCGAACGACATCACTTTGTAACAGAAAGTGCCCCATTGTGTAACAAAAGTTGTTTTCTCCATATCCTCGGGAGCCATTTTGATTTGATTGTAGCCCGAGAATCCGTCCATGAAGGAAAACACTTTATGCTGAGCTGTATTGTCGATCAAGATGTCAATATGAGGTAGCGGGAAATCATCTTTAGGGCTGGCCCTATTCAAATCCCGGTAGTCCACACACATTTTGACTTTGCCATCTTTCTTCAGTACCGGTACGATGTTAGCGACCCATTGAGGATAGGACGTAACAGCCAGGAAGCCAGCATCGAATTGCTTCATTACTTCTGCTTTGATCTTTTCGGACATGTCAGGCCTCATTCGGAGAACTTTTTGCTTGATTGGTGGACAGTCTTCTCTTGTGGGGAGACGGTGAACCACGATGTCTGTGTCTAGACCCGGCATGTCTTCATAGGACCAAGCGAAGATTTCAACATACTCATTCAGCAACTGTACCAAGCGCTCCTTGACTTTTGGTTCCAGGTTGGCACCCACTTGCACCTCTTTCCGATCCTCCTCGGTTCCCAAGTTAACAGCTTCCAATGGCTCTTCATGCGGTAAGATGGCCCTTTCCTCTTGTTGCAGAAGTCTGGCTAGTTCCCCGGGTACTTCACAACCTTCGTCATCTTCATACTCGGCTAGATTGACCAGATCTTCAGAGTTATTGAAAGATACAGCAGAATAGTCACCCATGGAATCCGGAGTGGATAAGTGCCTGCATTGGTGAGTGTGGGTGTGTGTAAGGGATAGCCATCCTTAAACAAAAAATGCAAAAGGAAAGAAAATGAACATAAGCAGTTTATCAAATGAAAAACGTCCAATGAATCATTAAACATGGCATATGAATATGAAAAATAGTCAAAACCCTTACAAGTGGACCTACATGCCCCGGGCAAGGCAGGAGGTGAAAAGATAGTGTACGGATTGTTTGAAAGTAGAATATTACAGACCAAATAGGAAATGTTTAACAGGTAAATTACTGATGAATAAAAGTGATGGGGACAAAGTCTTTAGCCTCCCAATTGCTCAATCCTCCTCTGACAGTTGGATAAATCCACTCTTCAATGTTGCTTTCCTTGTCTTCATCTTCCAGGGCGTTGATTCTGTAAGAAGAAATTTTGACTGGCGCTCTTTCAATCTTTGACTGGCGCATAGCTTTCTGGCCAGCGGCTGTGAATCCTAATCCAAACTTGTCAGTCTTATGCGGAAAGTCGGGTAACTGCCCCCATGCTGAATTCTTCCCTTCTTTAATTGCGGCCCTTGCATCTTCCAGAGATGCCATCCTGGCCATCTGTCTTGGTGTCTCAGCTGCCAACTTTGCTACTGCTATTTCAGGAAGAACTTCTTCGAAATGTTGAAACGGTGTCTCAATGAACTCTCCTTCAACCTCCACATACCAGAAAGAATTTAAGTGGCTAATCATGTACTCTTCTTCGCCGTGGACAGTGATGATCTTTCCCTTGACGGGATACTTCAGCATCTGATGCAAGGAGGAGGTGACTGCCCCAGCATGGTGTATCCAAGGTCTACCCAGCAGGCAGGAGTATGATGGACGGATGTCCATTACATAGAAAGTGGATTTGAACACCTCAATACCTATCTTGATGGGAATTTCAACCTCTCCATGGACCATTCTCTTCGACCCATCAAAAGCTCTGACGACAATATCACTCGGCTTCAATTCCAACCCTTCGCAATCTAGCCGGTCCAAGGCCTTCTTAGGCAAAACATTCAGCGATGAACCGGTATCAACCAAAACATGTGCAAGGGTGGTTCCGCGACACTCGATTGAAATATGCAAAGCATCATTATGGTTTCGGCCTTTAGGGGTTAGGTCGGCATCAGAAAAACCTAATCCATTGTCCGCAGTCAGGCTAGCCACGCAATGTTGAAATTGATCCGCAGAGGTTTCCTGGGGCACATGAGCTGCCTTCAGAAACTTAATCAAAGCTTTAGCGTGTGCTTCTGAGCAAAGCAATAGTGCCAGCATGGAGATCTTGGAGGGGGTTTGCCCCAACTGTTCCACCACATCGTAATCACTTCTCTTGATTATCCTTAAAATCTCATCCATTTCTTTCTTGGATGTTTCCGGGATTACCAAGGGTTGAGCCCTCCTCCTGACGGGCTCATCCTGTATTCCCTTTCCTTTATCAGCAATGGTAAGAGGGACAGCACTAGGAACAACAACTTCTTCAATCAAAGGAGTTCTAGCAGAGAGTTTTATTGGTGCAGGGATGACTTCTTTAGCTGATATAGGTCCAAAGACTGCTCTTGGAGGGGCAATCTCTGGAGAAAATATTCTCCCGCTCCTGGTGATTTTGCTGGTGCCCGCAATGTTACTAATGCTGGCTTCTTCATCATCCGAACTTTCTTCAATTACTTCGACCTGCTTGATACCATGGTAGTAGATGTCACCACCATAGTTCCAAGGTATCGACTTCTCAGAAACATAGGGAACATGCCCTGGCATTGTTATCTTCAATGGAACAAATTTTGCAGCTGGTGTAATCTTAACGGGCTTTTTGACGGCCTTGGAAAGATTGGCGTGAATGGTTATGATTGAGACATTTTCAACATGAACTGGAACAGCAGAAACTTTTTCGAACAAAATTTGTCGGCTATCCATAAGGCCTTGGATGCCTTTCTTTAATAGCGGACAATCAAACGGCAGAGAGTGGCAACAGTAGCAGTCTTCTTTACATCCCGGGAAGATCCCGGCCCTTAACAAATTCAACTTAATGGTTAGCAGTGGAGTAGTCAGATCACTGACGTTAGCAACATACAAATCCTCTTCAATGGCATTGACATTTCGGCCATGCTTCGGCATAGGTGCAGATATCACATTAGGCTTCTCTGGAGCGTCAAACTCTACCTCCTTAGCCTCTATTAGGTCTTGGATTTTATGCTTGAGTGCCCAACAATCATTGGTGTCGTGTCCAACACTGTCTGAATGGTAGGCGCATTTAGCATTGGCATGATAATGTGGAGAGGACGTATTTACATTCTTTGGCGCCTCCTTGATGGTGGCAAGATTCAACTTCAACAGATGGGGAAGCACTTGTGCTGGAGTCATATTAATACGGGTGAACTGCCGTTGTGGCCTTTCCACCCGTTGCTGATTTGGTCTGGACGGGTTATAGTGAGGCTGCTCACTCGGAGTGTTTTGAATCATTACGGCCCCCACAGTTGGCCGACGCTCCATCTTCCCTGCTCTTCTATGAGAATATACCATAACTGTCTCCTTCTTAAAAGGCTTCTTCTCAACGCTTGCAGCAAAACCCTTCTGAATCTTTCCTGACTTGATGCCAGCTTCTATTCTTTCGCCGGTTAAGATCAAATCGGTAAACCCTGTGGAAGAGTTACCAATTAGATGATTGAAAAATGGCCCAGATAGGGTCCCAAGAAACATATCAACGAGCTCACGATCGGTTAAAGGAGGCTGCACCCTGCCAGCCAAATCCCTCCATTTTTGTGCATATTCTTTGAATCCCTCACTTGTTCCTAGTGACATACCCTGAAGTTGGGTACGAGTAGGAGCAAGATCAGAATTATACTGGTATTGTTTGTAGAAAGCGGTGGCCAAATCTTCCCAATTTCTGACACTGGTCCCTTCTAGCTGATAAAACTACTCCAACTGAGCTCCCGACAGGCTGTCTTGAAAGAAATGAATCCAGAGATTTTTATCTGCTGTATAGGGTTGAATCTTTCTCACGTAGGACCTGAGATGCATTTTGGGGCAGGACAGCCCATCATACCTCACAAATACTGGCACTTTGAATTTTGGGGGAATCACAATCCCGGCAACCAAACCCAAATCTTCAAAATCCAAACTCGGTACCCTTTGTAATTCCATGGCAGCCAATCTGTCTTCTAAACCCTTGTATTTGTCATCAGCTGGAGGATATTGCTGGTCAGAATAATCTTCATCCTCTTCAACCTCTTCCTCCTCCGCATCAGACTCGGAAGGCACCACAACTCGATCTCTTTTACTAGTCCCTTCATCAGAAGTAGGAGGAAATTCAAGCACTCTCCGAGCTTCTCTGTCAAATCTTCTCCCCAAACTAGCCACTCCGACTCTCTTTTTCTTCTTTACTGGGTCCTTATTCTCCAAATGAGTCTTGATATCTTCTTGACTTTTAACCAAAGTCATCAAGAGTTGCTGGAACTGTGCATTCTGGGCTTGTAGGTCTTTGACTGTTTGCTCGAGATCCATCCTACTGAAATAAACAGCAGATAGATAAGGAAACCTGGAGTGAGACCTGCTTATGCACATGATGAATGGTATGCTGATGTATGCAATGCATTCAAGGATTTAGGACATTCAAAATTGTTTCAGACAAAGAAGAACGCACGTCATATTAATAAGAAGGAATTTGTTAGTACATAAATGCCCCACGGGCCAAATGTTACAAAATAAACTTCTCAAGGCAGAAAGACATTGCGCATCCTCTTTGGTGCGATGTAGGTGTTGAGGGCCTCTTGCTCGTGGAGTCGGCGGGTAAGCTCTAGAACCTTTTTTTCACTGGCGTAGTAGCTAGCTTCAAAGGTTTTCCGTTCCTCCTTGAGCTGAATCCAACTTTTCTGCATTTCCTCCCATGATGTAGGCATGTCTGGATGTAGGATGGTGTAGGGAACCTCTCCTTCATTGACGGGCTCTTTAATCACTGGGAGTACATGAGGATAAGGCATCATTAGACTTTGGGCTCGGGCTCGTACCCACTTGAGATAGGGCTCAAGAGGGATGGAGTTCTTGTGTCCCAGAGTCTTGCTATCAACCTTGTTGAGTTTTCCCCAAGCTCTGATGAATATTTGGTGAAGTCCTTGCGCATCGTTGTCGAAGTCAAAAACTAGGCTAGGAATCAACATATCATGAGGGCCATCCCTCCGTGCATATCCAAATTTCCTCAAAGCTAGGCAAGGGTTGTATGTGATGCCTCCCCTGATTCCAAGTAAAGGAACATTAGGAAATTCTCCGCAACGATCGACGATGATGACATTTTCTCTGGACCGAGAACACCAATGCACATCAGAATGAGTAAGAGTCATCAATCGTTGGGACCACCTTGTACCCTGGTCATTCTTCAAGACAGATTGTGGAAGGTGCGAAATAAACCACCTTGCAAGGAGAGGAGTACAGCACATGAGAACACCCCTCTTTCTCATTGTTCGTGTGTAAAATGAGTGAAGGATGTCCCCAAGCAATGTTGGTATTGGATTTCTGGACAAGAAGATTTTGACGATGTTGACATCTACCCATTGGTCAGGATTTGGGAACAAGACCAACCCGTAGATAAGGAGTGCCACAATCTCTTCAAAGGCTTGTAGGTCCAATGAGTTCCAACATTCTTGTGCCTTCTCAAACAAGAATTTTGCTAAGAATCCTTTGACGCCACTTCGGGTTTCCCAATGCCCCTTGATGTCGGATGGTTGAAGATGTAATGCTCGAGCAACATCTTCCGGCTTTGGTTCCTTTTCCGTACCGTTGAAGGGTAGTTGATTAAGGATAGGGATTCTTAGGAGTTGAGAAAACTCCTCCAAAGTGGGTACCAACTGATAATCAGGGAAAGTGAAGCAGTGGTGAAGAGGGTCAAAGAACTGGAATAGCACTTTCATCATGTCTTCTTCAATGTTGGTGTTGACTAGGCTGAGCAGTCTACCATGTCTATCACTGAAGGATGAGTTTTCCGGAATCCTTGAGGTGATCTCCTTGAGTTGAGGAGAGATTCTCACAAGGTTGACTTGAATGGTATTTCTGCGAGGGATTTCCATGTCCTACAAAATAAGAACAAAGATGAAGATCCAAAACCCTTGAAATGGTTAGTGAATGCATATGATGTTTTATGATGTTTATGATGTATGCACAAAACATATGTACAAGCAAATCACACCAAACCCTAATTTCAGGCTTGCATGGGGTTTCATAGGTAAGTACCCTCTTGAGTGTAGTTGGCTTAAAAACCTGTCCTATAAATAGTAACCGGGTTCTAAGGAGCTCAATATCACTGGATTGGTTTCAATGTTCATTGTTTTGGTTTAGCCACTTAACTAGCGACCAAAATATTCCAAGAAAACAACCCTCAATGAGTGTAGTATCGAGTATCTACCAACTTCGGACTGCACCAAAGCCGTTCATCTCACTACCCCTAATAAAAGGCCAAGATGGTCAAGTAAGGTTCTAGGTCATTAGTGCTTAGTGACATCACTCAGCGGCCCCGTACTCTCCTTGATTGAACTCAAGGGTTACCGGTACTCACAAATATGTCGCACTAATATAGTTATTGCTTAGACCGTGTCGGTATACCCCGCACAGTTTCCACAATGTATTGCTATCTATGAAGGTTTCCCAAAATCCAGGTGGAGGATTGTAAACCCAAACAATAGAGCCAAAGTATAAAGCAAGCAAATCAAACAATTAGTCATGCAAGAGGGTGATCTAAGCCCTAAGGTTACTCCACTTTAAAAATTCTCCCCAGCAGAGTCGCCAGTTCTGTGATACGGTAGGAGAACTGACTAGGGTTTTACGTTCGTTTTCGCAAATGTTTCGGTTGAGCAAGAGTCGCCACCGACTTTTTATTTTATCCTAAGGAAGGGTTTAAAAAGCACAGCAAAAACCTTTGAGATTTTTCTTGGGTTCGGGGAGTAGATTATAGAAGGGGAAGGTATTAGAACCCCTTCTATCCATGGTTATCCATGGGCTCTTAGGTACTTGCTTAGATCAACTTGCCTTGGTTTTCAATTGTTTGAAATGGTGCTTTGTGTATAGTTTTGAAAAGGTTTTGAAAAAGATGCCTTGTATAGGCTACCCTTGTAACAATTCTTTACTCAAATGTTTTACGAAAGGGTGTTTGTCTTTTTGAAAAGATGTTTCAAGGTTTTTTGAAAGTTGGTTTTGAAAGTGTTTATGAAGTGGGTTTTGAAATAAGGCAAGTGTTTTCTTTGCAAATTGGCAAGTACTTAAGAGTTATCTACCCTAAAGTTTTCTCAAAGATTTTTGTTATGTTTTAAACCTTTTGACAATTTTGTTCCACCATTGCATTTGGTGGACAATCTTGTCTTAGGAGGTGAAAGGGACAGGCGCGGGTCATCGTTTAGACCATAATTACAATAGTGTTAAATGTCTTTAGGCAATTTTCTTTAAAAGGGACTTGATCATTCATTTAAGCAACATTTTGTGGGACTATGATCATTTGATTGTTTGTTTTACCCAAAGAAGTTCAACATGCAATATGGCCCAATTATTTGAAGGCAACAAAGTGGAATACCCTGGGGGTGCAAGTGTGAAATGTGTTGTCCATTTTCATGCTTATTTATCTTGAGATTAGGTCCAACTATTTTTGTTCGTTTTATTCGCATACAAACCCTAATTCTAGCATAGTATGTTTAGAAAGCGATAAAGTGCGAAATTTAAATTCCTACGCTATTACATCACAATAATATAGGGAGGGGGGTACAATGTTCAAATGGGGAGATATTTTGACAAGAAATTGAATCTAAGCTATTACATCATTTGCTTTGAGTATTTACAATATGAACAATTGCATAAATAAATGGAAATTGAAATAAATATGCAAAAATGTAAAAAAGAATTTTCATGTGTAAAAAAAAGAATATTATTTATGTCAAGTAAATAAAAAAATGAGAAAAGAATTATTTTTTGGAATATTTTCATATTTAGGGTAAAACCCTAATTCTATTAAATAAAACATACCATTTATTTATTATGAACAAATATTTATCTATATATACAAAAATAAAATAAAATGAGGTATTTGTCCAAAATGAATTTTTTATATTAAATATTAAAAATAAAAGGGGTATATATTTTGTATTTATCCTAAATATATTAATGAACATATGTATATATGTATTATTTTAAATATGTATTATATATATATATAAATAATAATAATATTTAATATTTTAGAAAATAGTATTTTTTATATAAATATTTTCAGAAGGCAAAAATAGAATAAAAATGAAAATAAATGTGTTTTTACATATTTGCATAATATTTTTAATAAAATGTATACATTCCTTTATTTATGTATAAATTAGAAGAAAATCAAATAAATACCTAATAAATTAAAAAATGGTGAGGAAAAATATTTTTTTGTTTTTTATATTATTAACAAAAATAAATAAGTCAGAAATAAAAAAGAAAAGTCAAAAAATCAAGCAAATGGACAAAATGGGCTCAGGGGGTGCAATATCAAAAATATGGTGTGAATAAGAAAATAACACAGGCCCAGCCCACGTAGCATCTTCTTCAACCTTCAGCCAAAAATGTCTCAAAAACGCGCGCTTGTAACAGGGATTCAAACATCCTGATTCTTTGAGCTTTTGCACAAACTTTCAACACAAAAAATGTCAAGCATGGAATCACGATTTCAAACATATAAAGAACATCTCCTATCTCTCAGAAATGAGAGAGAATTTTAACAATCCCAAATCTTAACCTAAGTTTTCTGCCATTTTTAAACCTTAAATTCTCTCAACTCAGGCAAAAGAAATGAAAAGTAAAAGAATGTACATGTTCAGTGGCATGAATAGGACATTGTTTATTCACAAACTTAAGGCTAATGATGCATAATAAGAGAGATACGAGTTCACCAAGATACCTGTTCAGCTGAAGTTCTATCCTGCAATGTAGGAACTTTCAGTGCAAGGTGATGATTGGAAAAGCTTCCTTGAGGTCCAGGGATGCTATTCCAATGTTTACTTTGTCTTGAAAGCTTCTGAATCGAGCTAGAGAACTTCACCTGCAAGTCAGAAATGTGAAAATGGTGGAAGTGATTAGAGTGATTACAGGTCGTGCTTTTGCTTTTGGTTAGCTTGCATAGATGGTATGGAAGGTGTGTGAACTGGTTTTGGCAAGAGAGCTCAAGAGAAATGAGAGATAGCACTCAAACTGCAGGGCCTGCCCTGTTTTTGCAGTTTGAGAGTGATTCTGAGATGGAGAGTGTTTTGAAGGCTAAAGGCTCGTGTATTAGCATGGTTGTGTTGTATGAAATGTGTTTGATAACTTTGTTCTTGTGTTCTTGAGCTGATATGGAAGTTGGTGTTAGTTATGCAATGTTTCTTCACTCTTAAGCAAACAAAGGCAACTTGTGTTTCTAGGCCAGTAGAGGACCCTTAATCCTGCTGCAAAGCTTCTCTTGATCAGTGTGTTATGCCCATAATCTTGTGCCAATCAGATTTGCAATGTACTTGTTGGATTTGTAATTGGACATAAAGTGAACTTTTGCAAAAATGGATAGTTTGCTTTATCTAAAAATGGATTAAACCTTCATGTAATGTTAGAACACAAAGAACATGGTCTTGGCACAAAGAGTATGCATTAAATTATTGAGTATAACTTGGTTTAAGGACCTGTAATCTAGCCTAAAGCATGCTGAGTTCAAATTGCAAGGTTATGGACATGTAACTTGGTCATGAACAAAGTGAGTTTTTGCCATATTGTGAAATTCGATTCTCCCTAACCATGAGGTTGTTTGAGAAGTTCTTGGACATTTTGGAAAGCTTGGAATGAGTACTACAATCCATCTTTGAAATGAAAATTTAAATTCCAAGTGGAAGTGTATGGAAAATGGCCTTGAAGTGGGGTAGAAAACCTTGTCAAAATAGGTCAAAAATTCACTAAGTTAAGAATGGTTTAGTGCCCTTACTCAAAAATTTGTAACTTGAGATACAAGCTTCAAATGAGAAAACTTTGTGAATCAAAGTTGTAGATTATGCAAAAAGCTACAACTTTCATGTTTTGACTTTTGTTTGAATCCAAATGAATCATGGTGAAAAAGTGGGGCAAAGTTGGTTAAAAAATTAGGGTTTTCCATAACTTAGAAAAATTCTAAGTTATGAAAAATTCCATTTTAAACCCTAATTTGCATTTCTTGGTTTCTTGGTGAAAAAGTTTCATGATTTGGCATGTTTTGATGAAAAATGAATCTTGACTCTTGATTTTGACCAAAAAGTCAAAGTTTGACTTTTCAGTATACAGTCAAAATTGATCAATTGATTGGGAAATTCAACTGTCAATCTTGTGTACTTGGGATCTTTTGAGTTTGTTGAGCATGTCAAGATAATTCCATGGGGTCCTTGAGTCCATATGTGAGCTTGGTTTTCCATTGGCTAGGTCAAACAGTCAAAAATTGCCTTTGTACAGCCAAAACCCTAAAAATGACCATTTTGCCCTTTTGGTGATCTAATCAAATTTCTTGGGGAATTGTGATCCAAACTTGATCAAATGGTTCATATGAGTTCACAATGTTGATGTGGGTCAAATTTCATGAGGTTTGACTGTCAATTGGCCACAATTGACTTTTTCCCCAATACAGCTGATTTCTAGGTCAACTGTCCAATTGACTGGGCAAAACTTGGAATCAAGGCTTGAAACTTGATATGGGTAAACTTGGGAGCCCAATATGAAGCATGAAATCCATCTTGGGCATTTTAGGTCAAAGCATCTTTGTGCAAACACAAACCCTAATTTGAGTCAACAGTGCAAGGAGAGGTCTTGAGCAGATGAAACCCTAACTGGATCTTGAGCTTCAAGGGCTTTGTGATGAGAAATCAATGAGAAATGGGAGGGCAAATTTTGGGGTACAACAGTTGCCCCTGTTCAATCTTCTTGAACCTGAAGAGTTAGATTGGCAAGTTTGCCTTTCGTGACTCGAGGGTAAAAGGAGATTGGACACTAGAGTGCCCGGAAATTTGCACTTGTCAGAGCAATGGATGCGGGAATGGGCTTAGAGATGCCATTTGGAGATGGGCTTAACGATGCCATCTGGAAGAGTGATAGAAACTTGTCGTGGATGGGCTTAAAGACGCCATCTGGAAATGAGTATCAAGAAGGTGTTCATACTTTGGACCATCTCTGAACTGGGGGGTCTGAACAAGCAATAGATTGACATCCGTTGTTGGGAGGAATATGTAAACTGTTTTCAGTGGTTTGGAGAAGAAGCTGAACAAGCGATAGGTTAACATCCGTTTACTTGGAGAACCCGCGAACTGTTTTCAGAAATCTTGAAGTTGAATAAGCAATAGAGCAGCATCCGTTGTTGGGAAGCGTCCGTAAACTGTTTTCAAAAGTTGCATCTGAACAAGTCGATAGATTAACATCCGTTGTTGGGAAGAATCCATAAACTGTTTTCAGAAGTCTTGAAGAAGAATCTGAACAAGTGACAGGTTAACATCCGTTTACTTGGAGAACCCGTGAACTGTTTTCAGAAATCTTGAAGTTGAATAAGCAATAGAGCAGCATCCGTTGTTGGGAAGCGTTCGTAAACTGTTTTCAAAAGTTGCATCTGAACAAGTCGATAGATTAACATCCGTTGTTGGGAAGAATCCATAAACTGTTTTCAAAAGTCTTGAAGAAGAATCTGAACAAGTGACAGGTTAACATCCGTTTACTTGGAGAACCCGTGAACTGTTTTCAGAAATCTTGAAGTTGAATAAGCAATAGAGCAGCATCCGTTGTTGGGAAGCGTCCGTAAACTGTTTTCAAAAGTTGCATCTGAACAAGTCGATAGATTAACATCCATTGTTGGGAAGAATCCATAAACTGTTTTCAAAAGTCTTGAAGAAGAATCTGAACAAGTGACAGGTTAACATCCGTTTACTTGGAGAACCCGTGAACTGTTTTCAGAAATCTTGAAGTTGAATAAGCAATAGAGCAGCATCCGTTGTTGGGAAGCGTCCGTAAACTGTTTTCAAAAGTTGCATCTGAACAAGTCAATAGATTATCATCCGTTGTTGGGAAGAATCCATAAACTGTTTTCAGAAGTCTTGAAGAAGAATCTGAACAAGTGACAGGTTAACATCCGTTTACTTGGAGAACCCGTGAACTGTTTTCAGAAATCTTGAAGTTGAATGATTTTAGTCTGTCGACTGATCTTTCCTGAAAAGGTAAAGAGTTAGTTGCATGCAATGTTATGATGCATGATGCAATATACGTGACATCAATGTTTATGACATGAATGTGATGAATGCGCATGTAAGCTGACGAGCTATATTGCTGAGGATAAATGAATCCGAGGTGGCCGAAGATAAAAGCATCTTGACTGCTGCCGGGGAAAATAAATCCTTGGCTGCTGCTGAGGAAGAGAATTCCTGATGACCTCTACTAGGGAGTAACAATCTAGTAGACTCATGCTGGGGAGGTAAGATTGAGAATCTTCAGCTTGATGGGAAGTAACTTTGGCGATCTCACTGGGGAACTCAAGATTTCTCTTTCTAAAACTCTGCGGGGAGAAGGCTCATTAGTCTGGCTCCGCTGGGGATAGGAAGAATTCTGGCGAGTGCGATCTTCTATGGTTGTTAGCTGAGGATAACCCAGTTATAAGCCTTTGTGAGGAATAACTTTGAATAAAACTTGGGAGAGACGTCCGTGCTCTGCGGGGAAATACCTTCCAGAACCTTACTGGGGATAAGCTTCGAGAGTCTGCCGGAGATAAGCCTCAGGGTTTGCCAGGGATGTGGATTCCAAATCTCTCGGGGGGTTTCCTTCGAAAGGGTGTCAAGATATCCATCTGTACCTTCATCCTATCAGTAATCCTTTTTCTTAGGTTCATTTAGGAAGTGATTATGTTTCAAATGCATATGCCTATTTAACAAAACATTGGATGTTTCTTAAAATAAAACAAATAGTGCAAGAGAAAAAGAAAAGGGAAATGACACAAATTTTTGGGAAGAGTATTTGTATTGATTTTCTTTGAGTATATTTGTACAAAGGAGACAATCATCCTAGTAAGAGGACTTTGTCGTAAATATTGAAAGATTTTATACAAAATAAAGGATGGCTATGTGAAATAATTCCATGGGATTCCGTTCCACTATAGCTTTCACAGCTCTGAATATCTGTCCATTCAATGCTTCGTTTGACGATGACTGGATTGATCAGAAGTCTGGAACTGGTTGATGAAGAGATTGTCTTTGAAGTGATCCGACGAGACATAGTCATACGCTTTAATTCCCTAACTTTTGCCTGAATCGCCCTTTCGGGTTTTCGATCCACCGGGAAACCCCTTTTTGCCCAAGCCGCCCATTCGGGTTTTCGACTTGCCGGGTGTACAGATTTTTTTGTTTTTATCCCTAATTTTTGCCTGAACCGCCCTTTCGGGTTTTCGGTTCATCGGGATGCCCATTTTTGCCCAAGCCGTCCTTTCGGGTTTTCGACTTGTCGGGTTATTTTATGCGTAGTATCTTTTGACTATGTCTGCGTTCGCAGGGTGCGGCAAATCGTCGCCGTCCATGGTGGTCAGAATCATTGCACCACCAGAAAATATGCTCTTGATCACAAATGGTCCTTCATATGTAGGAGTCCATTTGCCCCTGGGATCACTTTGCGGCAAGATAATCTGCTTGATTACGAGATCCCCGACTTGATACACTTGACGTCTGACTTTCTTATTGAAGGCCTTGATCATCCGCTTTTGATACGTCTGACCATGGCATATAGCAGCAAGTCGCTTCTCGTCGATCAGATTGAGTTGATCAAGTCGGGTCTGCATCCAATCATCTTCATTCAAACCTGCATCCTTCATAATCCTTAGAGAGGGGATCTGGACTTCCATAGGCAAAACAACTTCCATGCCATAAACCAAAGAGAATGGGGTTGCCCCAGTTGAAGTACGTGTCGTCGTACGGTATCCATGCAGAGCAAACGGTAACATCTCATGCCAGTCTTTGTAAGTGACTGTCATTTTCTGAATGATCTTCTTAATGTTTTTGTTCGCAGCTTCAACAGCACCGTTCATCTTCGGTCGATAGGGAGATGAATTGTGATGATAAATCTTGAACTGTTCGCACAATGCAGTGATCATCGTGTTATTCAGATTTGTACCGTTGTCTGTGATGATCCTATCGGGGACACCATACCGGCATATGAGATTTTGCTTGATAAAGCGGGCAACCACGTTTTTAGTCACAGAGGCGAAGGAAGCTGCTTCGACCCATTTAGTGAAGTAGTCAATGGCAACCAGGATGAAGTGATGTCCATTGGAAGCCGTGGGCTTGATCTCTCCAATCATATCAATGCCCCACATTGCAAAGGGCCACGGAGCAGTCAGGACGTTGAGAGGAACCAGAGGGATATGAACTTTGTCAGCATAGACTTGACACTTGTGGCAAGTGCGAGAATGTTGATGGCAGTCAGCCTCCATGGTAGACCAATAATAGCCTGCCCTTAGGATCTTCTTAGCCATTGTATGCCCGCTCAAGTGAGTGCCAAATGTGCCGCTGTGTATATCAGTCATGATCAACTCTGCTTCAGCTTTATCCACACATCGGAGTAATACACAATCATGGCTTCGTTTGTAAAGGATGCCGTTGCTTAGGAAGAACTTAGCAGCGAATTTCCTTAAGAACTTCTTGTCATTTACGGAAGCTCCTTCAGGATAATCTCTAGTCTCGAGATACCTTTTGATTTCATGGAACCAAGGTTGTTCCACTACTTCTTCGGTATTAATCTCGTGGCAATGTGCCGGTACATCCATTCGCTTGATGGTGATTTGGGGAGCCTCGTTATCCCAGTTGAGTTTAAACATGGAGGACATTGTGGCTAGAGCATCGGCTAACTGATTCTCTTCTCGCGGGAAATGCTCGAAGGTAATTTGCTCGAAATGAGGCAACAATGTCAGGACATGTTCTTTGTATGGAATAAGATTAGGATGCTTGGTATCCCAGTCTCCTTTGATTTGGCTGATGACCAAAGCCGAGTCCCCAAATACGATCAAAGATTTGATCCCCAAGTCTATAGCAGCCTCGAGACCAAAGATGCAAGCTTCATATTCAGCCATGTTGTTTGTGCAGCTGAAGCAAAGTCGGGTCGTGAAAGGAGTGTGACAACCTTCCGGAGAAATGAGTACTGCGCCAATACTGTTTCCAAGTGGATTTGAAGCACCATCAAAGTACAGGGTCCATCGGGATCCCTTTTCGGGTCCGTCATATGGTCCGTTACTTTCAACGTTGTCCAAATTCATGATGTCCTCGTCTGGGAAGTCAAATCTCATGGGTTGATAGTCTTCGATAGCCTGATGAGCCAGATGGTCAGCTAGTACACTCCCTTTTATAGCTTTTTGGGTGGTGTACTGGATGTCATACTCGGTTAAGATCATTTGCCATCTAGCTATCCTTCCAGATAAAGCGGGTTTCTCAAAGATATACTTGATAGGGTCCATTTTGGATATCAACAAAGTAGTATGAGTCAGCATATACTGTCTTAGTCGGCGAGCAGCCCATACCAAAGCGCAGCAAGTTTTCTCGAGCAGTGAGTAGCGAGTCTCACATTCGGTAAACTTTTTGCTAAGGTAATAAATAGCATGCTCTTTTCGACCAGACTCGTCATGCTGGCCCAAAACACACCCTATTGAGTTATCCAAGACGGTCAAATACATGATCAATGGTCTTCCTTCGACGGGTGGCATCAGAATAGGAGGTTCTAGCAAATACTCCTTGATTCTATCAAAAGCAGCTTGACAATCGTCGTTCCATTCCACTACCTGATCCTTTTTCAAGAGTTTGAAAATTGGCTCACAGGTAGAAGTCAGATGTGAGATGAATCTGGCAATATAGTTTATGCGCCCCAAGAATCCTCTAACCTCCTTTTCGGTACGGGGAGCAGGCATCTCTTGTATTGCTTTTACTTTTGCCGGATCGACTTCAATGCCTTTGTTGCTTACAATGAATCCCAGGAGTTTACCAGACCTAACTCCAAAAGTGCATTTACTTGGATTCAGCCTGAGCTTGTTTCCTTCAACCTGGCAAATAGCTTTTCCAGATGTTCAAGGTGCTCTTCCTCCGTTTGTGACCGAGCTATGATATCGTCTACGTAGACTTCAATCTCATGATGTATCATGTCATGAAATAAAGCTACCATGGCGCGTTGATAAGTTGCCCCTGCGTTCTTCAGCCCGAACGGCATCACTTTGTAACAGAAAGTGCCCCATTGTGTAACAAAAGTTGTTTTCTCCATATCCTCGGGAGCCATTTTGATTTGATTGTAGCCCGAGAATCCGTCCATGAAGGAAAACACTTTATGCTGAGCTGTATTGTCGATCAAGATGTCAATATGAGGTAGCGGGAAATCATCTTTAGGGCTGGCCCTATTCAAATCCCGGTAGTCCACACACATTCTGACTTTGCCATCTTTCTTCGGTACCGGTACGATGTTAGCGACCCATTGAGGATATGACGTAACATCCAGGAAGCCAGCATCGAATTGCTTCATTACTTCTGCTTTGATCTTTTCGGACATGTCAGGCCTCATTCGGAGAACTTTTTGCTTGATTGGTGGACAGTCTTCTCTTGTGGGGAGACGGTGAACCACGATGTCTGTGTCTAGACCCGGCATGTCTTCATAGGACCAAGCGAAGATTTCAACATACTCATTCAGCAACTGTACCAAGCGCTCCTTGACTTTTGGTTCCAGGTTGGCACCCACTTGCACCTCTTTCCGATCCTCCTCGGTTCCCAAGTTAACAGCTTCCAATGGCTCTTCATGCGGTAAGATGGCCCTTTCCTCTTGTTGCAGAAGTCTGGCTAGTTCCCCGGGTACTTCACAACCTTCGTCATCTTCATACTCGGCTAGATTGACCAGATCTTCAGAGTTATTGAAAGATACAGCAGAATAGTCACCCATGGAATCCGGAGTGGATGGGTACCTGCATTGGTGAGTGTGGGTGTGTGTAAGGGATAGCCATCCTTAAACAAAAAATGCAAAAGGAAAGAAAATGAACATAAGCAGTTTATCAAATGAAAAACGTCCAATGAATCATTAAACATGGCATATGAAAATGAAAAATAGTCAAAACCCTTACAAGTGGACCTACATGCCCCGGGCAAGGCATGAGGTGAAAAGATAGTGTACGGATTGTTTGAAAGTAGAATATTACAGACCAAATAGGAAATGTTTAACAGGTAAATTACTGATGAATAAAAGTGATGGGGACAAAGTCTTTAGCCTCCCAATTGCTCAATCCTCCTCTGACAGTTGGATAAATCCACTCTTCAATGTTGCTTTCCTTGTCTTCATCTTCCAGGGCGTTGATTCTGTAAGAAGAAATTTTGACTGGCACTCTTTCAATCTTTGACTGGCGCATAGCTTTCTGGCCAGCGGCTGTGAATCCTAATCCAAACTTGTCAGTCTTATGCGGAAAGTCGGGTAACTTCCCCCATGCTGAATTCTTCCCTTCTTTAATTGCGGCCCTTGCATCTTCCAGAGATGCCATCCTGGCCATCTGTCTTGGTGTCTCAGCTGCCAACTTTGCTACTGCTATTTCGGGAAGAACTTCTTCGAAATGTTGAAACGGTGTCTCAATGAACTCTCCTTCAACCTCCACATACCGGAAAGAATTTAAGTGGCTAATCATGTACTCTTCTTCGCCGTGGACAGTGATGATCTTTCCCTTGACGGGATACTTCAGCATCTGATGCAAGGAGGAGGTGACTGCCCCAGCATGGTGTATCCAAGGTCTACCCAGCAGGCAGGAGTATGATGGACGGATGTCCATTACATAGAAAGTGGATTTGAACACCTCAGTACCTATCTTGATGGGAATTTCAACCTCTCCATGGACCATTCTCTTCGACCCATCGAAATCTCTGACAACAATATCACTCGGCTTCAATTCCAACCCTTCGCAATCTAGCCGGTCCAAGGCCTTCTTAGGCAAAACATTCAGCGATGAACCGGTATCAACCAAAACATGTGCAAGGGTGGTTCCGCGACACTCGATTGAAATATGCAAAGCATCATTATGGTTTCGGCCTTTAGGGGTTAGGTCGGCATCAGAAAAACCTAATCCATTGTCCGCAGTCAGGCTAGCCACGCAATGTTGAAATTGATCCGCAGAGGTTTCCTGGGGCACATGAGCTGCCTTCAGAAACTTAATCAAAGCTTTAGCGTGTGCTTCTGAGAAAAGCAATAGTGCCAGCATGGAGATCTTGGAGGGGGTTTGCCCCAACTGTTCCACCACATCGTAATCACTTCTCTTGATTATCCTCAAAATCTCGTCCATTTCTTTCTTGGATGTTTCCGGGATTACCAAGGGTTGAGCCCTCGTCCTGACGGGCTCATCCTGTATTCCCTTTCCTTTATCAGCAATGGTAAGAGGAACAGCACTAGGAACAACAACTTCTTCAATCAAAGGAGTTCTAGCAGAGAGTTTTATTGGTGCAGGGATGACTTATTTAGCTGATGAGGGTCCAAAGACTGCTCTTGGAGGGGCAATCTCTGGAGAAAATATTCTCCCGCTCCTGGTGATTTTGCTGGTGCCCGCAATGTTACTAATGCTGGCTTCTTCATCATCCGAACTTTCTTCAATTACTTCGACCTGCTTGATACCATGGTAGTAGATGTCACCACCATAGTTCCAAGGTATCGACTTCTCAGAAACATAGGGAACAGGCCCTGGCATTGTTATCTTCAATGGAACAAATTTTGCAGCTGGTGTAATCTTAACGGGCTTTTTGACGGCCTTGGAAAGATTTGCGTGAATGGTTATGATTGAGACATTTTCAACATGAACTGGAACAGCAGAAACTTTTTCGAACAAAATTTGTCGGCTATCCATAAGGCCTTGGATGCCTTTCTTTAATAGCGGACAATCAAACGGCAGAGAGTGGCAACAGTAGCAGTCTTCTTTACATCCCGGGAAGATCCCGGTCCTTAACAAATTCAACTTAATGGTTAGCAGTGGAGTAGTCAGATCACTGACATTAGTGTTGTACCCCAAAATTTGCCCTCGCATTTTTCCACAAACAATCTCAGCTTCAAGCCTTTCCTGATTTTTCAAACTGGCTCAAGAATCGGACAAACGGACTTTTCTTGTCAGTCAAGCGAAATTAGGGTTTTTACTGATTTTCAGAGCTCTGGATTGTTTTACAGTTGGTTTAGGGTTTTGGATGATTTTTGGTTCAATTTTGATCAGGCGAGCGTTATTTGGCATTTAATCAGGAATTAAGGTTTTATGGGCATATTCTCGGAAGAATTTAAATTCCACAGCACTTTGCAGTTTATTCCGAGATTCGGGTTAAAATTCGCGTTATCTTGATTTAATCAGTAAAAGAGACAGTGGTTGGAATTCATGTTGTTTTCTTTGAGCCGGTCAAATACAGTATGCAGTATTGGATTCATAGTGTTTATGGCAAATCAGTGAAGAAGGAATGCGCTTGATCAGTTTATTTTGGTTGACTACTGCTTTGCTTTGAATATTGGAAGAGACAGGTTTAATTGATCAATATTGATTTTATTTAAGTTATTTATTATTCTAAAATTGAATGATTGAAATTTATTTTTCAATTGTTTTAATTCAAAGAATTTTAAATAAATAAATAAACAATAAAGAAAATTAGAACTAATTGGATAATTTAGATTTTATTGATATTTGAATTATTTGTACAAATTATTGTTTATAATTTAAATTACAAACAATAATATACATTAATTTAAATATTAAATAAAATAAAAAGCTATCCTATTTCTAATTCTTCATTCTTCACTTCGCTCCGGTGCTCCATTTTTATCTGCAAAAAAAAAGAAGAAAAGTCAGAAAGCAGTTGAAATTAAAAGAGACAGTTAAAATTTGCTCATCATTAGAGGCCACTGACTGGGATCAGTTGACCCTCTCTGCAAATCACGGGATTTCTCCCGGTTCACAGAGAGGGAAGATTTTTATTCATAAATGCAAATGTCAAATGCATAGAATCTCAAAATGCATAAAATCCAAAATTCAAGCTGCATAGAATCTCAATTTCCAATTCAAACTAAACTGAAAAAAATCAATTCCCACTTCCTATCAAATGCCAAAGTCCACTCAAAAGATATCAAAGAAAAATCAAGGAAGTACAATTTGCTGTCACAAGTACTCAAAAGCTGTCAAAGAAGGATTTTGGAAGGATATCAATAAAAGCACAAAAGCTGGATAAAGATGCAGAGAAGTGGTATGCAAGCAACTAAAATCTTTTTCATCATTTCCCATCAGAATAGGCCCCTTCAGAAAGTACAGAATAATAATCATATTAAATTCTAAAACTGTACTATGGAAGAAAAAGAGAGATAAAGAGCATAGGCAGGTTTTAGGCTTAGGCAGAAGACAGAACAAAAGGATATAACACAAAGAACAAAGACACGGTTCAGTAGACAGTTCAAGGGAGAGAAGAGAAAATATACCAACTGCAAAAACCTGTTAGGCATCCAGCCTGTTACCCAAGCCTTGAAACCTGATGAGCTCAAGGCCTGAACCAGTATAATTTCCCAACACACTTACCTACATCAAGGAGGCCAAACCTCATACCTGTCTCAAGAGCTACCAATACCCTGTCTTAACCCCAAAACTCAGAACCTGCATCAACCTGGCCTAGCTTTCAAACCTGATAAACCAGACTAAACACAACACAACTAAAAAGACAAAGAGAAGTGCTAACCAAAACCATCAAACCTGAACAACCATCAAACACAACCTCAAACCTTGTTAAGTCCAACAACATAGCATACTGAAGCATAACCTAACCAAAACTGTGTTAAACCAAGCCTAATCAAAACCTGCATCATCCTTACAAAATCACACAACTCTGCCTCAATACACAAACCCACAAGCCAATACAACACAGTTGAAGAGGAAGAGAAAATAGACAAAACATACAGCATATGCAAAGAGAATATACTGTAAAAACTTCAAACCTATTGTCCAGAACCTGAAGCCCTGAAGCGAGTCCAAACCAGAAGCCTAACCACATGAACTTGTCACAAAGCCAACCAAACACATACCTGCTGCTGTCAAAACCTCACCATAACCTGCAAACTAAGTTACCAAGCCAAGCTAACATAAAAACCTGCTGAAGCCTAACCTTAAACCCAAAAACACCACCATACTGTCAAACCAGAAATCCCTTAAACATAATCAAGTTCAAACCTGAGATAAACAAAAACCCCCTAGCCCTCAGTATAACATCATTGGGCGAAATCTCAGAACCTATCCAACATTCAAGGCAAAACCAAGGCAGCAATGTTCTAAAGCATTCAAAATCATTCAGAAGCAAAGATTCAAGGCAACTAAGGCCCTCAGACCTCTGGGATCGTCACAGGGCAACAAGAGAAGAAGAGAGAAAGCGTCAAGGGCATACTCAGAAGCATGTTCAGGGCAACACAGGTAAAAGGTTAATGGTTTCAGAACAACAACTCAAGGCAACCTAGGCCCTCAGTATAAACATCACTGGGCAAGTTCATCTCAAAAACATCATATTCCAATCAACATAGGCAACAAGCACGCAATAGAAGAGATAAAGAAAGTGAATCTTTTTAAAAGAAGGTTTTCAGTACAACTCATCATCAAACCCTAAAACGGTAACAAAATACAAAAGTACCAAATTTTCCCAAGCAAGCTTCCAGCTTCATCACCGAATCTTCGCCATCAAAGCCTCTTGAGCATCCTCCTCCTCTTCCTTCCCTCCATCCAGGTAGTTTTCCCTCTTCTCTTGATTACACCATATGCCTCAAGACACAACAATGAATTGGAGTAAAAATCAATAATCAAAAAAATCACAAATACGCAAAATCGTAAAAACCCTAACGAAATTAGAAGGCTGTTGGTACCTTAGATCAAATGCCCTAAACACCGCCGTCAGAGGGAGGAAGGTAGGATGATGCTGGTGGCTCTGTGGTGGACGATTGCACTCAAGAACGGAGAAGAGGACGAACAAACACGAACGCTGCTGCTGCCTCGCCTAAACATAATTTTGCTCCAACTGAACAAAACGCGTTAACCCTAAATGTGCTTCAAGATCATTGGGCCTGACCCGTTCTCATTTTCTCTGAAGCCCAAGTTAACATTTTCACAATTAACCATTTACTTCTTACTAACCTAAATTAATGTTTTACAATTAACCATTTTTTATAATACTAACTTCTTTCTTTTTTATATGTATATATACATAACATCTTCAATATAATATTTTTAATTAATTTAACCTTTCTTTTACACTAATTTCTTTTATATATAAACACCTTATATTTTTCTAATTTAATACATTTGTCATAATAATACATTAATATTAAAAATACTAAGATACTTAAAATTACTTCCTTTTAATCTTTTTATTTTTAAGCGCATAATTAAAATACATTTTGCCATATATTAAAATTGAAAATACTTTCTTTTTTACTTTATTTACTCTTTAAATAAAATACATTTGTACATACTAAAATAAATATACATTTTCTTGCATAATTTAAACTTCTTAAAACATTTTATACATAATTGAATTAGAAAATTAAAACATTTGATTAAAACATTTTTCTTATTGTACATATCTAAATACAAAAATACAAGATTAAAATATATGTCTAGGTCAAAAACCCTAATACGCTTCAATTTCACATTATCGCGCTTGTAAATAATTACACATACTCATATACATCTCACACTTACACTTACACTATGCAAATCCCTTCATTTTGCTCCTATACATTTTTATCTTATATTTGTATATTCGATATTTATATTTGATTGCGACTTCGATTTGGTTGTAACTTATTGGATACTATAAGTCTCATCCCCTTCTGTACATTTATACCCCCACTCCCGGACACTATTTTGTAATAGCGTAGATTTTACATTTCCGCAATTTACAGTTTTCCAATTATACCATGGTTAGACCTAGGGTTTGCATGTACATAAAATCAAACGCTAGATAACCTAATACAAGACAAACATATGTAATCAACACACAATCACACTTGCACCCTCTAGGGTAATCCCACATGTTGCCTTCCAAAATGGGCCATGCTTGCACGTCGAGTATCTTTGGCAAAACAAAATCAAATGATCATAAGTCTCAAAGTGTTGCCTAAACGGAATGATCATAGTCCCTTCAAAGCAAATTGCCAAAGACACTTGGCACCATTGCATTCATGGTCCATATGATGACCCGCGCCCGTCCCGAATAAACTTCCTAAACGCAAGATTGTCCATCAATTTCAATGGTGAAACAAAATTGTTAAAAGGGGTTAAAACATGACAAAAACCTTTGAGTACAATAGGGTAGACAAAACTCTTAGTTACTTGAGATCAAACTTGCAAAAACACTTGCCTTCTTTTCAAAAAACCACAATCCACAACACTTTCAAACAAACTCTCAAAAATATTTGAAAACATCTTTTCGAAAAGATTCACACTTTTGTAAAACACTCAATCACGAGTCAAATACATTAGTTGCCTAAGACAAGGCATCTTTTTCCAAAACATTTTCAAAAAGCACCCACACACACACCATTTTCAAAGCAATCGAAAAAACAAGGCAAGTGATCTAAAAAACCAAGTAACTAAGAGCCCATGGATAACCATGGATGAAAAGGGTGCTAACACCTTCCCTTTTCATAATCTACCCCCCGAACCCACGAAATATCTCAAAAGGTTTTTGCTGTGCTTTTTTTTAACCTTTCCTTTAGGATAAAATAAAAAGTCGGTGGCGACTCTTGCTCAACCGCACAAGTGCGAATGCGAACGCAAAACACTAGTCAGTTCTCCCACCGTATCACAGAACTGGCGACTCTGCTGGGGAGAATTTTAAAGTGGGGTTACCTTAGGGTTTAGATCACCCTTGTTTTCAAATTGATTGCTTTGTTTGCTTTACATTTGTGGGCTTTGTATCGGAGTTTCATAGATCCTAACCCGGATCTGGGGAATACCCTTTTAGGTAGCATAATCTGTGAGGGACCTGTCCGGCGTATACCGACATGGGTGAAGCAGTGGCTACGTTGGTGTGGCGTCTTGGTCTGTACCGATATCCCTCGTGTTCAGACGGGGAGAATATGGGTCTTCCAAGGAGTCATTAAGCACCAACCGACCTTAGAACCCTAATTGACCAACTTGGCCATTAGAACAGTAGCAGTATGCTACACTCATTGAGGCTAAACTCTCGAGATGGTTCCGGCCGCGAGAAAAGGTTGCGATGCTGGAGTTATGACCGATTGAGGGTAGCCAATGATATGAGATTCTCTAGAACCCGGTTACTTTTAATAAGACAGGTTTTAACCAACAAACTGAAAGAGGGTAGCACCTGAACCTCATGCAAGCCTAAACCTAAGGCCTTGTGTGCTTTGTGTGAATATATTTTCCTGTATATACACTCATTTGCTTTTCGCATACATGGACATAACATCATGACATCATACCATAGCATTTTCAATAACCATTTCAAGGATCTCGAGGGTTCTTTTGATACAGGGTTACATTGAACCGAACGTCTACCAAGGGGCAAGGGGTTTCTCCTCTAACGAAGGCCAATCAAAATTCAAGTGCAACAACTTGAATCAGTGGCTATGACCCACTCGACATGGTGAGCTTGATTCTCGTGGAAAGACATCCACCGATACAAGGCTCTCCAATCAAAAGATCAAGTGCAACAACTTGAATCAGTGGCTATGACCCACTCGACATGGTGAGCTTGATTCTAGTGGAAGGACGTCCACTGGTGCAGAGATCCCAAACCCAAGAGTAGAGTTCAACCTCTAACATTTTCTTGTGTTTACCCCAAGAGATCCTTGAAAGCATGCATCCACATATCATGCATTTCATTTTGACAATCTTTCCTTTTTAAGGTTTCCTTACTCTCCTGCTGTTTATTTCAGCAAGAGATGGATCTAGAAAGGTCTGTCAAAGACATCCAAGACCAGACTGCTCAGCTACAGGAGATGTTCCTGAACTTGTCTCTGGGGCAAGAAGAGATGAAAGCTCTCCTCACCAAAGGCCTGGGGAGTTCCAACAATGCCAGGAGTGATCAGATTGCGGAGCTGCAGTTTGATCTGACGACACTGAGGACTCAAATGATGGGACAGTTGGTGGGCCAGATGGCTCTCATCCAAGACCTATCTCAAAGACAAGAGGAACTCAGAGTACTTGTCCGTCAACTGCTTCCAAACAACCAACTGGGGCAAACATTTGAGGTTGGGGAGCAAGTCACCGCTCAGCCTCCATCAACTCAAGAAGACAAGGGGAAAGCTCCTTTGCTTGATTCAGGGTCACAATCCCATCAACAACCTCGCCAGCGTCAACGGGGCAATCGGCATAAGCAAGAAAAGTCGGGAAGACAGTTTACGGAGACTGAAATACCATCATTCTTCATACTGAAGCGCCTGTTGGAGGTCGATTTGCTTACTGTAAAGGACCCTCCTCAGAAGCTCAATATCTCCTCTCCTCACTTTAATCCCGACGCATTCTGTGTTTACCACTCCTGCAGCCCGGGACACAGCACCAACGACTGTTGGGCCTTGAAGAACAAGATTCAAGATCTGATTGACATTGGGGTGCTGGAATTCATGCCAGACGGCGAGATGAAAATCTTCCGTTAAGAGGGTTCTCCGCTTGAAGTGACGAAGCTCAAACTGAAAGACTTTTGCTTCTTTCTGAACTTTCAAAGTTGTAATTTCTTTTGCTGTCAAACAATTATCTGTTGATGTTAAACTCTGTTTTCATTAATGCATTGCATATGTTTGTCTTGGATTCATCCATTCGTTTCACTACTCTTATGCTTTTCTTTATGATATTTGACTCTTGATAAAAAGCTGTAAGCCTTTAGAGGGAGGATGACGAAACAATACTATGATCTCACACAGTATGCTTTTGAACAGACCTTGCTGATGATGTACAGGCATTTCTTTCAATTCCCAAACACTGGAGTTATAAGGAAGTTAATCCCTAGTCAACCCCTTCGATCCAAAGAAGTAGGAGTTTTCTGTTCTAAACAATCGAAACCTTTGATATAAACCCGGGGCAGGGTAGTATCTCAGTTAATTCAAAAGAAAATGCGCATTGAAGTCGCAAACTCTCAGTTCGTAATACAACGAATGACGTCAAAAAAAAGAGAAAGCATTCCTTTGGAATCAAAAGACAAGGGTGGTTCCCTATCACATAGACAGTCAATCTCTCAAAAGAGAAAATCCCACCAAGCCAAAACCTATAAAGGAGGCTTAAGAAAGCTGGGGCATCCCGCTGACAGTAATCCCGAAAACGGTAACAGTCAGGCAAAAGTTAGGGATAACAAATCAAAATCAAAATAGTAAGGTCATTACAAAATCCTCCGCAACATGAAAAATGTTGAAAAAGAAAAAGGAGATGATGACTGTCTCTCCCAAATTCAAACTGGTGAACCATCGCCCAAAAGTCGTTCCAAACTCAAAACAGGGTGTGACGCACAATTAACTAAGCTTAGGTTGAAGAACATCACGAAGAGCGGGTGGGTACAAATATACTTTGAGCCTTTATCCTTTGTTTCTTAAACCGCGAACCAGGCCACGTTACAACCCTTCAAAAGTCCTAATTGAAGCATGGGTTAGTTCGAAAGCATACTGTTACAAAAGGTATCCTGACTCCTGTAGGGCTTTGCTCTAAATCTTGTGTTGACTTGTCTTATGAAAAGTTTTCTGCTAAAAACGCATTTTCTCAAAACTTCGAGACAAACGTAAACTTTACATTATTCGAATATCACTGTCTGCATTTAACCCTTTTGTTTGACAGCGAAGAAATTCACACAGCGAATGTTCGGAGGAACGAAAACTCTCTCAGTAAGTCAAAATCACTTCAAAAGGATAACACTTCCATCAAATCTCCTATCAACAAGGGGCATGACATGTCACAATTCAATTAACCTAGGGCAGTCCAGTCAAGGTCCGACAGATCTTTCAAAGTTCAGTTAACCTGGGGCAGTCCAGTCAAGATTTCAAGAAATCTCTCAATATGCAGAGTAATCTGATTCAAGATTCCTTCATCACCACTTGGGGCATTCGAATGTCAAAAGTGTTCAGCAAATCAATTACAACATTTCCAGACTCGACTCCTGTATCTAGCCAGGGCACGTCTGAAGAGTTCGAAGATTCGATTCCTGTATCCAGCCAGGGCATATCTGTTGACGACTATTTCCAGATTCGACTCCTATATCCAGCCAGGGCATATCTGTTGACCACATTTCCAGACTCGATTCCTGTATCTAGCCAGGGCACGTCTGAAGAGTTTGAAGATTCGATTCCTGTATCCAGCCAGGGCATATCTATCAACTATCACCTTTCCAGATTCGATTCCTGTATCCAGCCAGGGCATGTCTGAAGAATTCCAGATCAACACCTGTACCAATCCAGGAAACATCTGTGAACGACCGATTGTAGACCAACACCTGTAATAAGCCAGGATTTATCTACATCACCACTTGGGGCATTCGAATGTCAAAAGTGCTCAAAACCCGATGCAGTTTTACACAAGCTCATCATCAGGAAGCCCTACACCGGTTCCTCTTCAAGACTTCTGAAACAAGTTTACGGATTCTTCCCAACAACGGAAGTCAATCTACCAACTTGTTCAGACTCTTCGCAACCTTTGAATTAGTTTACAGACGCTTCCTAACAACGGATGCGGCTCTATTGCTGATCCAACTTCAAGATTTCTGAAAATAGTTCACGGGTTCTCCAAGTAAACGGAGGTTAACCTATCGCTTGTTCAGATTCTTCTCAAGCTAACCACCACGGAAGATCGCGCTCGCCAAAATTCTCCCTATCCCCAGCGGAGTTCATCAAAATCCCCAGCCAAAGAATCCTCCGGAGTTCAATTCCCCTCAGAGTTTAAGCTTCAGTATCCCCAGCGGAGCCAGACCATTGAACCTTCTCCCCACAGAGTTTTAGGTGGACAAATCTTGAGTTCCCCAGTGAAGTCACCAGAGTTACTTCCCATCAAGCCGAAGATTCTCAATCTAGCCTCCCCAGCATGAGCCTACTAGTTTGGAGCTCCCCAGTAGAGGTCATCAGAGATTCTCTTCCCCAGCGACAGCCAAGGATTTATTTTCCCCGGCAGCAGCCAAGAGGCTTTTATCTTCATCCACCTCGGATTCATGTATCCTCGGCAAGATTAGCTCATCAGCTTACATGCGCATCCATCACATTCATAAATATTGATGTCACATACATTGCATCATGCATCATAACATTGCATACAACTAACCCTTTGCCCTTTCAGGTAAGATCAGTCGACAGACACAAATCAACTTCCAAGATTCATCCAGAAATAGTTCAGATGTGACCCAGACACGGCGACATTCTGATACTTATTCCAGATTCATTCAGACGCATCAGCAGAAACCCTACACCGGTTCCTCTTCAACTTCAAGGCTTCTGAAAATAGTTTACGGATTCTTCCCTACAACGGAGGTCAATCTACCGACTTGTTCAGACTCTTCACAACTTTCGAAAATAGTTTACAGATTCCTCCCAACAACGGATGTCAATCTACCGACCGATTCAGACTCTGCTCAATTTTTTGAAAATAGTTTACGGACACGTCCCAGCAGCGGATACTGCTCTACTGCTTATTCAATCTCAGATAGTTTACAGATCCTCCAGACATGGACGTCAATCTGTTTCTTGTTCAGACCCCAATTCAGAGATGTTCCAAAACAGGGATGCCTTTCTGACACTTATCCACTCACCTTTAACATACAACTCAACATCACCAGATGGCATCTATAAGCCCATCCTCCTACCAGCAGTCGCCGAATGGCATCTGTAAGCCCATTCTCAGATGGCATCTCTAAGCCCATCCCCCGACAAAATTCTATCGCACCAGATGGCATCTTTAAGCCCATCACCAAATGGCATCTTTAAGCCCATTCACCTCCACCATCACACCGCCGAGTGCAAATTTTATGGGCACTTTAGTGTCCAATCTTCTTTTACCTTCAAGTCGCGAAAGGCAAACTTGCCAATCTAACTCTTCAGGTCCAAGAAGATTGAACAGGGGCAACTGTTGTACCCCAAAATTTGCCCTCGCATTTTTCCACAAACAATCTCAGCTTCAAGCCTTTCCTGATTTTTCAAACTGGCTCAAGAATCGGACAAACGGACTTTTCTTGTCAGTCAAGCGAAATTAGGGTTTTTACTGATTTTCAGAGCTCTGGATTGTTTTACAGTTGGTTTAGGGTTTTGGATGATTTTTGGTTCAATTTTGATCAGGTGAGCGTTATTTGGCATTTAATCAGGAATTAAGGTTTTATGGGCATATTCTCGGAAGAATTTAAATTCCACAGCACTTTGCAGTTTATTCCGAGATTCGGGTTTAAATTCGCGTTATCTTGATTTAATCAGTAAAAGAGACAGTGGTTGGAATTCATGTTGTTTTCTTTGAGCCGGTCAAATACAGTATGCAGTATTGGATTCACAGTGTTTATGGCAAATCAGTGAAGAAGGAATGCGCTTGATCAGTTTATTTTGGTTGACTACTGCTTTGCTTTGAATATTGGAAGAGACAGGTTTAATTGATCAATATTGATTTTATTTAAGTTATTTATTATTCTAAAATTGAATGATTGAAATTTATTTTTCAATTGTTTTAATTCAAAGAATTTTAAATAAATAAATAAACAATAAAGAAAATTAGAACTAATTGGATAATTTAGATTTTATTGATATTTGAATTATTTGTACAAATTGTTGTTTATAATTTAAATTAAAAACAATAATATACATTAATTTAAATATTAAATAAAATAAAAAGCTATCCTATTTCTAATTCTTCATTCTTCACTTCGCTCCTGTGCTCCATTTTTATCTGCAAAAAAAAAGAAGAAAAGTCAGAAAGCAGTTGAAATTAAAAGAGACAGTTAAAATTTGCTCATCATTAGAGGCCACTGACTGGGATCAGTTGACCCTCTCTGCAAATCACGGGATTTCTCCCGGTTCACAGAGAGGGAAGATTTTTATTCATAAATGCAAATGTCAAATGCATAGAATCTCAAAATGCATAAAATCCAAAATTCAAGCTGCATAGAATCTCAATTTCCAATTCAAACTAAACTGAAAAAAATCAATTCCCACTTCCTATCAAATGCCAAAGTCCACTCAAAAGATATCAAAGAAAAATCAAGGAAGTACAATTTGCTGTCACAAGTACTCAAAAGCTGTCAAAGAAGGATTTTGGAAGGATATCAATAAAAGCACAAAAGCTGGATAAAGATGCAGAGAAGTGGTATGCAAGCAACTAAAATCTTTTTCATCATTTCCCATCAGAATAGGCCCCTTCAGAAAGTACAGAATAATAATCATATTAAATTCTAAAACTGTACTATGGAAGAAAAAGAGAGATAAAGAGCATAGGCAGGTTTTAGGCTTAGGCAGAAGACAGAACAAAAGGATATAACACAAAGAACAAAGACACGGTTCAGTAGACAGTTCAAGGGAGAGAAGAGAAAATATACCAACTGCAAAAACCTGTTAGGCATCCAGCCTGTTACCCAAGCCTTGAAACCTGATGAGCTCAAGGCCTGAACCAGTATAATTTCCCAACACACTTACCTACATCAAGGAGGCCAAACCTCATACCTGTCTCAAGAGCTACCAATACCCTGTCTTAACCCCAAAACTCAGAACCTGCATCAACCTGGCCTAGCTTTCAAACCTGATAAACCAGACTAAACACAACACAACTAAAAAGACAAAGAGAAGTGCTAACCAAAACCATCAAACCTGAACAACCATCAAACACAACCTCAAACCTTGTTAAGTCCAACAACATAGCATACTGAAGCATAACCTAACCAAAACTGTGTTAAACCAAGCCTAATCAAAACCTGCATCATCCTTACAAAATCACACAACTCTGCCTCAATACACAAACCCACAAGCCAATACAACACAGTTGAAGAGGAAGAGAAAATAGACAAAACATACAGCATATGCAAAGAGAATATACTGTAAAAACTTCAAACCTATTGTCCAGAACCTGAAGCCCTGAAGCGAGTCCAAACCAGAAGCCTAACCACATGAACTTGTCACAAAGCCAACCAAACACATACCTGCTGCTGTCAAAACCTCACCATAACCTGCAAACTAAGTTACCAAGCCAAGCTAACATAAAAACCTGCTGAAGCCTAACCTTAAACCCAAAAACACCACCATACTGTCAAACCAGAAATCCCTTAAACAGAATCAAGTTCAAACCTGAGATAAACAAAAACCCCTAGCCCTCAGTATAACATCATTGGGCGAAATCTCAGAACCTATCCAACATTCAAGGCAAAACCAAGGCAGCAATGTTCTAAAGCATTCAAAATCATTCAGAAGCAAAGATTCAAGGCAACTAAGGCCCTCAGACCTCTGGGATCATCACAGGGCAACAAGAGAAGAAGAGAGAAAGCGTCAAGGGCATACTCAGAAGCATGTTCAGGGCAACACAGGTAAAAGGTTAATGGTTTCAGAATAACAACTCAAGGCAACCTAGGCCCTCAGTACAAACATCACTGGGCAAGTTCATCTCAAAAACATCATATTCCAATCAACATAGGCAACAAGAACGCAATAGAAGAGATAAAGAAAGTGAATCTTTTTAAAAGAAGGTTTTCAGTACAACTCATCATCAAACCCTAAAACGGTAACAAAATACAAAAGTACCAAATTTTCCCAAGCAAGCTTCCAGCTTCATCACCGAATCTTCGCCATCAAAGCCTCCTGAGCATCCTCCTCCTCTTCCTTCCCTCCATCCAGGTAGTTTTCCCTCTTCTCTTGATTACACCATATGCCTCAAGACACAACAATTAATTGGAGTAAAAATCAATAATCAAAAAAATCACAAATACGCAAAATCGTAAAAACCCTAACGAAATTAGAAGGCTGTTGGTACCTTAGATCAAATGCCCTAAACACCGCCGTCAGAGGGAGGAAGGTAGGATGATGCTGGTGGCTCTGTGGTGGACGATTGCACTCAGGAACGGAGAAGAGGACGAACAAACACGAACGCTGTTGCTGCCTCGCCTAAACCTAATTTTGCTCCAACTGAACAAAACACGTTAACCCTAAATGTGCTTCAAGATCATTGGGCCTGACCCGTTCTCATTTTCTCTGAAGCCCAAGTTAACATTTTCACAATTAACCATTTACTTCTTACCAACCTAAATTAATGTTTTACAATTAACCATTTTTTATAATACTAACTTCTTTCTTTTTTATATGTATATATACATAACATCTTCAATATAATATTTTTAATTAATTTAACCTTTCTTTTACACTAATTTCTTTTATATATAAACACCTTATATTTTTCTAATTTAATACATTTGTCATAATAATACATTAATATTAAAAATACTAAGATACTTAAAATTACTTCCTTTTAATCTTTTTATTTTTAAGCGCATAATTAAAATACATTTTGCCATATATTAAAATTGAAAATACTTTCTTTTTTACTTTATTTACTCTTTAAATAAAATACATTTGTACATACTAAAATAAATATACATTTTCTTGCATAATTTAAACTTCTTAAAACATTTTATACATAATTGAATTAGAAAATTAAAACATTTGATTAAAACATTTTTCTTATTGTACATATCTAAATACAAAAATACAAGATTAAAATATATGTCTAGGTCAAAAACCCTAATACGCTTCAATTTCACATTATCGCGCTTGTAAATAATTACACACACTCATATACATCTCACACTTACACTTACACTATGCAAATCCCTTCATTTTGCTCCTATACATTTTTATCTTATATTTGTATATTCGATATTTATATTTGATTGCGACTTCGATTTGGTTGTAACTTATTGGATACTATAAGTCTCATCCCCTTCTGTACATTTATACCCCCACTCCCGGACACTATTTTGTAATAGCGTAGATTTTACATTTCCGCAATTTACAGTTTTCCAATTATACCATGGTTAGACCTAGGGTTTGCATGTACATAAAATCAAACGCTAGATAACCTAATACAAGACAAACATATGTAATCAACACACAATCACACTTGCACCCTCTAGGGTAATCCCACATGTTGCCTTCCAAAATGGGCCATGCTTGCACGTCGAGTATCTTTGGCAAAACAAAATCAAATGATCATAAGTCTCAAAGTGTTGCCTAAACGGAATGATCATAGTCCCTTCAAAGCAAATTGCCAAAGACACTTGGCACCATTGCATTCATGGTCCATACGATGACCCGCGCCCGTCCCGAATAAACTTCCTAAACGCAAGATTGTCCATCAATTTCAATGGTGAAACAAAATTGTTAAAAGGGGTTAAAACATGACAAAAACCTTTGAGTACAATAGGGTAGAAAAAACTCTTAGTTACTTGAGATCAAACTTGCAAAAACACTTGCCTTCTTTTCAAAAAACCACAATCCACAACACTTTCAAACAAACTCTCAAAAATATTTGAAAACATCTTTTCGAAAAGATTCACACTTTTGTAAAACACTCAATCACGAGTCAAATACATTAGTTGCCTAAGACAAGGCATCTTTTTCCAAAACATTTTCAAAAAGCACCCACACACACACCATTTTCAAAGCAATCGAAAAAACAAGGCAAGTGATCTAAAAAACCAAGTAACTAAGAGCCCATGGATAACCATGGATGAAAAGGGTGCTAACACCTTCCCTTTTCATAATCTACCCCCCGAACCCACGAAATATCTCAAAAGGTTTTTGCTGTGCTTTTTTTTAACCTTTCCTTTAGGATAAAATAAAAAGTCGGTGGCGACTCTTGCTCAACCGCACAAGTGCGAATGCGAACGCAAAACACTAGTCAGTTCTCCCACCGTATCACAGTTAGCAACATACAAATCCTCTTCAATGGCATTGACATTTCGGCCGTGCTTTGGCATAGGTGCAGATATCACATTAGGCTTCTCTGGAGCGTCAAACTCTACCTCCTTAGCCTCTATTAGGTCTTGGATTTTATGCTTGAGTGCCCAACAATCATTGGTGTCGTGTCCAACACTGTCTGAATGGTAGGCGCATTTAGCATTGGCATGATAATGTGGAGAGGACGTATTTACATTCTTTGGCGCCTCCTTGATGGTGGCAAGATTCAACTTCAACAGATGGGGAAGCACTTGTGCTGGAGTCATATTAATACGGGTGAACTGCCGTTGTGGCCTTTCCACCCGTTGCTGATTTGGTCTGGACGGGTTATAGCGAGGCTGCTCACTCGGAGTGTTTTGAATCATTACGGCCCCCACAGTTGGCCGACGCTCCACCTTCCCTGCTCTTCTCTGAGAATATACCATAACTGTCTCCTTCTTAAAAGGCTTCTTCTCAATGCTTGCAGCAACACCCTTCTGAATCTTTCCTGACTTGATGCCAGCTTCTATTCTTTCGCTGGTTAAGATCAAATCGGTAAACCCTGCGGAAGAGTTACCAATTAGATGATTGAAAAATGGCCCAGATAGGGTCCCAAGAAACATATCAACGAGCTCACGATCGGTTAAAGGAGGCTGCACCCTGCCAGCCAAATCCCTCCATTTTTGTTCATATTCTTTGAATCCCTCACTTGTTCCTAGTGACATACCCTGAAGTTGGGTACGAGTAGGAGCAAGATCAGAATTATACTGGTATTGTTTGTAGAAAGCGGTGGCCAAATCTTCCCAATTTCTGACACTGGTCCCTTCTAGCTGATAAAACCACTCCAACTGAGCTCCCGACAGGCTGTCTTGAAAGAAATGAATACAGAGATTTTTATCTGCTGTATAGGGTTGAATCTTTCTCACGTAGGACCTGAGATGCATTTTGGGGCAGGACAGCCCATCATACCTCACAAATACTGGCACTTTGAATTTTGGGGGAATCACAATCCCGGAAACCAAACCCAAATCTTCAAAATCCAAACCCGGTACCCTTTGTAATTCCATGGCAACCAATCTGTCTTCTAAACCCTTGTATTTGTCATCAGCTGGAGGATATTGCTGGTCAGAATAATCTTCATCCTCTTCAACCTCTTCCTCCTCCGCATCAGACTCGGAAGGCACCGCAACTCGATCTCTTTTACTAGTCCCTTCATCAGAAGTAGGAGGAAATTCAAGCACTCTCCGAGCTTCTCTGTCAAATCTTCTCCCCAAAGTAGCCACTCCGACTCTCTTTTTCTTCTTTACTGGGTCCTTATTCTCCAAATGAGTCTTGATATCTTCTTGACTTTTAACCAAAGTCATCAAGAGTGCTGGAACTGTGCATTCTGGGCTTGTAGGTCTTTGATTGTTTGCTCGAGATCCATCCTACTGAAATAAACAGCAGATAGATAAGCAAACCTAGAGTGAGACCTGCTTATGCACATGATGAATGGTATGCTGATGTATGCAATGCATTCAAGGATTTAGGACATTCAAAATTGTTTCAGACAAAGAAGAGCGCACGTCATATTAATAAGAAGGAATTTGTTAGTACATAAATGCCCCACGGGCCAAATGTTACAAAATAAACTTCTCAAGGCAGAAAGACATTGCGCATCCTCTTTGGTGCGATGTAGGTGTTAAGGGCCTCTTGCTCGTGGAGTCGGCGGGTAAGCTCTAGAACCTTTTTTTCACTGGCGTAGTAGCTAGCTTCAAAAGTTTTCCGTTCCTCCTTGAGCTGAATCCAACTTTTCTGCATTTCCTCCCACGATGTAGGCATGTCTGGATGTAGGATGGTGTAGGGAACCTCTCCTTCATTGACGGGCTCTTTAATCACTGGGAGTACATGAGGATAAGGCATCATTAGACTTTGGGCTCGGGCTCGTACCCACTTGAGATAGGGCTCAAGAGGGATGAAGTTCTTGTGTCCCAGAATCTTGCTATCAACCTTGTTGAGTTTTCCCCAAGCTCTGATGAATCTTTAGTGAAGTCCTTGCACATCGTTGTCGAAGTCAAAAACTAGGCTAGGAATCAACATATCATGAGGGTCATCCCTCCGTGCATATCCAAATTGCCTCAAAGCTAGGCAAGGGTTGTATGTGATGCCTCCCCTGATTCCAAGTAAAGGAACATTAGGAAATTCTCCGCAACGATCGACGATGATGACATTTTCTCTGGACCGAGAACACCAATGCACATCAGAATGAGTAAGAGTCATCAATCGTTGGGACCACCTTGTACCCTGGTCATTCTTCAAGACAGATTGTGGAAGGTGCGAAATAAACCACCTTGCAAGGAGAGGAGTACAACACATGAGAACACCCCTCTTTCTCATTGTTCGTGTGTAAAATGAGTGAAGGATGTCCCCAAGCAATGTTGGTATTGGATTTCTGGACAAGAAGATTTTGACGGCGTTGACATCTACCCATTGGTCAGGATTTGGGAACAAGACCAACCCGTAGATAAGGAGTGCCACAATCTCTTCAAAGGCTTGTAGGTCCAATGAGTTCCAACATTCTTGTGCCTTCTCAAACAAGAATTTTGCTAAGAATCCTTTGACGCCACTTCGGGTTTCCCAATGCCCCTTGATGTCGGATGGTTGAAGATGTAATGCTCGAGCAACATCTTCCGGCTTTGGTTCCTTTTCCGTACCGTTGAAGGGTAGTTGATTAAGGATAGGGATTCTTAGGAGTTGAGAAAACTCCTCCAAAGTGGGTACCAACTGATAATTAGGGAAAGTGAAGCAGTGGTGAAGAGGGTCAAAGAACTGGAATAACACTTTCATCATGTCTTCTTCAATGTTGGTGTTGACTAGGCTGAGCAGTCTACCATGTCTTTCACTGAAGGATGAGTTTTCCGGAATCCTTGAGGTGATCTCCTTGAGTTGAGGAGAGATTCTCACAAGGTTGACTTGAATGGTATTTCTGCGAGGGATTTCCATGTCCTACAAAACAAGAACAAAGATGAAGATCCAAAACCCTTGAAATGGTTAGTGAATGCATATGATGTTTTATGATGTTTATGATGTATGCACAAAACATATGTGCAAGCAAATCACACCAAACCCTAATTTCAGGCTTGCATGGGGTTTCATAGGTAAGTACCCTCTTGAGTGTAGTTGGCTTAAAAACCTGTCCTATAAATAGTAACCGGGTTCTAAGGAGCTCAATATCACTGGATTGTTTTCAATGTTCATTGTTTTGGTTTAGCCACTTAACTAGCGACCAAAATATTCCAAGAAAACAACCCTCAATGAGTGTAGTATCGAGTATCTACCAACTTCGGACTGCACCAAAGCCGTTCATCTCACTACCCCTAATAAAAGGCCAAGATGGTCAAGTAAGGTTCTAGGTCATTAGTGCTTAGAGACATCACTCAGCGGCCCCGTACTCTCCTTGATTGAACTCAAGGGTTACCGGTACTCACAAATATGTCGCACTAATATAGCTATTGCTTAGACCGTGTCGGTATACCCCGCACAGTTTCCACAACGTATTGCTATCTATGAAGGTTTCCCAAAATCCGGGTGGAGGATTGTAAACCCAAACAATAGAGCCAAAGTATAAAGCAAGCAAATAAAACAATTAGTCATGCAAGAGGGTGATCTAAGCCCTAAGGTTACTCCACTTTAAAAATTCTCCCCAGTAGAGTCGCCAGTTCTGTGATACGGTGGGAGAACTGACTGGGGTTTTGCGTTTGTTTTCGCAAATGTTTCGGTTGAGCAAGAGTCGCCACTGACTTTTTATTTTATCCTAAGGAAGGGTTTAAAAAGCACAGCAAAAACCTTTGAGATTTTTCTTGGGTTCGGGGAGTAGATTATAGAAGGGGAAGGTATTAGCACCCCTTCTATCCATGGTTATCATGGGCTCTTAGGTACTTGCTTAGATCAACTTGCCTTGGTTTTCAATTGTTTGAAATGGTGCTTTGTGTATAGTTTTGAAAAGGTTTTGAAAAAGATGCCTTGTATAGGCTACCCTTGTAACAATTCTTTACTCAAATGTTTTACGAAAGGGTGTTTGTCTTTTTGAAAAGATGTTTCAAGGTTTTTTGAAAGTTGGTTTTGAAAGTGTTTGTGAAGTGGGTTTTGAAATAAGGCAAGTGTTTTCTTTGCAAATTGGCAAGTACTTAAGAGTTATCTACCTTAAAGTTTTCTCAAAGATTTTTGTTATGTTTTAAACCTTTTGACAATTTTGTTCCACCATTGCATTTGGTGGACAATCTTGTCTTAGGAGGTGAAAGGGACAGGCGCGGGTCATCGTTTAGACCATAATTGCAATAGTGTTAAATGTCTTTGGGCAATTTTCTTTAAAAGGGACTTGATCATTCATTTAAGCAACATTTTGTGGGACTATGATCATTTGATTGTTTGTTTTACCCAAAGAAGTTCAACATGCAATATGGCCCAATTATTTGAAGGCAACAAAGTGGAATACCCTAGGGGTGCAAGTGTGAAATGTGTTGTCCATTTTCATGCTTATTTATCTTGAGATTAGGTCCAACTATTTTTGTTCGTTTTATTCGCATACAAACCCTAATTCTAGCATAGTATGTTTAGAAAGCGATAAAGTGCGAAATTTAAATTCCTATGCTATTACATCACAATAATATAGGGAGGGGGGTACAATGTTCAAATGGGGAGATATTTTGACAAGAAATTGAATCTAAGCTATTACATCATTTGCTTTGAGTATTTACAATATGAACAATTGCATAAATAAATGGAAATTGAAATAAATATGCAAAAATGTAAAAAAGAATTTTCATGTGTAAAAAAAAGAATATTATTTATGTCAAGTAAATAAAAAAATGAGAAAAGAATTATTTTTTGGAATATTTTCATATTTAGGGTAAAACCCTAATTCTATTAAATAAAACATACCATTTATTTATTATGAACAAATATTTATCTATATATACAAAAATAAAATAAAATGAGGTATTTGTCCAAAATGAATTTTTTATATTAAATATTAAAAATAAAAGGGGTATATATTTTGTATTTATCCTAAATATATTAATGAACATATGTATATATGTATTATTTTAAATATGTATTATATATATATAAATAATAATAATATTTAATATTTTAGAAAATAGTATTTTTTATATAAATATTTTTAGAAGGCAAAAATAGAATAAAAATGAAAATAAATGTGTTTTTACATATTTGCTTAATATTTTTAATAAAATGTATACATTCCTTTATTTATGTATAAATTAGAAGAAAATCAAATAAATACCTAATAAATTAAAAAATGGTGAGGAAAAATATTTTTTTGTTTTTTATATTATTAACAAAAATAAATAAGTCAGAAATAAAAAAGAAAAGTAAAAAAATCAAGCAAATGGACAAAATGGGCTCAGGGGGTGCAATATCAAAAATATGGTGTGAATAAGAAAATAACACAGGCCCAGCCCACGTAGCATCTTCTTCAACCTTCAGCCAAAAATGTCTCAAAAACGCGCGCTTGTAACAAGGATTCAAACATCCTGATTCTTTGAGCTTTTGCACAAACTTTCAACACAAAAAATGTCAAGCATGGAATCACGATTTTAAACATATAAAGAACATCTCCTAACTCTCAGAAATGAGAGAGAATTTTAACAATCCCAAATCTTAACCTAAGTTTTCTGCCATTTTTAAACCTTAAATTCTCTCAACTCAGGCAAAATAAATGAAAAGTAAAAGAATGTACATGTTCAGTGGCATGAATAGGACATTGTTTATTCACAAACTTAAGGCTAATGATGCATAATAAGAGAGATACGAGTTCACCAAGATACCTGTTCAGCTGAAGTTCTATCCTGCAATGTAGGAACTTTCAGTGCAAGGTGATGATTGGAAAAGCTTCCTTGAGGTCCAGGGATGCTATTCCAATGTTTACTTTGTCTTGAAAGCTTCTGAATCGAGCTAGAGAACTTCACCTGCAAGTCAGAAATGTGAAAATGGTGGAAGTGATTAGAGTGATTACAGGTCATGCTTTTGCTTTTGGTTAGCTTGCATAGATGGTATGGAAGGTGTGTGAACTGGTTTTGGCAAGAGAACTCAAGAGAAATGAGAGATAGCACTCAAACTGCAGGGCCTGCCCTGTTTTTGCAGTTTGAGAGTGATTCTGAGATGGAGAGTGTTTTGAAGGCTAAAGGCTCGTGTATTAGCTTGGTTGTGTTGTATGAAATGTGTTTGATAACTTTGTTCTTGTGTTCTTGAGCTGATATGGAAGTTGGTGTTAGTTATGCAATGTTTCTTCACTCTTAAGCAAACAAAGGCAACTTGTGTTTCTAGGCCAGTAGAGGACCCTTAATCCTGCTGCAAAGCTTCTCTTGATCAGTGTATTATGCCCATAATCTTCTGCCAATCAGATTTGCAATGTACTTGTTGGATTTGTAATTGGACATAAAGTGAACTTTTACAAAAATGGATAGTTTGCTTTATCTAAAAATGGATTAAACCTTCATGTAATGTTAGAACACAAAGAACATGGTCTTGGCACAAAGAGTATGCATTAAATTATTGAGTATAACTTGGTTTAAGGACCTGTAATCTAGCCTAAAGCATGCTGAGTTCAAATTGCAAGGTTATGGACATGTAACTTGGTCATGAACAAAGTGAGTTTTTGCCATATTGTGAAATTCGATTCTCCCTAACCATGAGGTTGTTTGAGAAGTTCTTGGACATTTTGGAAAGCTTGGAATGAGTACTACAATCTATCTTTGAAATAAAAATTGAAATTCCAAGTGGAAGTGTATGGAAAATGGCCTTGAAGTGGGGTAGAAAACCTTGTCAAAATAGGTCAAAAATTCACTAAGTTAAGAATGGTTTAGTGCCCTTACTCAAAAATTTGTAACTTGCGATACAAGCTTCAAATGAGAAAACTTTGTGAATCAAAGTTGTAGATTATGCCACAAGCTACAACTTTCATGTTTTGACTTTTGTTTGAATCCAAATGAATCATGGTGAAAAAGTGGGGCAAAGTTGGGAAAAAATTAGGGTTTTCCATAACTTAGAAAAATTCTAAGTTATGAAAAATTCCATTTTAAACCCTAATTTGCATTTTTTGGTTTCTTGTTGAACATGTTTCATGATTTGGCATGTTTTAATGAAAAATGAATCTTGACTCTTGATTTTGACCAAAAAGTCAAAGTTTGACTTTTCAGTATACAGTCAAAATTGATCAATTGATTGGGAAATTCAACTGTCAATCTTGTGTACTTGGGATCTTTTGAGTTTATTGAGCATGTCAAGATAATTCCATGGGGTCCTTGAGTCCATATGTGAGCTTGGTTTGCCATTGGCTAGGTCAAACAGTCAAAAATTGCCTTTGTACAGCCAAAACCCTAAAAATGGCCATTTTGCCCTTTTGGTGATCTAATCAAATTTCTTGGGGAATTATGATCCAAACTTGATCAAATGGTTCATATGAGTTCACAATGTTGATGTGGGTCAAATTTCATGAGGTTTGACTGTCAATTGGCCACAGTTGACTTTTTCCCCAATACAGCTGATTTCTAGGTCAACTGTCCAATTGACTGGGCAAAACTTGGAATCAAGGCTTGAAACTTGATATGGGTAAACTTGGGAGCCCAATATGAAGCATGAAAGTCATCTTGGGCATTTTAGGTCAAAGCATATTTGTGCAAACACAAACCCTAATTTGAGTCAACAGTGCAAGGAGAGGTCTTGAGCAGATGAAACCCTAACTAGATCTTGAGCTTCAAGGGCTTTGTGATGAGAAATCAATTAGAAATGGGAGGGCAAATTTTGGGGTACAACAATCTCTATTATCTGATAAGAAAACATAGGAAATGGATGATCGTTCTCCCTCAAAGACATACAACCTTGAATGACAGACAAAAATCACGAATTCGTACTCTTTTCAGTTTCGAAAAATAACATAGCTCCAACAACACTTGTACTCTTGCAATTTAGCGGTATACTGCACTAACTCCCTTACCCAAAACATCTCAGGGAAGCAAAAGCTTCTCCCCCACTTGTTTTAAACTAACCCCTGCAGACAAACAGTTAGAAAACAAGTAAGTACCGACAGTGTTTCACACACATGTCACGCACTAAGGAACAAACAACATTAGACAACCTGGCCGGACAAACCAACCTGCTTTGATACCAATTGTAACACCCTATTTTCCCATAAGAATAAATATATCAACATACATGAAATATATCAGAGTCTACATAATGGGATGTCACATAATTAAAATTTTCATAAAGTTTCAAATCACTTTATTACTTCATTCATTTATAACAATCAACTAGCAGCAAAATCATTCAGTTAAATTCTCTTCCATGACAACAAGCCTCAACAATATTAAAACGCTAAAAACATGTGGTCCATCATAACCGTAAAAGTATGATACATAAAAAATAAAACAATACGAAAATATAACAAATTCCCAAATCCCGTGTTACGTATCAGAGAGAATCCTAAGACTCGATCAGATAACATTCTCTTCAGGCTCTACTCGGGTACCTGATTATTTATACTCTCGAAGAGTACAAACACAACAACACAAAATGGGTGAGAATTACATTCAATAAATACACAGTGAATATCACATGCTAAGGAGTAGTAATTCACACATCACATAACACTTCACAATACAACACATCATTCACATCATACAACATCAATTCATTAATAATGCAATGCAATGAGACTAACATCAACTCAATGCATGTGGTACCATCAGGGCATAAGCCCCCAACATAGTTCCAATTGGGTAACAAAAGGGCATAAGTCGTCAACATAATGCCATTACATACCAACAACAGAGCATAAGCCCTCACCAACGAAATGCATGCAACATCCACACGCAACAACATAGATTATGCAACCAAAAGGCATAAGCCTTTACAAATATGCCAATTCAAGACACCAATATCATCATTATCATAATGCCACATACATCATAGTATCCACAATTCATCATAGCGCACATATCATCCAAACTTATCTTATGATAATGTAACTCTACCTTATCCTAATTATTGAAAGTAACCATTCTTTGGCTCATTTTATTCCACCTAAATGTTGTTTGTTTCATTATCTATCCAACACTTTGAACGATGCACCAATCTAGGTTCTAAGACTCAAGATATGACATTTTAAAGAAAATTTGTACAGTGATTCGAATCTTCTATCTGTCGCCCAACGACACCCTCAGTCGCTCGACGATGCTACTTTTGTGTTACCCTTTGGCTGACGATTCTAGAAGCGACACATTACAAAAACATTCATCTTTTCACCTCTCCATCGCTTCCTCATTCTCCTGGTGAAGTTCCATCACCTGAAGACACACTCTCCGTCGTCCGACGATCGTACGTGAACAAAAATTTCCTGTTGCAATTTCCTGCATAAACCAGTAAGATTTTCACATGATTTGGGCATTTCTAACCTCCAAATTCTGGTCTAAAGAAGTATTTTTACACATAACAACCTATGTACTTCATATACCTCATTGATCTATTATCTTGTAACATTTTTTCACATCTAAATCTTTATTGCTTGTTATATCCCTAACCTATAATTCCTATATTGTAATTTCATGGAAACGACATCAAAACAATAGAAATTATCAACAATAATTACAACATCAACATCACAAGATTCACAATTTCATATAGAATCATATACAACAACATCAATCAACAAAAAATAATCATACATCAACTATACCGAAAAAAACCTAAAGAGGGAAAGGAACCCTCAGTACTCTCTGATGTTATAACCACCATTTAGAGAAATCATTCACCTCCTTACCTTAGTTCAAAGCTTTGATCCTCCAAAAGTTGTGGAATCCTTCTTGCCCTAGCTCTTCCCTTCTCGTTCTACGACCGTTCTATTTTTCTTCTTCTATTCTCACGTCCTTGTTTTTCTAATAATAATAATAATAATAATAATAATAATAATAATAATAATAATAATAATAATAATAATAATAATAATAATAATAATAATAATAATAATAATCTTTAGACCCCTAACTTAACCCAACTTTGCCCCTCCTCCATTAAATATTTATTTGATAAAATAATATGAATTTTGTTATTCTACTAACAATTCCATTTAATTTTTATAAAATAACAATAACTCTATTATTTAATCCAAATAATACTAAAAACATGTTTATCTCATAATGCCCCTACATTTCTATACTTTTAGTCATACACCTGCACCATCTTAACTTCTATAATTTCTAAAGCCTCTATTTCCCATAATTTGCATCACAACACATCATAAAAATTCACCAACGCATAAAATACACCAAATCATCTAATTATTTTAAATAAAAAAATTCTAACTAAATCTGGGTGTTACACATACCAACACAAAAGCGTCCTACACCTTCTACCATAGAAAGCCTCAAATGGTGCCATTCCAATACTCGAATAGAAATTATTGTTGTAAGTAAACTCAATCAAAGGAAAGTAATTATCCAAGAACCTCCTTGTTCCAATACAAAAGCTCTCAAAAGATCCTCAAATGACTGAATCATCCTCTCAGTATGACAATCTGTTTGTGGATGATAAGCAAAACTCAAATGCAACTTCGTACCTAAAGCATTCTGCAAACCTTCCCAAAATCTCAAAGTAAACCTTGTATCCCTATCTGACACAATGCTAGATATAATACCATGCAAACTAATAATCCTCTCAATGTACAACTTTGCAAGCCTCTCTATCGAATAATCCTTTCTCATCGGAATAAAGTGAGCAGATTTCTTCAGCCTGTCCATAATAAACCAAATAGCTTCATAATTACTTGGTGTTCTAGGTAAACCAGAAACAAAATCCATAGAAATACTATCCCATTTCAAGTTAGGAATAGATAACAGTTGCAACACACCAAGCGGCTTCTGATGTTCAATCTTCGACTTCTGATAAGTCAAACAAGAATACACAAGTTCCGCAATCTCTTTCTTCATACTTGGCAACCAAAATAATTGGCACATCTTAGTATCTCCAAGATGAATACCCAATCCACTATGATTCCCTTCCTCAATAATCCTTTTCCTCAAATAAACTATATTCGAAACACAAACTCTATCATGACATATCATGATACCATTCTCATCAATCCAAAAATCACCACCTCGACCTTGATTGATCAACGTCAACTTATCCACCAAAACCAAATCATATTTCTAACCTTCTCGAATATCATCAAGAATGCTACTAGTAAGCTTCAACATACCAAGCTTAACTCCAGAAGAAGTCTCTTTACAAACCAAACTCATATCTCAAAATTGTTCAAGTAATTCCAACTCTCACACCATTAACATCAGTATATGAAAAGACTTCCTACTTAATGCATCAGCTACAACATTTTCCTTATCTTGGAGCCATCAGTATCAGAGTAGTTCCAGGAATTAAATCAATCATAAAATCCACCTCACGCTCTAGAGGTTAATCACTTACATCTTCAGGAAATACCTTAGGAAAATCAAGAACTATTGGTAATTCACCAGTTTCTCCTTCTCGACCAATATCCAATGTTGCCATCAAAGCCAACAACAAAGCACCATTCTACACATCATTCACTTTACATACTATCAAGTTGTCAAGATAATCCTATCCCATCCAATAAAATCCCGTTTACTATCAACAAGAGATTAAAGGTGATCAGTTCCTCAATTTGTCAATAGGTAGCGAACAACCATAATGGAGCATAAACTATCGTTACCAAACTATAATAGCGTTTCTCTTGTGCTCAAAGTCACCTAAAGCACCATGGTCCAACTCTTCACACCGTAAACATCTCAGGGAAGAAAAGCTTCTCCCCCACTTGTTTCAATTTCTATCCTGTAAACAAATGATTAGAAAACAAGAAAGTATCAACAGTGTTTCACACATATGTCACATACAAAGGGAATAAACACATTAATAACTTGTTCAACTGGCCGACCATGCTCTGATACCATGAGTGTAACATCCTCTTATCCCCCATACAATAATATGGCATAATCAGAGTAAATTAGCATGCATCTCAAAAGAGGGCATCACATGTATCTCTAAAATAAAACAACACATACAATGGTCATTCTCAAATAACACGTATTTAAATTCATGCTTGTATACATTTAACAACTATGCATGTCACAACAGATTACTTGCATCTCTACATGGTTCCAACACATGAATCTCAAAAAACATCATATAATAAATCATTAGGCACTAAGACCATCCATCTCAATATCTCTATATAAAATGCCAAATATGAAATGTTAATATTTGTATCATGTTCCTAATACATCATAACATAAACAAATAACATAAAGTATGTCAAATATCTCATACAAATCAAACATGAACCAAGCAATCCCCGTGCTACATGACCAGAGCATGACACACTACCTAGTAAGTATTAACAAGCAACTAATCTCTCTAACTAGTCCTTGTGAGAACCACTGATGTCTTGAGTACCTGAGCGATGCTGTATAAGACATCATTCCAACAGAAGGGAGAGAATTCACATAATTATCGAAATCATAAGATGATATATAATTAATAACATACATTCATACCAAAATTATTCTCACACTTTAAGAGTTTCATCAACAAGTTACCACTTAAGTAGCCATGCTTTTCATAAGTAAACATCCACAATTCGGCAATTCAATTGACAGTTAATCAAAAATTCTACAAATATAACATTCACATCAATACTATGCACGATGCATGTGGTACCAACGCAATATTTAATTCTCTTGGAATCAGATCCCTTCTTTGAATCCATAAGCCCATCCTCTAAGCTTCAAGCCCCCTCTCTGAGCTTGGGACAAATCACTAGTCCCCTCTATGAACTAGCGAATACGCTCTTGACTCAACAAATGATGCATGTGCAATCTCAACATAAATATGCAATTAAGACCATCTCCATATCTTAATCATACAAGCATATTTCACATAATTCAACATATTTGAATTATCTTCACCAAATTGAACATAGATCATTCATGTCATCATTCACATACAATGCATTCTCATATCATTCATCAACTCAACACACCACAATAACACATAACAAACAATTCTAAAACATGTTATTCTCACTCATCATTAATTCACAACATACATGTACACAAATTTAAGTGTCATGTTCATACTAAGAAGTCATCCAAAACTTATCAATGCATATCTTCAATGATCCATCTCACGTGAAATACCACACAATTACAAATACATACACATACTCATGGATTATTCTCATAAAATTCACTTTCATAATATTCATCAATTCAATACCTCCGAATAACGCATAAAGAACAATGTCAAATCATCCTATTCTCATTAATTATTATTTTATAATCAACATAAACACATAATCCAAATATTATATTCATACCAAAAAATATTTCCAATAAATAATAAACCATTGTATTCAAATCTATTTTGAAGTAATAGAAAATAATATTAGCTTTTCGTAGGTTCGAACAACGCGTCAAACGGACACCCGAGTCAAAAGTTATGGATCTTTAAACTTTACCAAAATGTTCTCAAAATAGAGGTAAATCGATTTCACTATTGGATAATTCGATTTACCACTGAACATAAGCAATCTTTCACTAATTTTAAGTACGAAAATCATTATTTTTCATCCCAAACCCCATATTGGAATCCAAAATCATAATTCTTCATACATCACTTCATACCCACATATCACATAACATATAGCTTCAATTCAAAGTATCTAAATATCATTCAAACATCAATTTCATAAATTCTAATTCAAAACCTAAACATGTCAAAACCTAGAAATTGAATAACAAAATCCCTAAATCATGCTACTATCCATTACATGTTATTATCTAATCCCATAACCATGTGAAAACAAACTCTTACCTTGGATGTAGATTATCTAGGATTCTATCTTCTCTTCTTTTATTTTCTCCCTTTTCTTCTCTTTTCTTCTTTTCTTTTCTTTTCCTTCTCTCTAATTATTTTTCTCTTTGTTTTTTAATAACCCTTACTAACTCTTGTTTCCTCTAATTGGGCTTATCTCACCCACTCACTCTAAACCAATACCAAGGTCCAATTAGTAATAATTTTATTTCCACACCTACTAACACAAAACACATATAACACATATTCCCAACTTATAAAATAAACGATATATCACACATCACACCAATTAATTCAAGTATATCATATATTCACAAAATCATATAATTTAATTAATTACTATATCAGAAAATAATTAATAAAATAAATAGCTAAATAAAATAACTAGTAAATAAAATCGGGGTGTTACAAGTTCTAACTCAGTAGAAACTTTAGATGAAGGTGAGTTTTACTTCTTAATACAATGGATAACTCCAATACCGCCATAGATCCTCTTCAATACATGGTTTTCTCAAAGGTCTACTAACGATTCCATCATGTTGAATTTCATCCTTTTCCAACTTCCCTAACTATTGCTCCTTGACATTACTTGACTTGAGTAAGTTCTTGTGAATTATTCCTTCCTAACTAGAGACCATGGAACAAGCAGCTACATCTCCCCCATGATCATGCAGTGCATTGAGTACATGGAAGACTACATGTTGTCCATTTACTTTCATGGTAAGTTCTCATCTTTCTACATCATGTTTTGCATTGAGCGTCTAAGACTTTAGTGTAGGTAAGTATTGTCATTATACATTTTTTTTAATGTAAAATATTGAATCCAAAGTCTTGAATCATGATGCTTTATCTTTAAAGTTCGTATTTGATTTCTTCTCACTAAGAGATTTGTCTTCATCAAAACATATTGATCATAGAGAATCTTGACTTCACCTTGTCACCCTTTTTTATGATGACAAACATTCCTCTTTCATGGGTTATAATTTTTGGAAAAATTTTACCCAAAAGATGTATAACTCCCATTTTACATGTGAAGCTTACAATCATCTTTACTTGATCCTATTGAAGGAGTATTTTTAGCATTTTTACTTTTAAAATCTTAAGACAAGGTAATACACAAGCAAACAATATAACGTATGTCTCCCCCTTTGACATTATCAAAAAGAATGGAAATATGGGTCATAGATAATAAAAGACAAATGTGATAGATTGGGTTTTAAGTGGAAAATCAAAATCACAAGAAAAGTCAAACAAACATATCATATTTTAGATATAACATAAGCATATTATTGATTCTTTTACCTTTGACTTTTACCTCATTAGTGGCTTTATCTTCAATCAAGCACTCATCTTTTGTTAACTTAATTTTGAAGCCTTTGTCACAAAGTTGGCTTATTCTTAGTAGATTATGCTTTAGTCCTTCAACATAAAGTAAATCTTTAATGGATGTCAAAAGTGGTGCTCCAACTTTGCCTATGTCAAGAATTTTTCCTTTATGGTAGTCCCTATATGTAACATAACCCTTGGACTTTAGGACTAGATATGAAAATTAGTTTATGTCTCCGGTAAAAATATTAGAAGAACCACTTATCAAAATACCATATATTTGATGTGGTCTTCAAGAAAACCTACAAAAAATTAAGTTTTGTTTGATAATCAATGTGCCTTGAGTCCTACATAATTAGTTAATTTCTTGACCCATACATAATTCACACTTGTCACACTAAAATTTCTTACATATCTAGTGTTGTACCCTAAAATTTGCCCTCTCACTTATCAAGAATTTTCTCACAAGATCTCTTTAGGCTCAAGACTGCACTAGGGTTTAATCAGCTCAAGACACCTCCTTAAACATTGATGACCAAAATTAGGGTTTGAGTTTGCACAAGGATATTTGAACTCTCAATGCTTCATATGAATTTCATGGATCATTATGGACCCCCAAGATTACTCATGTCAATTTTCAAGCCTTGGATCACATTTTTGCTCAGTCAATTGAGCAGTTGACCTAAAAATCAGCTGTATTGGGGGAAAAGTCAACTATGGCCAATTTACAGTCAAACTTCATAATTTTTTATCCACATCAACATTTTAGACTCATATGTATCATTTGATCAAGTTTGGACCATAATTCCTCAAGAAATTTGACCAAATCTCAAAAAGGGCAAAATGGTCAAAATTAGGGTTTTGACTGGGAAAGGGAAATTTCTGATTTTTGACCTAGCAAATAATCAATTAGTTTCAGGCATGATCTCAAGAGTCCAATTGAATAATTTTGACCTAATGACATAGCTCAAAACATTGCTCAAGTCCAAAGGATTGATAAATGAATTTTTAGTCAACTGATTAAAAGTCAACTGTATACTGAAAAGTCAAACTTTGACTTTTTGGTCAGATTTAAATGTCAAAGATCACAATTCATCAAAACATATAAAAATATGAAACTTATTCATCAAGGAATCCAAAATTCAAAATTTCATTTTGAAAAGTGGAAATTTCTAAACTTCGAAATTTTTCCAAGTGTTGGAAATTTCTTATTTTGTCACAACTTTGAGCAAGATTTTCACCATGATGCAAGATGATTCAAAAGAAACTTCCAACATGAAAGTTGTAGATCTCCATGAAATATACAACTTTGCTTTACACAACTCCTTCCAAAAATGCTTGGATCTCAAGTTATAATTTTAAGAACATGTGGTCATGAAACAAAACACTTAGTGAAATTTTTGCCCTAATTTGGTCAGGATTTTGACCCAACTTCATGGCACTTTTTCATATAGTTCCAAAGGGAATATTCAAAATAAATTCAAATATGGGTTATAGATCATATTAAAAGCTTTCCAAAATGTCCAAGAACTCCTTGAGATAATTCTTGAGTAGGGAGAATCGAAGAGATGAAGTTGGGGTTTTATCACTTGAATTACAAGTCATTTTGTGATGAACAAAATTAAAATTCAAAGTTGTGCTGCATAAACTCTACTTTTCAGGCCTCAAACTTGTTAGGCACTCCATAATTAATTTCTTGCACAACTGTTAGAGGTCTCATTTCAAGCATTCAATGCAAGGCCATGATTTATATCCATTTTTGGAAGAAAGTGTACATTGCCATTTTGATAAAGTGCTTTTTTGCACAAAACTTGTTCTTGAGCCTTGCACTTGTTCTCTTCTGATCATACAAGTCCCATAACCTATAAGAAACTTGTTAGACACTTACAATCACTCATCCCATGCTTGTATCTCACATTGAAACTTAGTTTTCCACTTTTCTTCAAAATCAAGTAACCTAGCAATTAACTGAAAACTTGTACTTATGATTGTCCAAACCACTCCAATCCTTTTGCTTATAGATATACAAACCATTTTACACAAAACACACGAATGCTTGACCCCTAAAAACACCAAGAGCTTAGAATCACGTCTCATACCTCCATTTTCAGATAAACTGACCAAAAACTTGAAACTCATAACTCCCTCGTGCGTTTTCAAGCCTTTTGGTTCCTAAAGCTTCTAAACATAATTTAGAACTGATCCCACACCCTGTTAAAGAACTGTAACACCATTAACACCATCCTCCAGTTTCAAAAACAGAGCTTTTCACTTGGACTTCTCCAGAACTCCTCAAGTACTTTCAGCTCAAGCTAAGCATCCCATTAGCTTCTTGGGAACTTGAGGAAGCTAACCTAATCATTGGAACTCCTTGAAAGCTGCTCAAACTTCAAACCCGATACCCTATTGCAAGGTAAGTTTTCTAACTTTGGAACTTTTCATACAGGCATCATCAATGATTTATTTGTGAATGAAACATGTAGATATCATTGCCCTAAAGCTAACCATGTCCATAGTTTCCATTAATTTTTCCTGAGCTTAGAGAATTTTAAGATTGAATTTTCTGAGATTTTTAGGATTCAGAACAGGGCCATTAAAATTCATGTTTATCTTTGAGCTTTAGTTTTAATGCTTTACATTTCTGAAACCGTGAGGAAATTTGCTACAAGTTTCATGTTTACAGTTTTCATTTTTGTTGAGATTTGAACAAGTTATAGAGGTTCTAGTTGGGCGTGAGGTTGAAGATGAAGTTGGCCTCAGGAACGTGTTTGCCTTATGTATTTATTGTTTGATTTATATAAACGGATGTATAGCCACCTCAGTGGTAGAAGCGCGCGCCTATAACCAAAGGGATCTGGATTCGAGCCCCAGTGGTACCCTTTTGATTTTTTTCCACATTTTTTGCATTTTGACTTTTTTGGACAAGGCGCTTGGGCCTCCTTTTGGGCTTTTTTACTTTTTTTCTTACTACTAACCCCCTACAGGTTGTTCACACCCCTGGCCTAGTATTATTTTCTTTTTCTTATTTTATTTATTTATTTGTTTTGTTAAATATTTTTTTAATACTAAAAAATCATAAAAATATAAAAATAGTAGATTTATATTTTGACTTTATTTATTTATTTTTCTCACAAAAAATCATTTTTATTTAATCAATACTTTATTTATTTTAATAATTATTCTTGTAAATTAAATTAAAAATAGGGTTTTAGTTATTTCCTTTTACACTATTTAAATGTATTATTTTAAAAATATAAAAAGACCAAAAATATTTTATAATACTACAATTTATTTTCAAGACAAAAATACCAAAAAACACTTTTCTTAAACTTAATTTCTTTTTAATCAAGTAATAGATTTAGGGTTTTATTTAAAATCTTTTCTTAGTAAATTTAGGTTTTATTATTTTAATTAATTATTTTCTTTTAATTAATTAGGTTAAAACAAATTCCCTTTTGCCTAAAAAAAATCGAAACACAAATATCCATTTTCTTCACATTTGCATTCTTGCATATTTATTCATTATGTGCTTTATTTATTTCAATTCTTGTATAAATTTAATATGGTTGTGTTGTACCCCAAAATTTGCTCTCCCATATTTCTCAATACATGTCAAGTGAGGTCCTCAAATTGCTCAAGGAAGTTCAAGAGTTGACCAGACAAACTCTCTCCTAAGGCAGTCTACCTCAAATTAGGGTTTCATTTTTTATCAGGATATGTGAACTACAAAAGACTCAAACTCTCACCATTGTCCTAATATGTTCTCAAGATCATCCATGTCAAGTTTCAAGCCTTGCAGAAGAAGTTTGCTCAGTCAATTGCTCAAAGGCCTGAAAATCGACTGTGCTAGGTCAAAAGTCAATTGTGGCCCACATACAGCCAAACTTCAATATTTTTGGTCAACATACTTATTTTGAAGTATCATTCATCATTTGATCAAGGATTTATCATTATTCATCAAGGATTGCTCAGAATTCATCAAAACCCAAAGGTTGCTAAATTAGGGTTTTGTAGGAAAAGTCAACTCAACTTTGACCAAACATAACTTTCTCATACTTTATCAGAAATGACCCATCCAAATTCATTTTGAAGAGGATGCAATTCCCTACAATTCATCTTCAGCTCCCAAGTTCAAAATATGCACTCACAAAAAGATATGATTTTTGACATTATAGGTCATTTTGAAAAGTCAACAAAAACACCTTTTGGGTCAAAGCTTCATACATGAACATGGAAGACTCAATTGAGATAATACCAAAAGTGTTACTTATAGGACATCCTAATCTTTCTAAAAAGTCAAAGAACACCTCTCTAGGGTCAAAATTGAGAGAGTTATGCATTAGCCAAGTTGACCTTTTTTGCAAAATTGTCAAAAGTAAACATTGATCAAATTTGCATTTTTTCCAAGGGGGCCCATGTTTTCTTGTTTGAAACATGTTTCTAATAGGACCCATGACCCCTGGGCTTTTCCACCTTTTATTTTATTATTTTTATCATTTATTTTGATTTTTTATTCATTTAAATCAAAATAAATCAAATTAAATGGTAAAATAATAAAATCAAATCAAATCTTGGATTTTTTGTGCATCTTTTGAGTCTATGTATAGCTGGCAGGATGACCAATTCGTGAAAGATTGATTTGGGTTGAAAAAGATTGGATTGAAGTAAATTTGGAAAGATATCATATGCCATGAAAGACCAAATCAAATCTTCATAATGGGCAAGATTCAATTCGTTTTTTTTTGACCTAATGTGTTGCACTACATATACAGAAGAAATCGAAGGCAAGAGGAGAGGTTGAGCAGTTGTGAAAGAGGCAGAACAAACTTCAAAATTTCAAAGAAAAAGTGTATATCAAATTCCAAGCTACAGGCCATCTCAAGCCATCATAACCTTACCAATCGGTTGCTGGACGTCTCAGGAATGGGTTCCAATCACTAGCAAGCCTCCCCACGTCCTGAAACACTTTGTAGGAGCATCATGGTTTGCCCTATTTCTTGGAATTTGATTATCATGATTTATACATCATTTGCACGTTTTGATTATATATTCTTGTTCCTTATTGAGTTTGCAAGCTAATCATTTTATTCAATTGCATTTTTGATGACTGTATGTAAAACTGCCATGGCTAGCGTTTCTTGGTTAGTTTAGGGCTTTGCAGTATATGTTAAATTGGACGTTGATTTTGGTACCATGATACTCGTGAGGATGAGACGAGTTGATTGGTACCAGCCATGATCATTTATCTTGCCTGTGGACAATTTTTGAGATACACAGGTCTATACCTAAACGAAATGTCCGTAGGTAAAAGTTTATTTACCTAAAACGACGGTTTGGTGAAGAAGACGATGCGTGGCACTCCCTGGTTGGGTGGTTTGAACTTTAGCGCGTTTTTTCCATTAACCATTATTTTTTCATATATTATATTTTGTTTTCATTATATGTATAAACAAGTCAAGTAGCTCCGTTGGAAAGCGTGCGTTGGAAATATGCATAAGGATATGGGTTCAATCCCCAGGTCCCATATTTGTTTCATATTGTTTTTCAACAGGTGATCAAGTGTGTTGCATTAGTGTACGTCCACCATGTACCATCAACATCTGGCCATCAGACACATTTCTAGCCCAGATCAACGTGCCACCCTTGGAGGCCTACCATGCTCCTAAAGTCAACCTACACATCAAATCCAACGAAGTCAAGCAGGCCTTAGCTTTATTGGGCCCAGAAATTCAGTTGGCACCCCCCTTTCAGCAAATACCACCAGACCCATTTACTTCTTTTTTATTTCTTATCTTTATTTTATTCTTTATTCTTTTAAATTCCTTTATTTATTTTAATTCACAAATTAATTTATTTTCCATAAAATCATAAAAACAATTAGGATTAGTTCTTTTTTATTATTATCAAAATTAATTTAATTTAGTTTAATTTAGAGAAATTGTAATTTGTTTTCATGAATAAAATCAAATAGAAATTAGGTTAAAACTTTTGATTTAATTTTATTTTGCTCTTTTTCTCAAATAAATAAAAATACAAAAATATGTTTTAGAATAAATTAATTTATTTTTCTTAATTTAAAGTCAATTAGAATTAGGATTTTCTTTTTAATTTAATGATTTCTTTATTTTCTTAAATAACAAAACATGACAAAAACTTTTTTTTATCAATCGCAATTAGGTTTAGGCAAGGGTCAAAACACTAGTTTTTTCGTACTTGATTCATCGCGCGCATCTTATTTATTTTTGCCAATAATTTTGTATCTGTTCATGGTTTGTAATAGTTTAATCTAGGACTTTTTACTTATCGCTTTTCCCCGGGTTTTTGGCTATCTAATTAATCCCCCTCCCCGAAGCCTTGTAATAGCGTAGATTTACTTTCTCGCATTTTAATTCCCGCAAAAATTTGACTGTTTAGATGTTTGCTAATAGGATTGTATGACAAGAATGCATGACAAATTAATACGGTTAGAAAACCCTAATATGCAAACATTAAATAACTGAAAATAGATCAATCGCACATATCACTCTTAAGGTATACTCTCACTTCGGCTGCCTTCGGTAAACGATCATTAAGCATAGGGTGTCTTAGTGGTTTCCCTCCTGTCTAAAAAAGATCAAACGTCTCATTCGAATGTTGCCTCGAAAATGTTGCCTCAAATATGATCTTAAGACTCTAGTGATTGCACGTCTCTTTCGAATTGACCCTTACAACTCCAACGACGGTGCTACCTATTTCTCAATAGTAGGATAGCACTGTCTAAGGGAAACAATAATATAAACGATCTTTTTTTCGAGTAGGTAGATGCTAGTAGGTACTTGCTCAAATCAAAACTTTTCACACTTATACTTTTCAAACAAACTTTCAAAACAAACTTCGTCACACCTTTGAGGAATGATACAAGGGTTATCACGAAGTTAAAACTCATTTAAAAAAGAAAGCACATACACAATAAATTTTAAAAAGATGAGCAAGTACCTAAGAGCCCATGGAAAACCATGGATAGAAAGGGTGATAACACCTCCCCTTTCTATAATCTACCCCCCGTACTCAGAATATCTCGAAAAAGAATTTTTTTTCTGTACCTTTTTCCTTTCCGATTGGATGAAATAAAAGTTGGCGGCAACTCTTGCTTACCGCGACATTTTGCGAACATAAAACGCAAAACGTAAACCAGCGTCAAACAGTCGGTTCTGCCACTGTATCAGAGAACTGGCGACTCTGCTGGGGAATTAATAAGTGGGGTATACCTTAGGATCTAGGTCATTATAATTTCTTCTCTTGATTTCTTTGTTTACTTTACTTTTAAGGGTTTTGTTTGGGGTTACTATAGATCCCACACCCGGATCTGGGGAATACCTTTTAGGTAAGTAGCAATAAACTGTGAGGGAACTGTACGGTGTAGACCGATACGGTTGAAGCAGTAGCTACATTGGTGTGGCACTTTGGTTGGTACCGGTATCCCTTGTAGAGAAACAAGGAGAATACGGGGCCGCTGCGTGGTGTCATTAAGCATCAACTAACCTTAGAACCTTTAATCTCCCAACTTGGCCATTAGAAAGTAGTGAGATAGCCGGCCTCGGTGTAAAGTTGAGAACTGGTTGATACTCGATGCTACACTCATTGAGACCATACTCTCGAGATAGTTTCGGCCGCAAGAAAAGATTGCATGAGCTGAAACCATGACCGATAGAGGATGATCAATGATATTGAGATCCTCTAGAACCTGGTTACTTTTTCTAGGACAGGTTTGAACCAACTTAACTTCAAGAGGGTATTACCTTTGACCTCATGCAAGCCTCAAACCTAAGGGTTTTGTGTGATTTGACTATGTTTGCAATATTTGTGTTTGCTATGCCAGTGGTTTATCATGACATCATGCATCATAACATGGCATTCATGCTTCATTACACTAACCATTTCAAAGACCAAGGGAATTTATCTTTGTTATGTTTTGCAGATCATGGCTTCCGTGTGTAGAAATACCATTTGAGTCAACTTTGTGCAAATACCTGCCCAACTTAAAGAGCTAGCCTCAAGAGTTTCTGAGACTTATATGTTCATTAAGAGACACAGTCAACTTCTCAGCCTGGTTACTTCAAACCTTGATGAACAGATGATGAGCGTACTATTTCAGTTCTTCGATCCTGTGCATCATTACTTCACCTTTCCAGATTACCAGCTGGTACTCACCTTGGAGGAGTTCTCTCATCTATTGGGCATATCCATTCTTGAACAGGTACTCTTCACAAGTATGGAAGATGTTCCTAGACTAGAAGACATTGCCTCAGCTCTGCATTTAAAACGGGCCGATGTGGTATCCAATTGGGAAACTCGAAGCGGGGTCAAAAGTTTTATAGCCAAATTTCTGATAGACCAGGCTCAGCTATTCTGGGATGATTTGGATTTTTAGGATTTTGAAGATGTCTTGGCTCTTCTTATCTATGGTTTGGTTCTCTTCCCTAATCCGGATTCCTTTGTAGATGTGAATGCTTTCAAGATTTTCCTTTCTTGCAACCCTGTGCCTACCTTGCTAGGAGATATCTTACATGCTCTCTATACTCGTACTATGAGGAGAAGAGGGACTCTTATGTGTTGCATGTCGTTTCTGTCGAGGTGGTATATTTCTCACCTCCCTAAGTCTGTGCTGAAGACCAAAGAAGGTTTGGGTTGGTCGTACAAAATAATGTCACTTGCCCATATAAAAATTCTTTGGTGTTCCCGGGCTATGGAAGACACTACTGTTATTGAGCGTTGTGGGGGATACCCTAATGTCCCATTGATTGGAATCATAGGGGGTATAACTTACAATCCTTGTCTAGCCTTGCGGCAATTTGGTCGTGCTCGAAGAGATGGTCCCCATGAGTTACTTCTTGAGGACATTGTATTTGACTATAAGGAGGATGTTAAGGAGCATCGCCGAAGGTTTATACGAGCTTGGGGCATGGTGAAAAGATATGACCCCCAAGAGTTGGGACCAAAGACTTCCCTTCCTATGCAGCCTTACCTCTAGTGGGTCCGAGCTCATGCCCAGAAGCTTATGATGCCTTATGAGGCCGTATTACCAGTGATTGTGGAGCCCACTAACGAAGAAGGTATCCCTTACACGGTTCTCTATCCTTACATGTCCACTGATCTTGGGGAGTTACAGAGGTCTTGGATTCAGTTGAAGAATGAGCGGGACACTTACCGGGAGCAGTTCCATGAACAAGAAAGGAAGGTTTTAAAGCTCACCAGGCAGCTCGAGGAAGAAAGAGTGATCAATGACTATATCAGCACAAAGAGGAAGCGACCATGGGACTTTTGATTTTGCTTTTTCTAGTTTTAGATTTTGTTTTATTTACTTCTTTGTAATACCTTAAAGGCATTGTTGAACCTTTCAAAGTTAAGCTAATAAAGTTTTGTTTATTTTTTGGTTTACAAATTTAAATCTCCCAAAGTCTTTGAAATCATTACATGCGTATCCCATTATCATGCACATCATTACAGGTACCCCTATAGGTTTCTCATCTTCTTCCCTGTTTATTTCAGCAAAAATGTCTTCCGATCAAGCCATCAAAGATCTTCAGGCACAGAATGCCCAATTCCAACAGATGTTCATAAGTCTGGCTAAAGGGCAAGAGGATCTGAAGACCCTTATTCTGAAAGAGAAGAAGAAGAAGAAGGTCGGAATTCTGAATATGGTTAGAAGATTCGGAGAAAGGTTGAGACAACCAGCTGATCTGACCTCCTCGTCCAAGGACGGGGAGAACCAAGAAAGGGAAAAGGACCCTAGTCCTGCAGTTTCTGATAACGATATTGATTACGATGATGAGCAATATCCTCCTGTTGAGGATAGGTACAAGCAGCTAGAAGACCGTCTAAGTGCTATGGAAATTCAGAAAGTACCTGGTTTGGACTTCGGGGAACTGGGACTGGTATCAGGAGTGGTCATCCCTCATAAGTTCAAAGCTCCAGTTTTCGCCAAGTACGATGGAGTATCCTGTCCAAAACTCCATCTCCGCTCGTATGTCAGGAAAATCCAACCCCACATTGCTGATAGAAATCTGTGGGTGCATTTCTTTCAAGATAGTCTGTCAGGGACTCAGCTTGAATGGTTCTACCAGTTGGAAGGAGCCAGTGTCTGAAATTGGGAAGATCTTGCTGCTGCTTTCTACAAGCAGTATCAGTACAACTCCGACCTTGCTCCTACTCGTACTCAACTCCAGGGTATGTCCATGGGTACAGGTGAAGGTTTTAAAGACTATGCTTAAAAGTGGAGAGACTTGGCTGGAAGAGTCCAACCCCGTTTGTCTGATAGGGAGTTGGTTGACATGTTTCTAGGGATGCTATCTAGTCCATTTTTTAATCACTTGATCGGAAGCTCGTCATCTGGTTTTACTGAGTTGATTTTGACTGGAGAAAGAGTAGAAGCTGGCATTCGAAGTGGTAAAATACAAAAGGATGCCTCTTCGAGTTCGGTGAAGAAACCTTTTGCTGGTAAGAAGGAAGCTAGTGCAGTCTATAGCCCGAGGGGCCAAAGCAGATCTGAACACCGTCAAACGGTAAATGTTGTAGTGATACCAAGACCCGCATATGCTCCACAACACAACAATCAACAAAGGGTGGAAAGACCATAGCGGCACTTTACCCGCATCAATATGACTTTGGCTGAAGTTCTGCCTCACCTGCTAAAATCTAACTTGGCAACCTTGAGAGAGGCTCCCAAGAATTCAAACACTACTTCTCCCAGATACAATCCCAACGCGCGGTGCGCCTACCATTCTGAGAGTCCGGGCCATGATACAAACGATTGTTGGGCTATGAGAAACAAAGTGTAAGACTTGCTCGAAGCCAAGGAGATAGAGTTTGATGCTCCAGAAAAGCCGAATGTTATAACTTCTCCCATGCCCAAACATGGTTATGTAGTTAATGTTGTTGACACCGATTTATTTGTGACCTCTGTTGAAGAAATTTCTACTCCTCTGATGACTGTTAAGAAGAATTTGCTGTTGGCCGGTTTATTTCCGGGTTATGGTGAAGGTTGCCACATGTGTTCGATCATACATACTGGTTGCCGCTTGTTGAAGCCAAGTATTCAGCGCCTGATGGATAATAAAGAGATTCTATTTGAGAAGACTATGATTCCCGTTGTTCCCACTGAGGACATTACCATTATAACCATTTCCGCCAATCCTTCCAGGGTTTCCTCGAGAAAACCGGTTAGGATTACACCTGTTCAAAGAATTGCTCTGTTAATAATCACTGTTTCTGGTCCTATCCCGTACACCTCAGATAAGGCTGTCCCATGGCATTACGGTGTTGATGTGTACTATCATGGTATTAAGCAAGATCTGCAGAATGAAGAAGCTGATACTGATGTCAGTAATATTGTCGAGACTAGTAAGGTTACCCGAAGTGGAAGGGTCTTCTCTCCCAAGATTTCATCGAATACTATCATCAAGCCTACTGTTATTCCAACTGCTGCTCCAACCAGCACTCCTGACATTTCTCCTGTTCCTACTCCAAACATTACACCTGCAACTATTCTTGTTCTTACTCCAGTTATCACCCCTGCTGTTGATCCATCTGGGACTCGGGGCAAAGAAATCATAGGTGAGCCTGCCCGGACAGAGGCACCTAAGAAAATTGTTGTGAAAGCCTCTAAACAAGAAATAGAGGAAATATTGAAGATTATCAAGAAGAGCGACTACAATGTGGTCGAGCAGCTGGGGCAGACCCCGTCAAAAATCTCCATGTTGTCTCTGCTATTGTGTTCCGAAGCCCATGCGAAGGCTTTGATTGCATTTATCAAGACTGTGCATGTGCCACAGGAAACTTCAGCAGATCAGTTCAAAGATTGCGTGGCCAGCCTAACTGCTGACAATGGGCTAGTCTTTTCAGATGCGGATCTGACCCCTAAAGGGAGGAATCATAATGATGCTCTACATGTCTCGATCGAGTGCACAGGCACGACTATGGCCCACGTACTGGTAGATACCAGGTCTTCGTTGAATGTTTTGCCAAAGAAAGCGTTAGACTGTTTGGATTGTGAAGGTTTGACTTTAAAGCCGAGTAACATTGTGGTAAGGGCTTTTGATGGATCAAAAAGAATGGTGCACGGGGAGGTGGACATCCCTGTCAAAGTGGGTTCTCATACTTTTGGGTCCACCTTCTACGTAATGAACATCAGGCCATCGTATTATTGCTTGCTAGGTCATCCTTGGATTCATAAGGTTGGGACAGTTACTTCCACACTCCATCAAATGCTGATGTATCCGGTGAAAGGGAAGATTATCACGGTGCGAGGTGAGGAAGAATATATGGTGAGTCATCTCAATTCCTTCCACTACATGGAGATGGACGGGGAATTCATAGAAACCCCTTGTCAGAACTTCGAAGAGGTCCCTCAGATTTTGGCATCAACTGAAGTCACTACCGGCAAACCTCTGTTGAAGATGGCTTCTCTCAAAGACGCCAGGGTTGTGGATGAAGAAGGGGGGTGTACCAATTTGGGTCAGCTCCCTGATTTCACTCACAAAACTGACAAATTTGGTTTGGGCTTTACTACAGGGGCTCAAAGGGCTGTTAGGCGCACACGGATTCGAAGACCTCCTCTACACATCAGCAATCGGGGAGTTAATGCAATTGAAGATAGTGAAGAAGATTCAGACATCGACAACTGGATCTACCCAACAACCAATGGTGGACTGAATAACTGGACGGTGAAGGACTTCATACCTGTTTCTTTTATTCTGCAGTAATTAACTTTTGTTTTAAGATTTTTAATAAACAGTTTGAAAATTTACGACCCGATGCCTTGCCCAAGGCACCTTGGCTTTGCTTGTGAGGGCTTATTATTTGGCATTTCATATATCATTAATAAAGCATTGGAAGTTTCTTGAATTACAAATTTTGCGCTCTTTGTTTTTCTTTTCTGTTTCTCATTTTATCAAAATAGCTATTCGCTTACACACACCCACTTATCATACTGCATATCCATATCCACTATGGATCCCATTGATAACAACTCTGCTACTTCCAGTTATGACTTTGAAAATCCGATCAACCAAGACGAGGACGAAGGTGAGGATGATTGTAAGGTGCCTGGAGAACTTGCTAGACTATTACAGCAAGAAGAAAGGGCCATACAGCCTCATAAAGAGTCAGTTGAGTCAGTGAATTTGGGTACAAAGGAAGACAGGAAAGAGGTTAAGATAGGTGCGGATTTAGCGCCTAGTCTCAAACAACGGTTAATACAGATGTTACACGACTATGTTGAGATCTTCGCATGGTCCTATGAAGACATGCCTGGTTTGGACATTGATATTATGGTTCATCGCTTGCCTACTAAAGAAGACTGCCCTCCGGTAAAGCAGAAGGTCCGCCCTATGCGCCCCGAAATGTCAGAGAAAATCAAAGTAGAGGTCATGAAACAGTTTGAAGCAGGATTCTTAGCTGTCACTTCTTATCCACAGTGGGTTGCCAACGTCGTTCTGGTACCTAAGAAGGACGGTAAGGTACGAATGTGTGTGGACTGCAAAGATCTGAACAGGGAAAGCCCCAAGGATGACTTCCCGCTTCCTCACATTGATGTTCTAGTCGACAAAAACACGCAGCACAAGATCTTCTCCTTCATGGATGGTTTCTCTTGTTACAACCAGATCAAGATGGCTCCTGAGGACATGGAGAAGACAACCTTCGTTACACAATGGGGCACCTTTTGTTACAAGGTAATTCCTTTTGGGTTGAAGAATGTTGGGGCAACTTATCAGCATGCTATGTTCAGTTTGTTCCATGATATGATTCACCATAAGATCGAGGTTTATGTTGATGACATGATAGCCACGTCCCAGACTGAGGAAGAGCACCTTAATCATCTCCAGAAACTGTTTGACACGTTAAAGACGTACAAGCTGAGGTTGAATCCGAACAAGTGTACCTTTGGGGTAAGGTCTGGTAAGCTTCTGGGTTTTGTTGTCAGTGACAAAGGTATTCAGGTAGACCCTGCAAAGGTAAAATCCATACAGGAGATGTTGGTTCCCCGTACAGAAAAATAAGTTAGAGGTTTCTTGGGATGTCTGAATTACATCGCCAGGTTCATTTCACATCTGACTGCTACTTGTGAGCCAATCTTTAAGCTGTTGAAGAAAGATCTAGTGGTAAAGTGGAATGATGAATGCCAGAACGCCTTCGAAAGAATCAAGGAATACCTTCAAGAACCACTAATTTTGATGCCTCCAATTGAAGGAAGACCTTTGATATTATACCTAACAGTGCTAGATAATTCAATGGGGTGTGTGCTGGGGCAGCATGACGAGTCTGGTCGAAAAGAGCACGCCATTTATTACCTTAGAAATTTTTTTACCGACTGTAAGACTCGATACTCATTGCTCGAGAAAACTTGCTGCACTTTGGCATGGGCTGCTCACCGACTGAGACAGTATATGGTGACTCACACTACCTTGTTGATATCAAAGATGGATCTGATCAAGTATATTTTCGAGAAGCCCGCTCTCTCCAGAAGAATAGCAAGATGGCAGATGATCTTGACCGAGTACGACATCCAATACACAACCCAAAAAGTAATCAAGGGGAGTGTATTGGCAGATCATTTGGCGCATCAGGCCGTGGGTGACTACCAGTCCATGAATTTCAAGTTCCCGGATGAGAATATCATGTTGGTAACCGACTGCGAAGAACCTGGACCAGATGAAGGACCTGAGGAGGGATCCCGATGGTATATGTATTTTGATGGAGTCTCGAACGCATTGGGTAATGGAATTGGAGATGTAATCATATCTCCTGAGGGCTATCATACTCCATTCACCTCCCGATTATGTTTTAACTACACCAACAATATGGCGGAGTATGAAGTGTGTATCATGGGTCCTCGAGCTGCTATTGAACTGAGGATTAAGTTCTTGAGTGTATTCGGAGATTCCGCTCTGGTGATAGGTCAGATCAAAGGTGAGTGGGATACAAAGCACCAGAATCTCATTCCTTACAAAGAGTATGTACTGACGTTGCTCCCACACTTTGAGGAGATAACCTTCAAACACTTCCCACGAGAAGAGAACCAGTTGGCGGACGCGTTAGCTACCTTGTCTTCTATGTTCAAAGTCAGGTGGGACAATGAAGCTCCTCAGATCACCATTGAGAGGTTGGACGAACCCGCACATGGTTGTGACATTGAGACTAAAGAGGTAGTAGATAAACCCTAGTTTCATGAGGTAAAGAGGTATCTTGAAGCTCAAGAATACCCCGAGGGGGCATCTGTTAATGATAAGAAGTTTCTGAGAAGGTTTGCTGCAAAGTTCTTCATCATTAATGGAATCCTCTATAAGCATAACCATGATTCAACCTTATTGCGTGTGTAGACAAGAGCGAGGCAGAAAGGATCATGGCAGACTTACATGAAGGTACCTTCGAAACTCATTCTAGTGGACACACCATGGCTAAGAAAATCCTACGGGCAGGGTATTACTGGTCCACTATGGAAGCCGATTGGTATCATCACTCTCGAACCTATCATAAGTACCAAGTCTATGCTGATAAGGTGCATGTACCTCTGGTTCCCCTAAATGTTTTAACAGCTCCTTGGCCCTTTGCAATGTGGGGCATCGACATGATCGGCAAGATCAGACCTACTGCGTCTAACGAGTATCGTTTCATTCTGGTAGCCATTGATTACTTTACAAAGTGGGTTGAGGCAACTTACTTTGCTACAGTAACCAAGAACGTCGTGGCGCGGTTTATCCGACACATTCTGATTTGTCAATATGGTGTACCAGAGAGGATTATTACTGACAATGGTACAAATCTCAATAACACAATGATCACCGAGCTCTACAAACAGTTTAAGATTCAGCATCATAACTCTTCTTCCTACCGGCCGAAGATGAATGGCGCTGTTGAAGCGGCTGATAAGAACATCAAGAAGATTGTTCAGAAGATGACGGTGACATACAAGGACTGGCACGAGATGTTACCATTCGCTCTTCATGGGTATCGTACCTCAGCACAGACTTCGACAGGGGAAACACCCTACTCGTTGGTGTATGGTATGGAGGCAGTCCTACCCATCGATGTCCAGATACCCTCTCTCAGGATTATGAAGGATGCAGGTTTGAACGAAGACGACTGGATCCAAACCCGACTTGATCAGTTGAACCTAATCAACGAGAAGAGGCTTACTGCTATCTGTCATGGTCAGATGTATCAAAAGAGAATGATCAAGGCTTTTAACAAGAAAGTCAGACGTCAAGAATATCAAGTTGGGGATCTAGTGATCAAACACATCATACTGCCGCAAGGTGATCCCAGGGGAAAATAGACCCCCACGTACGAAGGAACATTTGTGGTTAAGAACATTTTCCCGGGAGGAGCTATGATTCTAACCACCATGGATGGTGACGACCTTCCTCACCCCGTCAATGCAGACATAGTGAAAAGATACAACGCATAATCAAAGACCCGCTAGGTTGACTGACCTAGGCAAAAATAAGGGCTTCCCGATGAACCAAAAAGGTTCAGGAAAAAGTAAGGGATGAAAATGAAAAAACCGTACACCCGGTAAGTCAAAAACCTGAAAAGGCGACTTGGGCAAAAAGGGTATCCCGGTGGACTGAAAACCCGAAAAGGCGGTCTAGGAAAAAATTAGGGATTGAAGCGTAACACTATGTCTCATTGGATCACCTCGCAACCAGACTTCGGTATCGACTATCAAGCTCAAACGGCGCCAGTCAATCTGATCCACCTTCGACCAAGCAGCAAAGTGATGAGACGCTTGAAGATATAAAGGAAATTGCAGAGTTGAAACCCGATGGGATCGTTCCACATAGTTGTTTTTCTTTCTTTTACAAAAATTGTAATTTCTATCTTTCGGTGGCATTCTCTTACTAGAGCGTCAGCTTCTTTGTACAAAACGCCTATTATAGGCCAACTTCAAAAAAACAATACAATTCAGTTTCACAAGAAATTCCAAATTGTTTTTCTTTTTCTGTTTTGTTTTGCAAGAACGTCCAATGATTCATTTTTGATATATGCATTTGAAAATAATTGTTGCTCATAAATATTTACATAAGAAACAAAAGACGACTACTCGTAATTCCAGGAGTAGGGACAAACAAGAAGTGCCCAAACCTTACATTCACTCTACCCATTAGGTATCGGGACAGAGCCAGCTGGAGAATAATGAGTAGTGGTACATACACTCCACACAGAGTAAAAAGTATCTAAAGACAGATGTCAGCTTCCCCGAGTAGGACATAACTCTCCCTTACTGAAGTTCACAATCGCAAGTGAGTCGGTAAATTTTTCCTCAAGCAGAGTTTATTTCTCTAACAGGCAGAAATTCAATCCCCGACAGAATTCATTATCACCAGCAACGGTAATTCATCCCCATCTGAGTTGTTTCTCCAAGTCAGCAGATCTATCAATCGAGTATCTCCTCTCCAACAGAGTTATGCCCCACAGAATTATCCTCAGACAGGGTCTCCTCGGCAGAACATCCATAAACAAGGGGCAAATCCCCAGCACAGTCATCTTTGTTCACCATCCCTAGCAGAAGTAGAGGAACCATGGTTTTTATAGCAATCAGGGATTTATTTTCCCAGATTCTGATTATTACATCAGCATTTCATGTTCATACATCATGACATGTGCATACATCACATATAACATAGTCTCATTTATTTTGAGAACGTCATTATACAATGCATCTCATGCATCGCACATAACTAACCCTGTATTTCTTTCAGGAAAAACAGTTATTATTAGCAACTTCCAGCAGGTCCATGATCAATAGTCGAAGCTAAAGAGTAATCATTGGCGCGACAAGAACAACCTTACCCAGGTTCCCTCTGCAGTTTTACCCAAACTCATTCTGAAGCATCCGTACTATCCAGGCTTTCATCTCGAAGTAACCCTACTATTCAGGTTCCTTCTCACAGCCCTACTATCCAGGCTTTCATATCGAAGTAACCCTACTATCCAGGTTCCTTCTCACAACCCTACTATCCAGGCTTTCATCTCGAAGTAACCCTACTATCCAGGTTCCTTCTCACAGCCCTACTATCCAGGCTTTCATATCGAAGTAACCCTACTATCCAGGTTCCTTCTCACAACCCTACTATCTAGGCTTTCATATTGAAGTAACCCTACTATCCAGGTTCCTTCTCACAACCCTACTATCCAGGCTTTCATATCGAAGTAACCCTACTATCCAGGTTCCTTCTCAAATCCCTACTATCCAGGATTTCATCTCGAAGTAACCCTACTATCCAGGTTCCTTTTCACAGCCCTACTATCCAGGCTTTCATATCGAAGTAACCCTACTATTCAGGTTCCTTCTCACAGCCCTACTATTCAGGCTTTCATATCGAAGTAACCCTACTATCCAGGTTCCTTATCACAACCCTACTATCCAAGCTTTCATATCGAAGTAATCATACCATCCAGGTTCCTTCTCACAGCCCTACTATCCAGGCTTTCATATCAAAGTAACCCTACCATCCAAGTTCCTTCTCACAGCCCTACTATCCAGGCTTTCATATCGAAGTAACCCTACTATCCAGGTTCCTTCTCACAACCCTACTATCCAGGCTTTCATATCGAAGTAACCCTATTATCTAGGTTCCTTATCACAGCCCTACTATCCAGGCTTTCATATCGAAGTAACCCTACTATCCAGGTTCCTTCTCATAGCCTTATTATCCAGGCTCTCATCTCAAAGTAAGCCTACTATCCAGGTTCCTTCTCACAGCCCTACTATCCAGGCTTTCATATCGAAGTAACCCTACCATCCAGGTTCCTTCTAATAACCTTACTATTCGGGTTTTCCCCCTCTTATCCCTAGACAGAAGTCCACAACACTATAAGATCGGGACCCCATCAAACACAATTGATTTCACATTTCCCTAGAAAGTTGCGGTGCAACATATACCCCGACCAAACACACAGTTCACTTCCGCTTCCTTAACCGGAATTATTCCCCAGTAGAGTAACGGACAACTAAAGATCCTAAAACTCTATTTCTCTCAAGACAGATACCAGCATTCCCCAGCGGAGTCCTCCTCAAACAACAGGTATACGGGTTCTCGCAAAGGAATCTCTTATGCGATCGACGCTTCCTCGGATGACATCTTTAATCCCATCTCCGACAATTCTCTAGCAACTTCCAAATGGAATCTATAAGCCCATTCCCGATATCATAAATCAAGTATCACTTCATGCGAGTGCAAATTTCTGGGCACTCTAGTGTTCAATCATCTTCCACCTTCAGATCACGAAAGGCAGACGAGCCAATCTATATCCTCAGGTTTAAGAACATTGAACAGGGGCAGCTGTTGTACCCCAAAATTTTCCCTCCCATATTTCTTAATACATGTCAAGTGAGGTCCTCAAATTGCTCAAGGAAGTTCAAGAGTTGACCAGACAAACTCTCTTCTAAGGTCGTCTACCTCAAATTAGGGTTTCATTTTTTATCAGGATATGTGAACCACAAAGGACTAAAATGCTCACCATTGTCCTAATATGTTCTCAAGATCATCCATGTCAAGTTTCAAGCCTTGCAGAAGAAGTTTGCTCAGTCAATTGCTCAAAGGCCTAAAAATCGACTGTGCTAGGTCAAAATTCAACTGTGGCCCACATACAGTCAAACTTTAAGATTTTTGGTCAACATCCTCATTTTGAAGTTTCATTCATCATTTGATCAAGGGTTGATCATGATTCATCAAGGATTGCTCACAATTCATCAAAACCCAAAGGTTGCTAAATTAGGGTTTTGCAGGAAGAGACAACTCAACTTTGACCAAGCATAAATTTCTCATAATTTATCATAAATGACCCATCCAAAGATCATTTTGAATAGGATGAAATTACCTACAATTCATCTTCAGCTCCCAATTTCAAAATATGCACTTACAAAAAGATATGATTTTTGACATTATAGGTCATTTTGAAAAGTCAACAAAAACACCTTTTGGGTCAAAGCTTCATACATGAACATGGAAGACTCAATTGAGATGATACCAAACGGGTTGCTTAGAGCACATCCTAAGCTTTCTAAAAAGTCCAAGAACACCTCTCTAGGATCAAAATTGAGAGAGTTATGCTTTGGCCAAGCTGACCTTTTTTGCAAAATTGCCAAAAGTCAACATTGATCAAATTTGCATTTTTTTCAAAGGGGCCCATGTTTTCTTGTTTGAAACATGTTTCTAATAGGACCCACGACCCCTGGGCTTTTCCACCTTTTATTTTATTATTTTTATAATTTATTTTTATTTTTTATTCATTTAAATCAAAATAAATCAAATTAAATGGTATAATAATAAAATCAAATCAAATCTTGGATTTTTTGTGCATCTTTTGAGTCTATGTATAGCTGGCAGGATGACCAATTCGTGCAAGATTGATTTGGGTTGAAAAAGATTGGATTAAAGCAAATTTGGAAAGATATCATATGCCATGAAAGACCAAATCAAATCTTCATAATGGGAAAGATTTAATTCGTTTTTGTTGACCTAATGTGTTGCACTACATATACAGAAGGAATCCGAGGCAAGAGGAGAGGTTGAGCAGTTGTCAAAGAGGTAGAACAAACTTCAAAATTTCAAAGAAAAAGTGTAGATCAAATTCCAAGCTACAGGCCATCTCAAGCCATCATAACCTTACCAATCGGTTGCTGGACGTCTCAGGAACGGGTTCCAATCACTAGCAAGCCTCCCCACATCCTGAAACACTTTGTAGGAGTATCACGGTTTGCCCTATTTCTTGGAATTCGATTATCATGATTTATACATCATTTGCAAGTTTTGATTATATATTCTTGTTCCTTATTGAGTTTGCAAGCTAATCATTCTATTCAATTGCATTTTTGACGACTGTATGTAAAACTACCATGGCTAGGGTTTCTTGGTTAGTTTTAGGTCTTTGCAGTACAGGTTAAATTGGACGTTGATTTTGGTACCATGATACCGTGAGGATGAGACGAGTTGATTGGTACCAGCCATGATCATTTATCTTGCATGTGGACAATTTTTGAGATACACGGGTCTATACCTACAACGAAATATTCGTAGGTAAAATTTTGTTTACCTAAAACGATGGTTTGGTGAAGAAGACGATGCGTGGCACTCCCTAGTTGGGTGGTTTGAACTTTAGCGCGTTTTTTCCATTAACCATTATTTTTTCATATATTATATTTTGTTTTCATTATATGTATAAACAAGTCAAGTAGCTCAGTTGGAAAGCGTGTGTTGGAAATATGCATAAGGTCCTGGGTTCGATCCCCAGGTACCATATTTGTTTCATATTGTTTTTCAACAGGTGATCAAGCTTGTTGCATTAGTGTACGTCCACCATGTACCATCAACATCTGGCCATCAAACACATCTTTGGCCCAGATCAACGTGCCACCCTTGGAGGCCTACCATGCTCCTCAAGTCGACCTACACATTAGATCCAACGAAGTCAAGCAGGCCTTAGCTTTATTGGGCCCAGAAATTCAGTTGGCACCCCTCTTTCAGCAAATACCACCAGGCCCATTTACTTCTTTTTTATTTCTTATCTTTATTTTATTCTTTATTCTTTTAAATTCCTTTATTTATTTTAATTCACAAATTAATTTATTTTCCACAAAATCATAAAATCAAGACTTCATAAAAACAATTAGGATTAGTTCTTTTTTATTATTATCAAAATTAATTTAATTTAGTATAATTTAGGGAAATTGTATTTTTTTTTTATGAATAAAATCAAATAGAAATTAGATTAAAACTTTTGATTTAATTTTATTTTTCTCTTTTTCTCAAATAAATAAAAATACAAAAATAGGTTTTAGAATAAATTAATTTGTTTTTCTTAATTTAAAATAAATTAGAATTAGGATTTTCTTTTTAATTTAACGATTTCTTTATTTTCTTAAATAAAAAAACATGACAAAAACTTTTTTTTATCAATCGCGATTAGGTTTAGGCAAGGGTCAAAACCCTAGTTGTTTCGTACTTGATTCATCGCGCGCGTGTTATTTATTTTTGCCAATATTTTTGTAACTGTTCATGGTTTGTAATAGTTTAATCTAGGACTTTTTACTTATCACTTTTCCCCGGGTTTTCAGCTATGTAATTGATCCCCCTCCTCGAAGCCTTGTAATAGCGTAGATTTACTTTCTCGCATTTTAATTCCCGCAAATATTTGACTGTTTAGATGTATGCTAATAGGATTGTATGGCAAGAATGCATGACAAATTAATACGGTTAGAAAACCCTAATGTGCAAAGATTAAATAACTGAAAACAGATCACTCGCACATATCACTCTTAAGGTATACTCTCACTTCGGTTGCCTTCGGTAAACGAACATTAAGCATAGGGTGTCTTAGTGGTTTCCCTTCTATCTAAAAAAGATCAAATGTCTCGTCCGAATGTTGCCTCGGAAATGTTCCCTCGAATATGATCTTAAGACTCTAGGGTTATTACTAGGGTATCCTAACATTACTTTAGTGATCGCACGCCCCTTTCGAATTGACCCTTACAACTCCAACGACGCTGCTACCTATTTCTCAATAGTGGGATAGCGCCGTCTAAGGGAAACAAGAATAGAAACAATCTTTTTTTCGAGTAGGTAGATGCTAGTAGGTACTTGCTCAAATCAAAACTTTTCACACTTACACATTTCAAACAAACTTTCAAAACAAACTTCGTCACACCTTTGAGGACTGATACAAGGGTTATCACAAAGTTAAAACTCATTTGAAAAACAAAGCACATACACAAATTTTAAAAAGATGAGCAAGTACCTAAGAGCCCATGGAAAACCATGGATAGAAAGGGTGCTAACACCTTACCTTTCTATAATCTACCCCCCGTACTCAGAATATCTCGAAAAAGGATTTTTTCTGTACTTTTTTCCTTTCCGATTGGATGAAATAAAAGTCGGTGGCGACTCTTGCTTACCGCGACATTTTGCGAACACAAAACGCAAAATGCAAACCAGCGTCAAACAGTCAGTTCTGCCACCGTATCATAGGTTGTAATAGATTAATTAGGTTTATTTTCTTGCAATCCCAATTTATACTTTGTACAACCCCCTCCCACAAGTGTTATAATAGCGTAGTAACTTTAAATTCCGCAATTTATCGCTTTATATACAAATGCTAGTAATTAGGGTTTGTATGGAAAGACTAAAACCAACACTTAGAAAACCCTAATTAAAGACAAAATCATGCATGAAAACTATACATTTGCACACAGACACCCCTAGGGTAAATCCATTTGGTTGCCTTACAAAATGGCTATATTACGCATGTGAGGTATCTTAGCAAAAACAAAGCAAATACAAGATCATAGTCCCTCGATGGCGCTATCTAAGTTGCCTTTCAAATGATCTTGGTCCCTAAAAGAGAATGATAAGATACCTTGCAACATTGCTAATCATGGTTATATGATGACCCACGCCCGTCCCGTTTACATCTAAAGATAGGGTTACTTACCAAATCAATGGTAAGATAACAATGTCAAATGAAAATGAAATGAACAAGAAAGACTTTTGAGTAGGTAGAATGCTCCTAATTACTTGCTCCATTTCAAAGCAAAATATCCTTGCTATTTTCAAAACAAACACCTACACTTTCAAAAACATCTTTCAAACTTGAAAACATTTTCAAAAGATCAAACACTTTGTCAACATTCTTACGAACGAGAATCATTACAAAGTTTGCCTAAACAACGGCCTCTTTACAAAATACTTTCAAAAAACCACACAAAGCACAATTTCAAAAAAAAACAAGTGATCTAGCAAGTAACTAAGAGCCCATGGAAAACCATGGATGAAAGGGGTGCTAATACCTTCCCTTTTCATAATCTACCCCCCGGTCAAGAAACAATCTCAAAGGTCTTTCCTGTGCTTTTTCACTTTTCCTTTTGGATAAACGAAAAGTCGGTGGCGACTCTTATTTACCGCAACATTTGCAATCAAATGCAAAACCTTCAAGTCAGTTCTCCCACCGTATCACATCTAGAATTAGGTGTATGGCCACTTATACCACAATAAAAATATGTAGAAACAAAATTACTTCTATATCTAGGCGTACATCCTAGAAATAATGGGTCCGACTGGGTAACATAGTTGACAGGACTAGTGGTTAAGCCAGTAGCGGCCTAGGGCGAAGGTACCCAGGTGCAATTCGGTGAAAGGAGTATCAGATAATCCATGCACTTGGGTAGAAACCTGTCATCGTCATCAACCCAGATAAAGCAGGTAGCTGGTACGCATGTACTCGTGACCAGTCACTACCTCTGCCCATTAATGCATGTAACCTCCGACGGCACAATCATTACAGTGTTACACAACTTTGATTCCCGCATTTATGGAGACTGTGGAGGTTATAGGGCTATGGGACTCAAGAGTCACTCAATAACTGAGGCTCTTGATGGTGTAGAGATACACACTATAAAGGGGCTCCCGTAAGAGGGATAAGCAAGGCATTCATCTTGGGACACACGTTTCACTGGCATAACTCCCAAATCCCCTAATCATCCCATAAACTTACTCTGGTAGGCTCTCCCTATCAACCTCCTGGGAAGTTGGTCAGATGTTTATTTTACGCAAAAACATTGACACCCACCGTGAGGCCTTGGTAAAATTATTCCCATGTCGCACCTCAACTCACCTTCTGCAGAATATCGTTACCTGGAGACCCCCCAGACATGGCATAACTACTAACCATGGTAGAGGCCCTTAGGAAACAGAACAAAACTCTGCAAGATAGTGTTACAAAACTACAACAAAGAAGCGTATGGGATGATGGTCCAGAAGAGGAGCTTCTGGAACCTCAACCTCTATCTCAAGCCATCTGGGACGACCAAGTCCCAGAGAACTTAAAATCACCATCATTTACAGCCTATGACGATAGAAATGATCCTTAAGAGCATGTTATTTCCACCAACAACCAAATGACAATAATAAGCCCCACTGACTCACTAAAGTGTAAACTAATAGTCAGAACCTTTAAGGACGCGGATCTGAAGAAAAAGTTAATGTAGCACTTCTCCGCCAACAAACACCATAAGGTTTTCACAACGTCCTTGTTCAATGGTCGACAAGGTCAAGCGAAGTCTCTTTGGGAATACTTATCCCAGTTCAACAAAGAGACTATCAAAGTATCTCATCCAAACCAGGAGTTGTTTGTCAAAGCATTCCAACATGGCCTTTGAGAAGGGCAACTCAAATGAATCCTTAGCTCAGAAGCCCACGTCTGACGTGAACAAAATCATCACCAGAGTGGAATTCTACATAAAGGGCGAGGAAAACAACCTCGAAAGTAGTCCAGGGACGCCCCGGAGAAAAGCAAGACCAAAGATGAAGGGCCAGGAAGGAAGCAGGATCCTTCCCGAGCGACCTCGAGAGATAGGCCACGAGGACGCATAACTCAGAGACCTAACTAATGTCCCTTCAGCTCAAATTACATGGAGACACCCTTAAACACAAGGATAGGCAAAATCTTACAGGAGGTAGCGCACCTAAACCTCATCCCGGAAGCGCCCCGCAAATGGAAGGTCGACGATGTACTATGGAATGAGATCAGGGCTTGGTGTAGTTATTACCGGCTCTGGGGACATCATACTGACAATTTCCTCTGGCTAAAGAAAGAAATCGAGAAGTTGATACATAGGGGGCATCTTCCTACGTATGTTAAAGATGGCAAAACCCCAGCTGGTAAAAGAGATGCTCGGAAAAAAGACACAAACTCGGAGGAACCCTCCCAAAAGAAGGGGAAGGGTATCGAAGAAGTGCACGAGACTAAAACGACTAACCATACCCTCAATACGATTGTAGGAGAGTTTGCTGGAAGCGGAGAAACCAATTCGACCAGAAAGAAATGCGCTCGCAGCGTAATGCACATGTCTGAGGACATAGCCATGGTCCGAGAAAAGGACCTTAACCCGGTTAGCTTCTCCAGAAAAAATGCGGTTGTCATTATGGCCCACGAGAATGATCCCATGGTCATTAAGGTACAAATTCGAGATTGGAGCATGAAAATGGTGTTAGTGGATCCCGATAGCTTAGCCAAATATACTCTACTAGTAAGCCTTCAAGGGAATGAAATTTGATACTTCCGAGTTGTTACCCTTCAACGGCACCTTGTTCGAGTTCTCAGGAGAACAAGTACAAGTGTTGGGACACCTCTTAGTACTCACCACCTTTGGGAGCGACACAAATGCTAAAACAGTCAGAGTAAGGTACTTGATCGTTAATTCCGCCTCACCCTATAACATCATCATTGAAAGACTATCCTTCAATGCCTTAGAAGCCGCTCTATCCACCTTGTACCTAACCATGAAGTATTCATTGGGGGACGATCAGGTTGGGGTGGATAAGAGTGATCAAGGATTGGACAAGAAGTGATACAAGGATAGCCTAAAGTTAAAAAGGAAGATACAATCCAAGGGACCTGGACGATCCGATGATCTGAAAATCAATATGATCAATATAAATCCTCGAAATGATACAAAGGAAGAAAGCTTTTTCCCCATAAGGAAACAAAAGGGTCCAAATCGGCACCACATCTTTCGAAATAACCTACATAGGATGAACCCTTTCTCAAGAGGAAGAGACAGAGATCATGGTGTTATTTAAAGAGAATGTCAACTTATTTTCTTGGAAGCCTTTGAATATTCTCGGGATAGACCCCAACTTCATGTGCCAGCACTTAGCCTTGAACACGGATACCAAGCCGGTATCTTAGAGGAAGAGGAAAGGTGGAAAAGAAAAGAAGAAGACCATAAAAGATAAGGCCGAAAAGTTGCTAGACATCGGTGTTGTACCCTAAAATTTGCCCTCCCATTTTCAAGACAAATTATTTCAATAGGTCTCCTCATGCTTCTAAGGTTCTCAAGTGCTCAAGACTACTCAAACTCTCCTCTTAAGCATTGACCTGCAACTAGGGTTTTGTTTTTCCCAAGGGAAATTAGACTTCTAATGCCTCAAGTGGATTTTATGGTTTCTCATATGCCTTAAAGAATCCTCATCCCAAGTTTCAAGCCTTGCAACACAAGTTTACTCAGTCAACTAGATGATTAAAAATCAACTATATTGGATAAAAAGTCAATTATGGTCAACATACAGTCAAAATTCAAGGTTTTTGGTCAACATCAAGATTTTGAACTCACATTCATCATTTGATCAAGGTTTTATCATGATTCATCAAGAAACCACAAGATTCATCAAAAGTCAAAGTTACTAAATTAGGGTTTTCTTTAGGAGAAGTCAATTGAACTTTGACCAAGCATAACTTTCACAAACTTAATCAAAAAATTCTCAACCAAATCCCATTTTGACAGAAATTCAGTTATTTACAACTTTTTCTCTCTAAGCTCAAGGTCAAAAAATGCTTCATTTGAGAGATATGAGCCAAAATATTATAGGTCATTTTAAAGTCAACAAAAAGACACTTTTTATCAAAGAAATTTACATCAAGTTAAATATTTCAAATGAAAAAGTGACCAACATGAAAGTTGTAGGAGACATTTGAGGTTTCCAAAAAGTCCCAGATCACCTTCATATGACAAAAATTGAGCAATTTTGAGAAAATGCATGAACTCCAAATTGAACAAATTTGTAATTTTAGGCTATTAGGCCTAAGTTTTCAGGTCCAAATGTGTTCATAACACATTAGAGAACCTCTAAACCCATTCATATATTTTTTATGATTTTTATTTCTTTTATTATGATTTTATTCAATTTAAATCAAAATAAATCAAATAAAATATCCATTAAATCATGACAGGTGCGTGAACCTATTTTTGATCAAATCATGAGTCAAAAATCATATATTTGAGCTGGCAAAACCGTGTGATGTTCTTTAAATCAAATTGTTGTACCCCAAAATTTTCCCTCCCATATTTCTCAATAAATTTCAAGTGAGGTCCTCAAATTGCTCAAGGAAGTCCAAGGGTTGACCAGACAAACTCTCTCCTAAGGCAGTCTACCCCAAATTAGGGTTTCATTTTGCATCAAGATGCTTGAGTCCAAAGGATACGAAATGCTCACCATTATCCTAATATGTTCTCAAGATCATCCATGTCAAGTTTCAAGCCTTGCATAGAAGTTTGCTCAGTCAATTGCTCAAAGGCCTGAAAATCGACCGTGTTAGGGAAAAAGTCAACTGTGGACCACATACAGTCAAACTTCAAGCTTTTTGGTCAACATTATCATTTTGAAGTATTATTCATCATTTGATCAAGGGTTGATCATGATTCCTCAAGGATTTCTCACAATTCATCAAAACCCAAACGTTGCTAAATTATGGTTTTGTAGGAAAAGTCAACTCAACTTTGACCAAGCATAACTTTCTCATACTTTATAAAAAATGACCCACCCAAAGCTCATTTTGAAGAAGATGTAATTACCTACAATTCATCTTCAGCTCCCAAGTTCAAAATATGCACTCACAAGAAGATATAAATTTGGACATTATAGGTCATTTTGAAAAGTCAACAAAAACACCTTTTGGGTCAAAGCTTCATACATGAACATGGAAGACTCAATTGATATGAGACCAAAAAGGTTGCTTAGAGGACATCCTAAGCTTTCTAAAAAGTCCAATAACACCTCTCTAGGGTCAAAATTGAAAGAGTTATGCATTGGCCAAGTTGACCCATTTTGCAAAATTGCCAAAAGTTAAATGTGTCCAAAATTGCATTTTTTGTCAAATGGTCCTAACTTTTTATGCTTGCACTGAGTTTGTAATGTGACCCACGACTCATGAGCCTTTCCACTTGTCATTCTTTTATTTTTGCTATTTGTTTTGATTTTATTTCATTTAAATTAAATAAAATCAATATAAAATAATTAAAATATCAAAAACTAATTAAATCTTGAGATTTTGTGCATGATTGGGTCCATTACACAGCTGGAGACAAGATCAAATCGTGCAAGGCTCCATTTGGACACAAAAAGATTGAATTTGCTTGATTTGGAAATATTTGGTGCAAAGATTGAATCATGAATCAATAATCATAATTGGAAAAGATTTGAAACAAATTGTAACCCTAATACATTCTTGGATACATAAGGAACAAAGGCAGATCAAAAAAGGAGAGGGTAGAGGTGTGCAAAGGAGAGAACAGATTTCAAAAATTCAAGAAAAAGTTGCAAACTAATTTCCAAGTTTCAGGCCATCTCAAGCCATTCTGATCATACCAATCGTTTGTTGGACATTCTAGGATCATGCTTCAATCGCTAGCAAGCTTCCCCACACCCTGAAACGCCCTGTAAGAGTCACACAGTTTGTCTCTTTTCTTGAAATTGAATGCATTGATTATGGCATATTTAGCATGATTAATTAACATATCTTTAATCCTTGAGATGTTTGCAAGCTAATGGTTATATTTAATTGCATTTTTGTTGACTGTATATCAAGTTGCCATGGCTAGGGTTCTTGCTTTGTTTTTAGGGGTTTCTTGTACAGGAACAATTAGGCATGGATAATGGTACCATGATGTTCGTGAGGTTGAAACAAGTTGATTGGTACCGTTGGTTTTCATTTAACATAGATGTACAAGATTTTGGAATTACGCAGGGCTATACCTATAGTGAATGTCCGTAGGTAAAAGTTTTGATTTCTAAAACGACAGGCCAGTGAAAGAGACGATGGCGTGGCAGCATGTGACTCGTCCATTTAAATTTTGCGCGTTCCAGAGTTTGGCCTTTTGTTTTTATCATATAATATTTATTGGTTATTGTTTATACAACTAACATAGCCAGCTCAGTTGGCAAGCGTGCAGTGTGAGAAAGCTTAAAGTCCTGGGTTCGATCCCCAGGTCCCAACTTTAGCTTCATATTATTTTTCTTTACATAATCAGGTGCACAAGTATCCCCCGCGTCTACCATAAATAATCAGCATCCAACCATCAGATCATCAACATGTCAGATCCAAGGCTTCTCCCATGAGGGTCCACCATGCGCTGGAGTCAAGTACGCCCACAGGATCTAGCAAAGTCAATGGGGCCAGGAGCTTATTGGGCTCAGAATTGCAAACCACACCCCCTTCTTGCTAAACAACACCAAGCCCATTCTTTTTCTTTCCTAGTTATTTCTTTTATTTAATTTGATTTATTTAATTGTTTTTTTAACAAAATTAATTTCTTTTTTCATAAAATTAAGAGTTTCACAAAAAAATTAGGATTAGGTTTTATTTTATCAAATTTAATTTAATATTAGTTTAATTCAATCTAGGATAATTCTAACTTTTTTTTATGATTAAAATCAATTAGAAAAAAATTAGGGTTTAACTTTTGATTTAATTTTTATTTCTCTCTCAAAATAAAAATACAAAAAATTAGGTTAATTTAATTATTTTTCTTAATTAAAATTAAATTAGTAATTAGGTTTTTTTATTTATTTATTCAATTAAACTTTATTTTCTCAAAATAATAAAAAAAAATGACAACAAAATGATTTTTCTTTTAAATTGAAATTAGGTATAGCGGGGTCAAAACCCTAATTATTTTGCATTCGATTCATCGCGCGCGTTTATTATTTTTGCAATATTAATGTAACTGCTCACGGTATGTAATAGTTTAAACTAGGATTTTCTTTATTTTTCGTCTTTTACGGGTTTTTTGGCTATGTAATTAATCCCTACCTCGAAGCCTTGTAATAGCGTAGGTTTTATTTCTCGCATTTTAATTCTCGCAAATATTAACTGTTTAGATGTATGTTAATAGGATGGTATGACAAGATTGCATGATAATTTAAAATGGCTAGAAAACCCTAATGTGCAAAGATAATAACTGAAACCAAATCACTCACACATGCGCACTCTTAGAGTATACTCTCACTTCGGTTGCCTTCAGTAAGCGATCATTAAGTATAGGGTGTTTTAGTTGTTGCCCTCCTGTCTAACAAAGATCAAAAGTCCCGTTCGAAAATGTTGCCTCGGAAAGGTTGCCTCAGAAATGTTGCCTCGAATATGATCTTAAGACTCTAGGGTTATTACTAAGACGTCCTAACATTGCTTTAGTGATCGTACGTCCCTTTCGAATTAACCCTTATAACTCCAACGACGGTACTTCCTATTTCTCAATAGTAGGATAACATTGTCTAAAGGAAACGAGAATAGAAACAATCTTTTTTCGAGTAGTTAGATGCTAGTAGGTACTTGCTCAAAATCAAACTTTTCACACTTACACTTTTCAAACAAAGATTTCAAAAACAAACTTCGTAACACTCTTGAGGACAGAAACAAGGGTTAAAATGAAGTAAAATAAAACTTTTCAAAACAAGCACGAAAAAGCAATTTTAAAAAGATGATCAAGTACCTAAGAGCCCAAGGAAACCATGGATAGAATGGGTGCTAACACCTTCCCTTTCTATAATCTACCCCACGTACTCAAAATCTCGAAAAAGGATTTTTTCTGTGCTTTTTTCCTTTCCGGTTGGATAAAATAAAATTTGGTGGCGACTCTTGCTTACCGCGACATTTTGCGAATACAAGACGCAAAATGCAAACCAGCATTTTCGAAAACAGTCGGTTCTACCACCGTATCACAGAACTGGCGATTCTGCTGGGGAATAAATAAGTGGGGTATACCTTAGGATCTAGTTCATCATAAATTGATTCTCTTGTTTGTTTTGGTTGCTTTACTTTTAAGGGTTTTGTTTGGGAGTTACTATAGATCCTAACCCGGATCTAGGGACAACTTTTAGGTAAGTAGTAATAAACTGTGAGGGAACTGTACGGTGTAGACCGATACGGTTGAAGCAGTAGCTACATTGATGTGGAACATTGGTTAGTACCGGTATCCCTTGTGGAGAAACAAGGAGAATACGGGGCCGATACGTGTGTCGTTAAGCATCAACTGACCTTAGAAACTTTAATCGACCAACTTGGCCATTAGAAAGTAGTGAGATAGCTGGCCTCGGTGTGAAGCTAGGAACTAGTTGATACTCGATGCTACACTCATTGAGACCATACTCTCGAGATAGTTCCAGCCGCAAGAAAAGATTGCGTGAGCTGAAACCATGACCGATGGAGGATGGTCAGTGATATTGAGATCCTCTAGAACTCAGTTACTTTTTCTAGGACAGGTTGAAACCAACTAGACTTCAAGAGGGTAATACCTTAGACCCCATGCAAGCCTTAAACTTAAGGGCTTTTGTGTGACTTGTTTGCCTTTTCCATGCCTGTTATCTGATATACCTATGTTTATTTTATCATGACGTCATGCATCATAACATGGCATTCATACTTCATTATACTAACCATTTCAAAGACCGAGGGGATTTATCTTTGTTCTATTTTGCAGATTATGGATTTCGTACGGAGAAACACCATCCGAGTTAACTTTGTGCAAATACCTGCTCAACTTAAAGAGTTAGCCTCAAGAGTTTCTGAGACTTCTATGTTCATTAAGAGACATGGTCAGCTTCTTAGCCTGGTTACCTCAAAGCTTGATAAGCAGATGATGAGTGTAATTTTTCAGTTCTTCGATCCTGTGCATCATTGCTCCACCTTTCCAGATTACCAACTGGTTACCACTTTAGAAGAGTTCTCTCACTTATTGGGCATATCCATCCTGGAACAGGTGCCCTTTACAGGTATGGAAGAGGTTCCTAGACCGGAAGACATTGCCTCAGCTCTGCATCTAAAACAGGTTGATGTAGTATCCAATTGGGAAACACGAAGTGGGGTCGAAGGATTTCTAGCCAAATTTTTGATAGACCAAGCTCAGCTATTCTGGGATAATTTGGATTTTCAGGCTTTCGAAGATATCTTGGCTCTCCTTATCTACGGTTTGGTTCTCTTCCCGAATCCGTATTCCTTTGTAGATGTGAACGCGGTCAAGATTTTACTTTCTTGCAATCCTGTGCCTACACTATTGGGTGATATCTAGCATGCCCTCTACACTCGTACTGTGCAAAGAAGAGGGAATCTTATGTGTTGCATGTCGTTGCTGTCGAGGTGGTTTATTTCGCACTTCCCCAAGTCTGTGATGAAGAATGAAGAAGGTTTAGGTCGATCCTACAGAATAATGTCACTTGCCCATACATACATTCTTTGGTGTTCCCGGGCTATGGAAGACATTGTTGTCATTGACCATTGTGGGGGATATCCTAATGTCCCATTGCTTGGAATCAGAGGGGGAATAACCTACAATCCTTGTCTAGCTTTGCGACAATTTGGTCGTGCTCGGAGAGACGGTCCCTATGAGCTACTTCTTGAGAATATTGCATTTGACTACAAGGAGGACGTTGATGAGAACCGCTGGAGGTTTATACGAGATTGGGGCATGGTGAACAGGTCTGACCCCCAAGATCTAGGACCAAGGACTTCCCTACCTATGCAGCCTTACCTCCAATGGGTCTGAGCTCGTTCCCAGAAGCTTGGGATGCCTTATGAAGCCGTATTGCCAGTGATTGTGGAGCCCACCAATGAAGAAGGCGTTCCTTATACACTGATCCTGGGGCATTGCAGAGGTCTTGGATTCAGCTGAAAGAGGAGAAGGATACTTACCGGGAGAAGTACCATGAGCAAGAAAGGAAGATTTTAAAGCTCACTAGGCAGCTCGAGGAAGAAAGAGTGATAAATGACTACGTCAACACCAAGAGGAAGCGTCCATGGGAATTTTGAGTTTTGCTTTTTCTAGTTTAGATTTGTTTTCCATTTACTTCTTTGTAACGCCTTAAGGGCGTTGTTAAACCTTTTCACAATTTAATCTAATAAAGTTTGTTTATTTTTGGTTTGCAAATTTAAATCTCCCAAAGTCTTTGAAATCATTACATGCACATCCCATTATCATGCACACCATTACAGGTGCCATTACAGGTTTCTCATCTTCTTCGCTATTTATTTCAGCAGAAATGTCTTCTGATCAAGCCATCAAAGATCATCAGGCACAAAATGCCCAGTTCCAACAGATGTTCTTAAGCTTAGCTAAAGGGCAAGAGGATTTGAAGACTCTGATTCTAAAAGAGAAGAAGAAGAAGGTTGGTATGCTGAACATGGGTAGAAGATTCGGAGAAAGGATAAGACAATCAACTGATCTGACCTCCTCATCTAAAGACGAGGAAAACCAAGAAAGGACAAAGGACCTTAGTCCCGCAGTTTCTGATAATGATATGAATTACGACGAGGAACAATATCCTCCTGCTGAGGATATGTACAAGAAACTAGAAGACCGTCTGAGTGCTATGGAGATTCAGAAGATCCCTGGTTTGGATTTTGGAGAGCTGGGACTGGTATCGGGAGTGGTGATCCCTCATAAGTTCAAAGCTCCAGTTTTTGCCAAATACGATGGAGTATCCTGTCCAAAACACCATCTCCGCTCGTATGTCAGGAAAATCCAACCCCACACTGCTGATAGAAATTTGTGGGTGCATTTATTTCAAGATAGTCTGTCAGGGACTCAACTTGAATGGTTTTATCAATTGGAAGGAGCCAATGTCTGAAGCTGGGAAGATCTTGCTGCTGCTTTTTACAGGCAGTATCAGTATAACACCGACCTTGCTCCCACTCGTACTCAGCTTCAGGGTATGTCTATGGGGGCAAGTGAAAGTTTTAAGGACTATGCTCAAAAGTGGAGAGACTTAGCTGGAAGGGTCCAACCCCCTTTGTCTGATAGGGAGTTGGTTGGCATGTTTCTGGGGATGCTATCTGGTCCATTTTTCAATCATCTGATCGGCAGTTCGTCATCTGGGTTTACTGAGTTGATTTTAACTGGAGAGAGAGTAGAAGCTGGTTTCTGAAGTGGTAAAATACAGAAGGACACTTCATCAAGTGCAGTAAAGAAGTCTTTCACCAGTAAGAAAGAAGCTAGTGCAGTCTACGGCCCGAGGGGGCAAAGCAGACCTGAACACCGTCATGCAGTAAATGCGGTAGTGATATTAAGACCCACAGTTCATCCACAATGCAATAATCAACAAAGGGAGTAAAGACCACAGAGGCAGTTCACTCGGCTCAATATGACCCTGACTCAAATTCTACCACATTTATTGAAGACCAACCTAGTAACTCTGAGGGAAGCCCCGAAGAACCCCAACACCACATCTCCCCACTATAACCCGAATTCCTGTTGCGCCTATCACTCCCAAAGTCCAGGTCATAATACAAACAACTGCTAGGCTTTGAAAACAAGGTGAAAGGCCAACGAGATTGAGTTTGACGCTCCGGAGAAGGCCAACGTCATAACTGCTCCCATGCCCAAACATGGTCATGGAGTAAATGTTGTGGACGATGATTTATTTATGACCTCTGTGGAAGATATTTCTACTCCTTTGATGATAGTTAAGAAGAATTTGTTATTAGCCGGTTTATTTCAGGGCTGTGGTGAAGGTTGCCACATATGTTCAATTATGCCTGCTGGTTGCTACTCATTGAAATCAGGTGTTCAGCGCCTGATGGATAATAAAGAGATCCTGTTCGAAAAGACTACGATTCTGTTAGTTCCAATTGAAGATGTTGCCATCATAACCATTTCCGCCAATCCTTCCAAGGTTTCCTCGAGAAAACCTGTTAGGATTACACCTGTCCCAAGAATTGCTCCGTTAATAATTATTGTCCCTGGACCTCTCCCATACACTTCAGATAAGGCTGTCCCTTGGCACTATGGGGCTGATGTGTATTACCATGGAGTTAAACAAGACTTAAAAAGTGAGGAAGCTGATGTTGATGTCAGCAATTTTGTCGGGGCCAGCAAGGTCACCAGAAGTGGAAGACTCTTTTCTCCCAAGATTTCCCCTCCGACTGTTCACAAACCTATTGTCATTCCATCTACTAGTACATCAGATACTATCTCAGTTCCTATTCTAGTTATCACCCCTGTCGCCGAGCCATCTGGGACTCGGGGCAAAGAAATCACAGGTGAGCCTGCCTAGACGGAGGCGCCTAAAAAGATCATTGTAGAAACCTCTAAGCAGAAGATAGAGGAAATACTAAAGATTATAAAGAAGAGCGACTACAACATAGTCGAGCAGCTGGGGCAGACCCCGTCAAAAATCTCCATGTTGTCCTTGTTGTTGTGTTCTGAAGCCCATGCAAAGGATTTAATTGCATTCCTCAAAACTGCGCATGTGCCGCAGGAAACTTTAGCCGACCAATTCAAAGATTGCATAGCTAGCCTGACTGTTGCCAATAGGCTGGGTTTCTCAGATGCATATCTGACTGCTAAGGGGAGAAATCATAATGATGTTCTGCACGTCTCAATCGAGTGCAGGGGCACTACCATGGCCCATGTACTGGTGGATACCGGGTCCTCATTGAATGTTTTGCCAAAGAAAGCATTAGACCGTCTGGACTGTGAAGGTTTGATTCTAAAGCCGAGCAATATTGTGGTCAGGGCTTCCGACGGGTCAAAAAGGATGGTGCACGGGGAGGTGGACATCCCTGTTAAAGTTGGCTCTCAGACTTTTGCATCCACCTTTTATATTATGGATATCAGACCATCATATTCTTGCTTGTTGGGTCGCCCCTGGATTCATAAGGTCGGGGAAGTGACTTCCACGCTCCACCAAATGTTGAAATACCCGGTGAAAGGGAAGATTGTAATGGTACAAGGTGAAGAGGAGTACATGGTGAGTCATCTCAATTCCTTCCGCTACATGGAGATGGACGGGGAGTTCATCGAAACCCCTTGTCAGAACTTTGAAGAGGTCCCCCAAACCTTGGCGTCAACTGAAGTTGCCACCGACAAACCTCCAATGAAGATGGCTTCTCTCAAGGATGCCAGGGCTGTAATTGAAGAAGGTGGGTGTACAATTTGGGGTCAGCTCCCTGATTTCACGCACAAAAGTGACAAATTTAGTTTGGGCTTTACTATAGGGGCTTAAAGGGCTGTTAGGAGCGCGCGGATTGGAAGACCTCATCTGCACATCAGCAATCAGGGAGTTAATATGGTTGAAGATGGTGAAGAAGATTCAGATATCGACAGCTGGATCTACCCTACAACCAATGATGGATTGAACAACTGGACGGCGAAGGACTTTATACCTGTTTCTTTTATTCCACAGTAATTGACTTTTATTTTAAGATTTGTAATAAACAGTTTGAAACTTTATGGCCCGGCGCCTTGCCCGAGGCACCTTGGCTTTGCTTGTGAGGGCTTATTATTTGTCATTTCATATATCATTAATAAAACATTGGACGTTTCTTGCATTACAAATTTTGCGCTCCTTGTTTTTCTTTTTTCTGTCTCTCGCTTTATCAAAAACAGCTATTCTCTAACACACACTCACGTATCATAATGCAGACCCATATCCACTCTGGATCCCATTGATAACGACTCTGCTACTGCTAGTTATGACTTCGAAAATCCGATCAACCAAGTCGAGGACGAAGGTGAGGATGATTGTGAGGTGCCTGAAGAACTTTCTAGACTGTTACTGCATGTAGAGAGGGCCATACAGCCTCATGAAGAACCAGTTGAATCAGTAAATTTGGGTACCAAGGAAGACAGGAAAGAGGTCAAGATAGGTGAGAATCTGTAGCCTAGTGTCAAGCAACGGTTGATACAAATGCTACGTAACTATGTTGAGATCTTCGCTTGGTCTTATGAAGACATGCCTGGTTTAGACACTGATATTGTGGTACACTGCCTGCCAACTAAAGAAGATTGTCCTCCGGTAAAGCAGAAGGTTCGCCGTATGCGCCCTGAAATTTCTGAGAAAATAAAAGCTGAGGTCATGAAACAGTTCGACGCAGGATTTCTAGCTATCACTTCTTATTCGCAGTGGGTTTCCAATGTTGTTCTGATGCCTAAGAAAGATGGTAAGGTACGGATGTGTGTTGACTATAGAGGTCTGAACAGGGCAAGCCCCAAGGATGATTTCCCGCTTCCTCATATCGATGTTCTGGTCGACAACACCGCGCAGCATAAGATCTTCTCCTTTATAGATGGTTTTTCTGGTTACAATCAGATCAAGATGGCTCCCAAGGACATGGAGAAGACAACCTTCGTTACACAGTGGGGCACCTTCTGTTACAAAGTAATGCCTTTCGGGTTGAAGAATGCTGGGGCAACTTATTAGCGCGCCATGGTCGCTTTGTTCCACGACATGATTCACCATGAGATTGAGGTTTATGTTGATGATATGATAGCCAGGTCTCAGACTGAGGAAGAGCACCTTGACCATCTCCCGAAACTGTTCGATAGGTTGAAGATGTATAAGCTGAGGTTAAACTCGAACAAGTGCACCTTTGGGGTAAGGTCCGGTAAGTTGCTAGGTTTCATCGTCAATGATAAGGGTATTCAGGTGGATCCTACCAAGGTAAAAGCCATACAGGAGATGCCGACTCCCCGCATAGAAAATGAAGTTAGAGACTTTTTGGGACGTCTGAACTACATCACCCGATTCATCTCACATCTGACCGCCACTTGTGAACCAATCTTCAAGCTGCTGAAGAAAGATCAAGTGGTAAAGTGGAATGACGAATGCCGGACCGCTTTCGAAAGAATCAAAGAATATCTTCAAGAACCTCCAATTTTGATGCCTCCAGTTGAAGGAAGACCTTTGATTTTATACTTGACAGTACTAGACAATTCAATGGGTGTGTGTGTTGGGGAAGCATGACGAGTCTAGCCGAAAAGAGCACGCTATTTACTACCTTAGAAAAAAGCTTACCGACTGTGAGACCCGATAATCATTGCTCGAGAAAACTTGTTACGCTTTGGCATGGGCTGCTCGCCGACTGAGACAGTATATGCTGACTCACACCATCTTATTGATATCAAAGATGGATCCAATCAAGTATATCTTCGGAAGCCCGCCTTGTCGGGAAGAATAGCAAGTTGGCAGATGATCTTAACCGAGTACGACATCCAATACACAACCCAAAAGGCAATCAAGGGGAGCGTATTGGTGGATCATTTGGCGCATCAGGCCGTGGATGACTACCAGTCCATGAATTTCGACTTCCCGAATGAGAAGATCATGTTGGAGACCGACTGTTAAGAACCTGGACCAGAAGAAGGACCTGAGGAAGGATCCCGGTGGTTTATGTATTTTGATGGAGCATCAAACGCGTTGGGTAATGGCATTGGTGCTGTGATTATATCTCCTGAGGGTTGTCATACTCCGTTCACCGCCCGATTATGTTTCAAATGCACCAACAATATGGCGGAGTATGAAGCGTGCATCATGGGTCTTTGAGCTGCTATTGACCTGAGGATTAAGTTCTTGAGTGTATTCAGAGATTCTACTCTAGTGATCAGTCAGATCAAAGGCGAGTGGGATACGAAGCACCCAAATCTTATTCCTTACAAGGAGTATGTATTGACATTGCTCCCACATTTTGAGGAGATAACCTTTGAACATTTCCCCAGAGAAGAGAACCAGTTAGCGGACGCGCTAGCTACCATGTTTTCTATGTTCAAAGTCAGGTGGGACAAGGAAGCTCCCTAGATTACCATCGAGAGGTTAAAAGAACCCGCACATTGTTGTGACATCGAAACTGAAGAGGTAGCAGATAAACCCTGGTTTCATGAGGTAAAGAGGTATCTCGAGGCTCAAGAATACCCCGAGGGGGCATCTGTTAATGATAAGAAGTTTCTGAGAAGGTTCGCTGAAAAGTTCTTCATCAGTAATGGGATCCTCTATAAGCGTAACCATGATTCAACCTTACTGCAGTGCATGGACAAAAGCGAGGCAGAAAGGATCATGGCAGAGCTACATGAAGGTACCTTCGGAACTCATTCCAGTGGACATACCATGGCAAAGAAGATCCTTCGGGCTGGATATTATTGGTCTACTATGGAAGTCAATTGTTATCAGCATTCTCGAACCTGTCATAAGTGCCAAGTCTATGCTGATAAGGTGCATGTACCTCCAGTTACTTTGAATATTTTAACAGCTCCTTGGCCTTTTGCAATGTGGGGCATCGACATGATCGGCGAGATCAGACCTACCGCTTTTAACGGGCATCGTTTCATTTTGGTGGCTATTGATTACTTTACGAAGTGGGTCGAGGCAACTTCCTTTGCTACAGTAACCAAGAACGTCGTGGCGCGGTTTATCCGACACAATCTGATCTGCCGATACGGTGTACCAGAGAGGATCATTATGGACAATGGTACAAATCTCAACAACACGATAATCACCGAGCTCTGCAAACAGTTTAAGATTCAGCATCATAACTCTTCTCCCTACCGGCTGAAGATGAATGGGGTTGTTGAAGCGGCTAACAAAAACATCAAGAAGATTGTGCAGAAGATGACGGTGACATACAAAGACTGGCACGAGATGTTACCATTCTCTCTTCATGGGTATTGTACCTCAGCACGGACGTCAACAGGGGAAACACCCTACTCTCTGGTGTATGGCATGGAGGCAGTCCTACCCATCAATGTCCAGATACCCTCTCTCCAGATTATGAAGGATGCAGGTTTGAGCGAAGACAATTGGATCCAGACCCGACTTGACCAGATGAATTTAATCGATGAAAAGAGGCTTACTGCTATTTGTCATGGTCAGACGTATCAAAAGCGAATGATCAAGGCTTTTAACAAGAAAGTCAGACGACAAGAATATCAAGTCGGGGATCTGGTGATCAAACGCATCATACTGCCGCAAGGTGATCCCAGGGGAAAATGGACCCCCACATACGAAGGGCCATTTGTGGTTAAGAACATTTTCTTGGGAGGAGCTATGATTCTAACCACCATGGATGGTGACGACCTTCCTCACCCCGTCAATGCAGAAGTGAAAAAATACTATGCATAATCAAAGACCCGCTAGGTTGAATGGCCTAGGCAAAAATAAGGGCTTCCCAGAGAACTAAAAGGGTTCGGGCAAAAGTAAGGGATGAAAATGAAAAAAAACTGTACACCCGACAAGTCGAAAATCTGAAAAGGCAGCTTGGGCAAAAAAGGGAATCCCGGTGGACTGAAAACCCGAAAGGGCGGTTCAGGAAAAAATTAGGGATCGAAGCATAACACTGTGTCTCATTGGATCATCTTGCAACCAGACTTAAATATCGACTATCAAGCTCGGACGACGCCAATCAATCTGATCTACCTTCGACTAAGTAGAAAAGTGATGAGACGCTCGAAGATATAAAGGCAATAGCAGAGTTGGAACCCAGTGGGATTGTTTCATATAGCTATTTTTCTTTCTTTTTCACAAATTTTATAATTTCTGTTCCCTCAGAGGCGTTCTCTTACTAGGACGTCAGCCTCTTGTACAAAACGCCTATTACAGGCCGACTTCAAAAGTCAATACAATTCATTTTCACAAGAAATTTCAACTTGTTTTTTCTTTTTCTGTTTTGTTTTGCAAGAACGTCCAATGATTCATTTTTTATATATGCATTTGAAAATAATTGCTGCTCATAAATATTTACACAAGAAACAAAAGACAATTACTCGTAATTCCAGGAACATGGGCAAACAAGAAGTGTCCAAAACTTACAGTTGCTCTACCCACCAGGTACAGGGATAGAACCAGCTTGAGAATATAACTAAAGTTACATACACTCCCCGCAAAGTAGGAAGTATCCAAAGACAATGGGATTAGCTCCCCCCAGCCGAGGTTCATAATCGCAAATGAGTCAGCAAAATTCTCCCCCAAGCAGAGTTTATCTATCACCAGCAATAGAAGTTCACCATCAGCGGAGTTTATTTCTCCAAATCAGCAGATCGTCCAACAAAGTATCTCTCTCTCTCCCATAAAGTCATTCTCCAACAGGATTACTCTCAAACAGAGTCTCTCCCGGCGAAATATTCTCGAACAGAACAGACGCAAGTCTCCAGCTAACCATCTTCGGTCACCATCCCCAGCGAGAACGAAGAACTCAACTCCTTATGCTCTCCAGCGGCAGTCCAGGATTTATTCTCCCCAGCCAGAGAATATCACAAGAACATTGCATATCCATACATCGTAGCATGCGCATATGCATCATACAACACAATCTCATTTATTTTGAGAACATCATTACTCAATACATTTCATACATCATGACATTACATACGACTAACTCTTTACCTTTCAGGGAGAGATATAATCAAGTTCTCGCAAGTTTTCTCTGGTTCAGTCAAATCGATACTAAGATTTCTATTCCAGTTCAAGCTATGAAGCCCGAAAATCGACCGGATAATATCTTGATTTCTCCAAAATACTACGAAGCCTGGAATCGACCAGATAGTGATATATCTTAAATACAAGCTTTGAAGCCAGGAAATCGACTGGAAAACAGCTTAACCCTCAACAAGTTATTGTGAAGCCTGGAAATTGACCAGATAGCAATACAAGATACCATGAAGCCTGGAATCGACCAGATAATAGGTACAAGACACCGTGAAGACTGGAGCACGACCAGATAGCGGCAAAGAACACTGAAACCTGGGACACGATCAGATAACAATATAAGGTATTGTGAAGCTTGGAATTCGACCAAATAGCAGTTTACCCGGTCAGTTACTATGAAGCCCGAAAATCGACCGGATATTAGTATGCCTTAAAGTCAAGTTGAAACCTGGATACGACCAGATAACCACTTAATTCCTTCTGAAGCCTGGAGCACGATCAGATAAGAATTGAGACATTTCAAATCCTGGAAGACGACCAGATAGCAAGTTTAATCTCAACTCTCAGTAAGTCACTGTAAAACCTGGAGCACGACCAGATAGTAGTCAGTCTTATTTTCCTCAGCAAATCACTGCAAGGCCTGGAGCACGACCAGATAGCAGTTCATTTTCACCTCCTCGACTAAGAGATAATTCCCTAGTAGAGTAACGGATAACTAAGGCTCCTAAAATTCTACTTCTCTCAAGACAGAGACCAGCATTCCCCAGCGAAATCTTCCTCGACAACAGGTATACGGGATCTTTGGATGGCATCTATAAGCCCATTCCCGACATCGCAAGACAAGTACCACTTCATGCGAGTGCAAATTTCTGGGCACTCTAGTGTTCAATCATCTCCAACCTTCAGATCACGAAAGGCAGACAAGCCAATCTACATCCTCAGGTTTAAGAAGATTGAACAGGGGCAGCTGTTGTACCCCAAAAATTTCCCTCCCATATTTCTCAATACATTTCAAGTGAGGTTCTCAAATTTCTCAAGGAATTCCAAGGGTTGACCTGAAAAACTCTCTCCTAAGGCAGTCTACCCCAAATTAGGGTTTCATTTTGCATTAAGATGCTTGAGTCCAAAGGACTGAAAATCGACTATGCTAGGGAAAAAGTCAACTGTGGCCCACATACAGTCAAACTTTAAGAATTTTGGTCAACAGTCTCATTTTGAAGTATTATTCATCATTTGATCAAGGGTTGATCATGATTCCTCAAGGATTGCTCACAATTCATCAAAACCCAAAAGTTGCTAAATTAGGGTTTTGTAGGAAAAGTCAACTCAACTTTGACCAAGCATAACTTTCTCATACTTTATCAAAAATGACCCATCCAAAGCTCATTTTTAATAGGATGTAATTCCCTACAATTCATATTCAGATCCCAAGTTCAAAATATGCACTCACAAGAATATATAAATTTGGACATTATAGGTCATTTTGAAAAGACAACAAAAACACCTTTTGGGTCAAAGCTTCATACATGAACATGGAAGAATCAATTGAGATGAGACCAAAAGGGTTTCTTATAGGACATCCTAATATTTCTAAAAAGTCCAAGAACACCTCTCTAGGGTTAAAATTGAAAGAGTTATGCATTGGCCAAGTTGACCCTTTTTGCAAAATTGCCAAAAGTCAAATGTGTCCAAAATTGCATTTTTTGTCAAATGGGCCCAACTTTTTATGCTTGCACTGAGTTTGTAATGTGACCCACGACCCATGAGCCTTTCCACTTGTCATTCTTTTATTTTTGCTATTTATTTTTATTTTATTTCATTTAAATCAAATAAAATCAATATAAAATAATGAAAATATCAAAAATTAATTAAATCTTGAGATTTTGTGCATGATTAGGTCCATTACACAGCTGGAGACAAGATCAAATCGTGCAAGGCTGCATTTGGACACAAAAAGATTGAATTTGCTTGATTTGGAAAGATTTGGTGCAAAGATTGAATCATGAATCAATAATCATAATTGGAAAAGATTTGAAAAAAATTGTAACCCAAATACATTCCTGGATACATAAGGAACAAAGGCAGATAAAAAAAGGAGAGGCTAGAGGCGTGCAAAGGAGAGAACAAATTTCAAAAATTCAAGAAAAAATTGCAAACTGATTTCCAAGTTTCAGGCCATCTCAAGCCATTCTGATCATACCAATCATTTTCTGGACATTCTAGGATCGTGCTTCAATCGCTAGCAAGCTTCCCCACGCCCTGAAACGTTCTGTAAGAGTCACACGGTTTGTCTCTTTTCTTGAAATTGAATGCATTGATTCTGGCATATTTAGCATGATTAATTGACATATCTTTAATCCTTGAGATGTTTGCAAGCTAATGGTTATATTTAATTGCATTTTTGTTGACTGTATATCAAGTTGCCATGGCTAGGGTTCTTGCTTTGTTTTTAGGGTTTCTTATACAGGAACAATTAGGCATCAATAATGGTACCATGATGCTCGTGAGGTTGAAACGAGTTGATTGGTACCATTGGTTTGCATTTATCATACATGTACAAGATTTTTGAATTATGCATGGCTATACCTACAGTGAATGTACGTAGGTAAAAGTTTTGATTTCTAAAACAACAAGCCATTGAAAGAGACGATGGCGTGGCAGCATGTGACTCGCCCGTTTGAATTTCGCGTGTTCCAGAGTTTGGCCTTTTGTTTTTATCATATAATATTTATTGGTTATTGTTTATACAACTAACATAGCCAGCTCAGTTGGCAAGCGTGCAGTGTGAGAAAGCTTAAAGGCCTGGGTTCGATCCCCATGTCCCAAATTTAGCTTCATATTATTTATCTTTTACATGATCAGGTGCACAAGTATCCCCTGCGTCTACCATACATCATCAACATCCAACCATCAGATCATCAACATGCCAGATCCAAGGCTTCTCCCATGAGGGTCCACCATGCGCTGGAGTCAAGCACGCCCACAAGATCTAGCAAAGTCAATGGGGCCAGGAGCTTATTGGGCTCAGAATTGCAAACCACACCCCCTTCTTGCTAAACAACACCGGGGCCATTCTTTTTCTTTTCTAGTTATTTCTTTTATTTAATTTGATTTATTTAATTGTTTTTTTAACAAAATTAATTTCTTTTTTCATAAAATCATTAAATTAAGAGTTTCACAAAAAAATTAGGATTAGGTTTTATTTTATCAAATTTAATTTAATATTAGTTTAATTTAATCTAGGATAATTCTAACTTTTTTTTATGATTAAAATCAATTAGAAAAAATTAGGGTTTAACTTTTGATTTAATTTTTATTTCTTTCTCAAAATAAAAATACAAAAAATTAGGTTAATTTAATTATTTTTCTTAATTAAAATTAAATTAGTAATTAGGTTTTTTTATTTATTTATTCAATTAAACTTTATTTTCTCAAAATAATAAAAAAACGATAAAAAATAATTTTTCTTTTAAATTGCAATTAGGTATAGTGGGGTCAAAACCCTAATTATTTTGAATTCGATTCATCACGCGCGTTTATTATTTTTGCAATATTAATGTAACTGCTCACGGTATGTAATAGTTTAAACTAGGATTTTCTTTATTTATTGTCTTTTACGGGTTTTTTGGCTATGTAATTAATCCCTACCCTGAAGCCTTGTAATAGCGTAGGATTTATTTCTCGCATTTTAATTCTCGCAAATATTAACTGTTTAGATGTATGTTAATAGGACGGTATGACAAGATTGCATGATAATTTAAAATGGCTAGAAAACCCTAATGTGCAAAGATAATAACTGAAACCAAATCACTCGCACATGCGCACTCTTAGGGTATACTCTCACTTCGGTTGCCTTCGGTAAGTGATCATTAAGTATAGGGTGTTTTAGTGGTTTCCCTCCTGTCTAACAAAGATCAAAAGTCCCATTCGGAAATGTTGCCTCGGAAAGGTTTCCTCAGAAATGTTGGCTCGAATATGATCTTAAGACTCTAGGGTTATTACTAAGACGTCCTAACATTGCTTTACTGATCGTACGTCCCTTTCGAATTGACACTTACAACTCCAACGACGGTGCTTCCTATTTCTCAATAGTAGGATAGCATTGTCTAAAGGAAACGAGAACAGAAACGATCTTTTTTCGAGTAGGTAGATGCCAGTAAGTACTTGCTCAAAATCAAACTTTTCACACTTACACTTTTCAAACAAATTTTTCAAAAACAAACTTCGTAAAACTCTTGAGGACAGAAACAAGGGTTAAAATGAAGTAAAACTAAACTTTTCAAAACAAGCACGCACAAGCAATTTTAAAAAGATGAGCAAGTACCTAAGAGCCCATGGAAAACCATGGATAGAAAGGGTGCTAAAACCTTCCCTTTCTATAATCTACCCCCCGTACTCAAAATATCGAAAAAGGATTTTTTTTGTGCTTTTTTCCTTTCCGGTTGGATAAAATAAAAGTCGGTGGCGACTCTGGCTTACCGCGACATTTTGCGAATACAAAACACAAAACGTAAACCAGCATTTTCAAAAACAGTTGGTTCTGCCACCGTATCACATAAATCTTGGACAAAATAGCAAGTTTCATATAGTTTGCAAGTCAAATATTTTCACCATGAATTGTCAAGATTTGATACAGTTTTGTTAACCTAAATTCGTGTCCTATAAATACACAAGACATTCATGCACTAAGGACACGAAAAAAGATACCTACAAGAACTCTCAAAAATATCAAAATTTATCAAACAATGGAAAACATAAAACCCTATTTGCAGCCTCATTCAATCGCAACCAAGCATCCAAATGCATTCCTGAAGTTCCCAGGATCACTACCAAGCCAAGAAGAAAGCTTGTCCATGCCTGGAATTGTTCACTCAAGCCCACCGATTTGGTAAAATTTCTCAATTAAAAACTCTTAATTATCATGTTATAAATCGTTTATAAGCATTTATATATTTTCATACTAATATTTGGAATGTTTTAGAACCATTGCTTTTGAGGTTTGATGCAGGGATAAGAAAATTCCATTGTTAGGGCATGAAGCTCTAACTTCATCGTATCTGTTTTTACAGGCATTTGCAGGCTAAAAGAAAGGCACCATTGAGTTCGCAGACCCCAGTTTAGGGGGGGGGGGGGGGGGGGGGGAGGGGGGAGGCTTAATCTCTTATTTCAAATCATGCTATCTTGCAGGATGAGATTTTTGGACAATTGGAGAAGAAGGTGCTCAACCACCGTGTGTTGTGGTTTAACCCTCCCTTGGTTGCGTGTCATCCCTCTATTCGTCCATCCAAATATGCTGACCCCACTAACATGCATGTGTTTAAAATGTGTTTGACTTCCAATTTTCTGGATTTTGTTTATATTATATTTAATGGTTTGTATTATATAACCGGATGAGAGTGTAGCACCGCTGGTCAAGGCGTTGGGTTGTGAACATAAGGACATGGGTCCGATCCCTGCACGTTGCAAATATTTTTTGTTATTTTCCATCTAACGCGCAGGTTTTTAATATATTATGCAGCGCCTATTCTCAAACACCAACAGGCGCTTGGCCTGGTGACAAGCAGTACGGCGTGAAAGCTAGAAGGGCATGAGTTCAACACCCACCCCATGCAATATTTTTTCCTATTTTATCTTTTAACCTAATTTTCTTTATTTTTCTTTTTCTAACCCTATTTTTTATTAATCAATCATTAGACTAACCTAATTTTTTCTAATACTAATGAATTAGGTTTAGGGTTCTTAACTAACATTTTATTTTCTTGATCTATTTAATTAATTAATTAATTAATCAACCCTCTTCTTAAATATTATAATCAATTAGAATTTATGTTTTAATTATTATTATCATTCAAATTATTTTTTTCACAAAAAATACAAAAAAAAACATTCAAATATTTTTCTAACATTTTATTATTTCTTTGGCTATTTATTTTCTTAGAGAAATTATATAGGTCGCACAACCTTTTCTTGTAATATCGTAGATTTACATTCTCGCATTTTTACCTATTATCTAACTGCTCACAGAATGTAATATCTTAGGTTTAAATTCCACATTTTAGTTTCCCATATTTTCTTATGTAACTGCCCCAAAACCCTGTAATAGCTTATGTCTAAACTTTCCGCACTTTAATTTTCTGTATACTTCATAACTGCTAGTAATTAGAGTTTGTATGGCAAGACAAAAATCAACATAGATAACCCTAATGTAAGATAAATAATTTAATCAAAACACTATTCACACTTGCACCTCTATGGTAACCTCTCTTTGTTGCCTTCGGAAACAATGGTCATGTCCCTCGAAAGTGGGGATGCTTTAGCAAAAGAACATTACGAATAAATATCATAGTCCCTCGATGAACCTTCGAAGTTGCCTAGGAAAAATGATGTAGTCCCTCCGATACAATTGCTAAAGTATCTCTACGTGTTACCTTCAATGACCATTTGATGACCCTACGTATGTCCCTTCACATCCAATAGATGGGGCTACCTACCAATTAATGGTATGGATGACACTATCTATAAAGGAGAAGGAAAAGAATAAGAACGACCTTTAGTGGGTAAGGAACGTTTAATCGCTTGCTCACAACCTTTTTCACAAACAAAAACATTTTTATACATCACACTTTTCAAAATGTTTTCAAACACTTTGTACGCTTTCTTGAGGACTGGTACAAGAATCATTACAAAGTTTAGCTTTTTCAAAATATTTTCAAACAAATCACACATACAAAAAAATTATTTTCAAAAGTGAGCTAGCAACTAAGAACCCGTAGATAACTATGGGTGAAAAGGGTGCTAACACCTTCCCTTTTCATAACTTACCCACCGAACTCAAAATCTATCAAGGTCTTTCTTGTTCTTTTCATCCTTTCCTTATATAGGATAAAAGAAAAATTGGTGACGATTCTTGCTATCCACACATATAGATAAAACCAAAAAAGTCGGTTCTCCCACCATATTACAGAATTGGCAACTCTGTTGGGGACTACTTAAAAAGAGGGGATACCTTAGGGTTAGATCACTTTATTTTCTTTAATAGATTATTTTGCTTGCTTTACTCTAAGGGTTTTTGTTTTGGTTTATTTACTTATGTAATACGGTGGAATAATTGACTTGGTTTTGCATTTTTATCGCAAATGTTGCGGATAGCAAGAGTCGCCACCTACTTTTCTTTTATCCAAAAGGAAAGGATGAAAAGAACAGGAAAGACCTTTGAGGATTTTCTTGAGTTCGGGGGGTAGGTTATGAAAAAGGAAGGTGTTAGCACCCTTTTCATCTGTAGTTATCTACGGGCTCTTAATCGCTAGCTCACTTTTGAGAATGCTTGGTGAATGTGTGTTTGAAAATATTTTGAAAAATGCCTAAGTGCGGCAACTTTGTAATGATTCTTGTATCAGTTGAGAACGCATACAAAGTGTTTGTTTTAAAAATATTTCAAAGAAAAGTGTTTGTGTGAAAAGATGTTTTTTGTGTGAGCAAGCGATTAACAGTATTCTACCCTTACTCGAAAGCCTTTCGTGTTATTTTCCTCCTCCTTTAGATAATGATACCCTACCATTAGTTAGTAGGAAGCCCTATCGTTGGATGTGAAGGGACATGCGCAGGTCATCGTACAGTTATAAAGGCAACTTGTAGGGGAACTTTAGAAATTTTATTGTAAGGGACTAGATTGTTTACTGAAGGCAACATCAAATAGTCATCGAGGGACTACAATCTTTTCTATCGGAGGTACTTTTCTAAAGCGTCCCCACGTCCAAGGGACATGACTATGTTCTGAGGAAACGAATGAGGTTACCCTAGAGGTGAGTGTGTGAAAATTTTATTGAATTCAGTTACTTTATCTTGTGATTAGGGTTTTCTAGATTGTTTTTAGTCTTGCCATACAAACCCTAAATACTAACAGTCATAAGGAAAGCAGTAAATTGCATAAATTAAAAGTGCGGAAAATAAACCTAAACTATTACAAGGCTTTGGGGAAGGGGGTACAAAACCATAAAACTGGGGAGAAAAAGCAAATAAAACCCTAGCAAAACTATTACATTCTGTAGAAATTACATAGTAGGGAAAAACTAATGCGAAAGTAAATACGCGAAGATTAAAAATTGTTTTGTAATCGTTTGACAAAAAAAGTTTTGATAATCATCCTAAAGTCTAATTGATTTTTAATTAATCGAAAAAGTTAGGTAATTATATTAATTTAAACTAATTATCCTAATTAATTTAATAAAATAAAAAAAAATCAAAATTAATTCATGAGAAAGAGACTAAACCTAATTTGTTTTAATGTTAATTAAAAATAATTAGGAATTATTAACAAATTAGGGTTTAGAAAGAACAAAATAATGTTAGTAAAAAATAGAGAAAAAGAATGCTGGAGATGAGTGTTGAACTCATGCCCCCCAAGACCTTCAGGAAGCATCCATACCACCAGGCCAAGCGCGCGCTTGTGCTAGGATACGCATGCAGCACGTTTTGTAATCAACCTGCAAAACATATGAGATATTAGAGAAAAAAGTTTCAAAAGGTTGGATCAATCCCATGCCCTTTGAAACCAATGCCTTATCGCGCATGCTTCTGGCAATGGGGTGGTTGTTTCATCAGTTTATATTATTGAAACAATAAATATATAAAATATGGAAAAATACATTGGCCGGAGAAGTGATGGAGCCCTAGCTCCGGTCGTCTTCTCCAGCAACCTGTTTTTTTAAAATCTACAAAAAACAAACATTAACGATCTAACAATGTCCTACCCCCCTAAAACAGAGGTTGTGAATCCAATGGGCATTTTTGAAGGCTGATTCATCTTGTTTTGTAAGGTATGGTAAAAATAACATGAATCGGTTTGATCATGGCCATTCATGACTCAGATAGCATGGGACTCATGTGATGATTCAAACCTTTACATTAGAATCTCAGAAGCATGTTAGTGGTGTTAGTGTGCATTAAAACATTATGAAAACAAAAATACAAAAAAAATCATGAAATAATGAAAAAATGATGGTGCATACATGCTGGTTCATGTCCTTTGGATCATGGTAACCAATCTAATCTTACCCTTTAGTGTTCCTACAAGTGAATGGAATGGAGATTTAGTGGTGAGGAGGCTTGAAAATAGGGTTTTCAAGACTTAGGGTTCTTGAGAAAAATTTGCTATTTTTTTACAATATTGAGAGGCAAGGGTTGTGTGTCCTTTTGTATGAGAATTGATGAGATTATATAGAGTAAAATAGGGCAAAGATATGATGTGCTTGAACTCTTGTAAAAATATGATTTTTATCTTATTTTGTTTTACATTATTAATGAATTAAATTATAAATATTTAAAATAAAACAAGGTCAAAGTGTGTGTGGATGAATTCTAAGGTGCATAAAGGGTATAACATACGTTTGGACCTCAAGACAGTGGCCCAATAGGCCAAAATATTAAGCTTGCTCAAATTGAACTTCATGCATTTGCTCAGAATTTCCCAAATTGCAATGGTCATAGCTCACTCAATTTTCATATTTTGAAGGTTATCTTTGACTTTTTGAAAAGGTCAAGATGTCTTCTACAACATCTATGTGTCTTTTTGTTGACTTTCGAAATGACCTGCAATGTATTAACTTATATCTCTCAAATGATGCATTTTTTGGGCTTGAGCTTAGAGAGACAAAGTTGTAGAGGATTGAATTTCCTTTAAAATGAGCTTTTGTTGGGGAAAATTTGATGAAGCATGTGAAAGTTATGCTTGGTCAAAGTTCAGTTGACTTCTCATAAGAAAACCCTAATTTGGCAACTTTTGACTTTTGATGATTTGAGGGCTTTTCTTGAGGAATCATGATCAACCCTTTCTAAAATGATGGATATGACTTCAAAATGTTGATGTTGACCAAAAATCTTGAGGTTTGACTGTATGTTGACCAGAATTGACTTTTTACCCAAAATAGTTGATTTTCAGTCATTTGAGCATTTGACTGAGAAAACTTGTGATACAAGGCTTGAAACTTGTCATGAGCATTCTTGGAGACATATAGGTAACAATGAAATCCACTTGAGACCTTGAAAACCCAATCTTCCTTTAGAACTACCAAACCCTAGTCGTGGACCCATTGCTTAGGAGGAGAATTTATCCGATCAACTCTTGAGCCAACTTGAGCAAATGAGGATCTCATGAGAATGTCTTGAAGGAAAATGGGAGGGAAAATTTCAGGGTATAAAAAATGCCCATGTTCAATCTTATTAAACCTGAGGAGTTAGATTGACATATCCGCCATTCGTGACTTGAAGGTAAAAGATGATTAAACACTTACGTCCCCAGAAATTTGCATTCGCCTAAGCAGGAAGTAACACTGTTGGTTGAATATACTGGGAAGGGGATTAAAGATGCCATTTGGAGTGTAAAGAGATGTAAGAGATGGGCTTATAGATGCCATCCAAAGTAACTGGTCATAAGAATATCAGAATAAGTCTACACCTGAATTTGTCTTAGAAGAAGTATTTGGAATGAGTCTATGCCCGACTTTGCCCAAAAGAATATCAGAACAAATCTATGCTTGATTTCACCTGAGCTAGAAGATGTCTACGCCCTACTTCAACTATAAGAGATATTGGAATTAGTATACGCCTGACTTTTCCAAAAAGAGTATCAGAAGAAAATCTATGCTTGATTTCATCTGAATGATGCACTAGAAGATGTCTACGCCCGACTTCATCTAGGAGAGTGTAGCGGTGGAAATGTTAAGACTAAGTCATCGGATTGACTTGACTTGTACAGATCAAAATAAAAATCTCCACCATGCTTTATTGTTTCTAAAGGAATGGGAAAAGAGAGAATAAGCCAAAAGAGGGGAAAGATTCAAGGTAATGGAGTTGGTTATGTAGAGGGAAGGTATTAACACCCTAAACATCTACGGTACTCCACAGGAACCTCTTTGTAAAATCTATATATTTTGGCTATAAAATGTTGTATAAAAATAGATGGTGAAGGTTAGAAAAGAAGTTTTTTTTAATTATTTTTGCACCCGCCGCGGTTGCGAACCTTTAGTACCTACGTACCACCTTCTGTGAAATAGGGGATTAGGGTACTCGTAGTTCACCTTAAAATAATTTTAAAACACAAGTGTGTTGATTAATTTTATGAGATAAGACATCATCATCATTGTCCGTTTGAAAAACATACTTACTACCCACAATCATGGGAAAGGAGAATTTGCATCATCTCAAAGTGGAGGATATGGCTTGGATTTTAAAATCAACAAAACCTCACTCAACACCCAAGTGGAAAATATCTCTCTTCACTACATATTGTAGAAGTATAGTTGTTTACATCACTACAAGGATTGACAAGAGTCCAATCTTTTGAGAAAATTTTAAAGATAAGAGCCAAAGTGACAGAATAGTTTGAATGAGATTTATTGACTTTTAGTCTTCTCACAAAAAATGTCAAGGTATTATTAAGATGATTAAAGTTTATTTATGAAAGATGTTTTGAAAATGTATGGACCTAAGTCCAAGTTTATTATGAAAGTGGTTCAAGTTTAGAAACAAGAAGAGTTTTCAAAAGGAGGGAGACTATTTTTGAAATTAAAGAAGATGGGAGGAGATGAAGAGACTATTCTAAAGCATAAGGTAAAAGGTAAGGAGAAGAACCATCTAACCAACGAGAAGTCAACATTTGACATTATGAGTCAAGATAGAATTCCCATTATTTGGATTGAAACCAAGAAAGGATACTAAACCTCTTGAGAATACCAAACTTCAAATGTATTAACTCTTCACAAAAATTGGGCAGAGTAACGGCTGTATACAGATGAATTCCAGATTACAGAAAAAGTATGTAATCACAATAACCTGCACACAAAACAAACAAATAACCCAATGTCTTGAGGTAAACCCTAAGAACTCCAGATAAAATATCAATTAAGGTCACAAGGTCTCCAACATAGGTCAAGGTCTCTAATCCTAAGTCCAAGAAGACCAATACTCCATAATGCCAAGGATAGTAACCAAACAGTCCAAGTATCATTAATGTTTTTTTATGGTTCATGTTGATTATTAAGTATCTTTAATAGGAAAAGAAAAAGCTCAAGTGAGCAAAATAAAAATGACATAAAAGTAAATTCTCAAGTGAGCAAAGATGAAAATATCATGAAATATGAATGCTAAAGTAAATGGTACATAAAGTAAAGAACATAAAATAAAAGCATGAGATAAAGTCAATTGTTAGAAGTTAATGGTTAGTTGGATGAATATCTTGAAACTTGCATTTGGAACTCATTAGAGGATTGGTAGAACCAAAGCCTCTCAACAACAATTTGCATTTAATTTTTGTCAAGTATACCATTCATTTAAGAATCCTCAAGGTAACATTTAATGGTCAATAATGTTTAAGTGATCCGCGTTGACAAAAATTCGTGAAGATCCATTAGAGGATTGGTCGAACCAAAGCCTCCTAAAAATAAATCTCAAGGTTATTAGATCAAAGGGTTCAAATTAACATACTTGGGCTTGCAAATATAGGTTTGGGCCACGAATGATCATTTTCTCAAATCGGGACAAAATTTAGCGCTATGTTAAGCAATCGTAAGTGGACTTATGTAGAAGTCGCACCTATTTTGAGGTTGGTTAATAATAATCTATGTACTTCATGTTTGGATAAATGATATAGAGATCATTATCCCTTAACATGTAGCACAAATAAAAAGAAAGGGATAAGATGAAGAGGGAGGGGAATGATAAGCTAATTTGGATCGCTACCTTAAATTTCTTTCGTCTTTAAATTCAATCACTCACCTTGATGGATTAAAGTACTAAACATATCATTAATACAAAGCACCAAAAATAAATTAGATAATTCACTCTTCGTTAGATTTTAATTGATGAACATTTATCCAACTTTATCAACACCCAAAGTCCATTGAATTTAAAGAGAAGATGAACATTTAAAATTGCAATCCAAATCAACAATCAAAAGAAGTGAGTAGAAAAAGAGACATGGATCAAAATAGCCCCAAAACAAGGCAGAAAACGCATTTTGGCTCTGTTACAATCGATTGCACTCTGGGAGCAATCGATTGCATCAGTATTTTTTTTCAAAAAAACGTAAATTCGTTCTGTGACAATCGATTGCACTCTGAGAGCAATTGATTGCACCCTATAAAAAACAGAAAATTAGCATTTCAAAAGGCCAAATTCTTGTTCAAACTTTCCATCAAACACCTTATGATCATGAATTTAATTGAGCACGAAAATTCCATCAAATTATGAGAAAATAACACCAATGGAATCACAAAACAATGATTAATGAATCAAATCCAAAGATCAACAAGAGATCACATTGTGAAAGATGAAGATCCAACTTATCAAAGGTAGATCTAGAGAATTATCAAAACAACTTCAAGAATTTTCTTCAATTCAGCCCCAAGAATCAATTTTCCAAGCTTGGATGTAGAGAATTGATAGAGAAAAATTGTTTGGATGAAGGTTTAACTCAAAGATTAGTAAGCTTCAATGCAAAGCTTACTAACTTTTTTTTTGAAAATATAGCTTTGAGTGAATTTGGTAGATGGAGGGAATTGAGAGATTTTTTAGCAAAGTGAATTTGGCTATCAAAAGCTTGAGGTTTGAATGAAATGAAGGCTCTATTTATAGAGTTTAGGCTTCGGATTAGTGGTTGTTTGGAGTTTGGTTTGAGAAATGAAATTAGGCTTGTTAATTAATTCTTGGAGCCAAAATTTGAATTAATGATATATCTTTCAAAAAATGAAGAAAAATTGGAGCCAAAAGAGTTACAAGCTTGAAATTGCTGATTTTTTCAAAATTTCACTTTGTGAAATCAATTGTACTCTGTGAGCAATCGATTGCATCATTGTTTTTTTCTTTAAATATTGCACCAAATGCACTCTGTGCAATCGATTGCACTCTAAGAGCAATCGATTATTCAGTGAATAAAATGAAATTATTTTAATTATTTTTCTTTTGCAAATAGAGATTTTAGGGAAATAATACCGGAAAACCTCATTTGTCAGATGCTTTAACTCGGTACCTACAAAACACAAATATACAAAGACAAAGACAAATTTTTTTTTGTATTTTGATTAGAAGTTAGTCAATAATACATATACAAAATACACAACTAAGGTGCTTGGATATCCCTCAAGAGAAAACTTAAAGATAGGATGCAATAGGAGAAAAACCTTAAACCCTAGTTTGTGATCTGGTTGCATTGTGATGGTATGAGATGATAGAGGAATCTTATGGGAAAAAATTGGGGTACAATATCTGCCCTTATTTAAGTGTCTTCTATCTGGAGATACGAAGGTTAAAATCTTCGTGTTGACATGATCGAAGATACTTAAATATAAAACAAACCCTATTTTTGGCCCTAAGATGCTCTACAATGCTTATGATTATGAATGCATATGAACAAATTCAAAAGGGTGCAAGAAACCACTGGGGATGTAGCAAAGGAAACAAGAATCAAAAGAGAAACCCGACCAGGAAAATAAATCACTGGTGAACAAAATCCCTCACTCTATTGAGGTAAAGCCCAAAGAGGAGATACATCATCGACGACTCAAATATTGAGGAAATAATAAAGGATGATAACGACCAACAAATAATTGTGAGCTACGAACTCAATTATTGAAGGTGGAAGATCAAAAAGTTACCGACTCACAGATGACGGTAAACTACCAACTCAATAGTTGAAGGTAGAAGATCAAAGTATACACCAACTTTTACTGAAGGTGAACTAACAACGTTCACTGAAGGTAAAACTACTGATGTTCACTCAAGGTAGGAAGAAAAGAATAATACCAACGTTCACTGAAGGTGAACTACCAACGTTCATCGAAGGTAGAGAGAGGGAACAATAACACCAATGTTCACTGATGGTGAACTACCAACGTTCAATAAAGGTAGAGATAAAAGATGACACCAACATTCACTAAAGGTGAACTACCAAAAGGTGAACTACCAACGTTCACTGAAGGTAGAGAGAAAGAACAATAACCCCAACATTCACTAAAGGTGAACTACCAACGTTCACTAAAGGTAGAGAGAAAAGAATAACACCAACATTCACTGAAGGTTAACTACCAACTTTCACTGAAGGTTGATAGGAAAGAATAACACCAAGGTTCACTGAAGGTGAACTACCAGCATTCACTGAAGGTAGAAAGAAAGAAAATTAACACCAACTTTCACCGAAAGTGAAATACCAACATTCACTGAAGGTAGAGATAAAAGAATAACACAAATGTTCACTGAAGGTGAACTACCAACATTCACTGAGGGTAGAAAAAAGAACGTATTGACAATAACAAGTTTCCCAAAATTATGGCATTTCACCTAGAACGGGTCTAACTTCTTCTTTAACCAAGGCATTCCGCCTGAAAAGGGTAATATATAAGCTGTCTCAAATAAAGAGACTACCACTTATAAAGATTTTTCAATGAATTATCTTTGTCATATTGAAAAGACTTGCCATCCATTGGAGTAATTTGACAACGAACTACAAACTATCCACTCATAGGGAAGATAGAAAAAAAGTAACATCAAATTTTATAGAGAAGTACAAGTTGCTCAAATAAAGAGACATGCTACTTGCTGTTATGGGAAGGATTGTAAAAATGACTTCTTGCGGAAAAATATGGCTTCCTGGGGAAATGCCAATATATTCCTGCTGAGGAGATAAAATATTCTCGTGCCAAAATAAATGAATATTCTCAAACCAGCTCGAAGCTTGCAGAGATCATAACAGTAATGTTACTGGTAAACAAAGATTCAAACTAGAAATAAACTAGAGCGAAACAGGCAACCGTAATATATCCTTTGAGAAATAAACTCAAGAGGGAAATCCAATCCATCCAGACAAAGAGCTGTACAGGTAGGCTGAAGCAAAAATCTTCCACGAGGGATAACTCAGTGGGGAAATTGAAAGAATATACACTTTCTGCTTAAGCTTGACACTCTATTGGAGAGAGGATAAGAAAACTCTGGAAAACAGGGTAATATATCAACAAAATATTAATGAATGCGAATAAGCAATGATTTGCTAAATTCAACTATGCATGATGTATGTATGAGTGTTATCAGGTATATGCTGACAAAACAGACAAATAACACTAGGGATAACCAGACAAAACCAACTCGGGTACAAACAATACTCGGCTAAATCACATCCAAGATGAAAATTCCATAAGGAAATAAGCACCAACCGAGGAAACAAGTTCCCATTTAATGGCTTAACTTCACTGGGAAGGAACATAATCTGAAAATAATTGCATCATAGCAATACATCAGTACAAATATCACACAGACTTCAATGGGGGAAAACATCCTCCTCCAGGCTTCACCGAGGAATATCACACAGACTTCAATGGGGAAAACAAATGTTTTACAGTCTGTACTTCTACTGGGAATTGCAATACTGATTTCAAATAAGGTAGATGAAAACCATATCATCAAAACATCAACTGAGGATCTAATCCTGACTTCATTGGGGAAATATCATACAGACTTCACTAAGGGAGATAGTGCCTCATCGTCGAGATATCAACTGGAGACTTCTTGCTGACTTCATTGGGGAGGACAACACCACATCGTCGAGGGGACACCAAGATACATTCTTCAATATTTAGAGTAAGTATTGCACCAACTTCTCTGGGGAGAAAGTATGAAACCTCGTGGGGATAACAACTTGGGGAGTTAAGAAGTCAAACATTACAGCAAGAAATCAAACTTATGGGGATTTTAAATCAAACCCAACATTTGGCGGGTGAAAACCCAAAAAGTTGACAAATGTCTCAACACTTCTTAGAAAAGATATTTCCCTGGCCTAGTTTCCTGGGAAATGAATACCAACAATAATGCCAACATTGTAAAAAGAGCGACATTTTGCAAATAGTTCCATCTCAGCACACCAAGGGAACAAGAACTTTCATCATATGAGGGAAGTCTTCACTGGGGGAATTTGGGATAGAGGCCTCAGACTATGCAAATCAAAAATAAAAAATTAACCAAGACTTGACCGGGGACAATGGGATCACAAACCCGGTACCGCACCAGACATAAATTGGTATCATCTTCAATTATTTGAGAAACACAAGGAGATCATACGTATACCAGCAAAAATGACTTGAGAAAAACTTCCTGGGGGAAATAAAACTTCCCAAAATTACTAGAGTTTGTCCATTCCCGGGATCACCACTTTTGTTTTTCTCTTGAATCACAGAATATAAAGTAAAAGTAATTTTTAAATTCTTTTCGAAAAAAATGTTGTTATTTAATCTTTTTGCTTTGAAAATTAATATCAATAATAAATGGAGTCTTTGTAAGCAGAATAAAATAAGAATTACAAAGAATTGGATAAAAGCTCAAACTTTATTAATAGAATGGTAGTCTGCAAATGGCGAGACTCCATGGATGATTACAAAGTTCAGAAAATGGTAATATATAATGGAAAAGATACATTGAAATACAATGACCACTATTCTCCCTAATAACTTTGAAATCCTGAGAAGCAGCTTCTCTTGGAGCATGGTGAGGATTCAAGAAGATTGTTGCTTCAATAATCAAGTCTTGTCCGATGTAGTTACTTGCAAAGAAAATCCCTAACTCTTGCCTAAGTTGCCCTTGCGGGTTTCAACCTAACGGGAAAATTTATTTTGTTTATGTCTCTAATTTTTTCCTAGACCGCCCTTTCGGGTTTTCAGCCTACCGAGACTCTCTTTTTTGCCTAAGCCACCCTTTTGGGTTTTCGACTTAGCGAGCTGTTCTTTTATTTCTTTAGGCGAAGTATTTCGTGACTGCATCAGCATTCATGGGACATGGGAACTCCTCACCATCCATAGTTTCAAGAATTAATGCACCACCATAGAAGGATTTCTTGACAACATGTGGGCCTTCAAAATTGGGAGTCCACTTGCCCCTAGAATCAGTTTTGAAAGACATGATCTTCCTGAGCATGAGGTCGCCTTCTCTGAATTCATGAGGTTTGTCCTTCTTATCAAATGCTTTCTTCATTCTCTTCTGATATAACTTCCCATGACACAAAGCCGTCATTATCTTCTCTTCAATAAAACTCAATTGGTAAAACCTGTTCTAGACCCATTCAGCCTCTAACAACTTGGTTTCCATTATCACACGTAAAGAGGGAATCTCAACCTCGATTGGGAGCACTGCTTCCATACCATACACGAGGGAGAATAGGGTTGCTCTTGTTGAAGTGCCGACATATGTTCGATATCCATGTAAAGCAAAATGTAGCATTTCATTCTAATATTTATAAGTAACAACCATCTTTTGGATGATCTTCTTGATATTCTTATTAGCAACTTCAACAGCCCCATTCATCTTTGGCCTGTATGGATATGAATCATGATGGACAATCTTGAATTTTTCACAAAGTTCTGTCATCATCTTGTTATTCATATTCGAGCCATTGTCGGTGATAATTCTGCTTGGCACACCATACCGACATATGAGATTGTTCTTAATGAAGCGCACTACCACCTGCTTAGTAACATTAGCATATGAAGTAGCCTCCACCCATTTGGTGATGTAATCAATTGCTACTAAGACAAAATAGTGTCCATTTTAAGCTTTGGGTTCAATCATTCCAAACATGTCAATACCCCCACATAGAGAAAGGCCATGGGGAAGAAATAACATTGAGAAGTGTCGGAGGCACATGAATTTTGTCTGCATAAATCTGGAATTTATGGCACTTCTTTGCAAATTTGTAACAGTCAGATTCCATTGTCAGCCAATAGTAACCTGCCCTTAGTATCTTCTTAGCCATCGAATGTCCATTGGCATGAGTGCCAAAGGAACCTTCATGAATCTCATGCATCAACATGTATGCTTCGTGTCTATCCACGCATCTGAGCAAGACCATGTCATAATTTCTCTTGTACAACACATTTTCACTGAGGAAGAAGCTTCCAGCTAATCTTCTTAATGTCTTTCCATCTTTATTCGATACAATGATTGGATATTCCTGAGTCTGGAGAAAATGATTGATATCATAATACCAAGGTTTCTCATCTGTTTCCTCTTTTGTTGTAAACACATGAGCCGACCTATCCAGTCGCCAAACTTTAATTCGAGGTATATCATTCCAATTATTTACTTGATACATAGAGTCCAGAGTTTCCAGAGCATCTTCCATTTGATTTTCATCTCTGGGGATGTGATCGAATTCAACTTTATTAAAGAAAGGTAACAATCTTATAGCATAATCTTTGTAAGGGATCAAGCCAGGGTGACGAGTATCACATTCTCCTTTAATCTGATTTACTACCAAAGTTGAATCACCATAGACATCTAGAATTTTAATTCTGAGATGAATAGCTTCCTCTAGACCCATGATGCAATCGTCATACTCTACCATATTATTGGTGCAATTGAATGTCAACCTTGCAGTAAAAGGTATATGCGATCCATGAGGAGTGACGATCACAACACCAATTCCTTTACCATAAGCATTCACAGCTCTATCAAATATCATGCTTCAGTGAGATTTAGGACCAGGAACTTCCCCAGGAAATGGTTCATCATAATCTTTTACTTTTAGAAACATCTCATCCTCATCAGGGAAATCGTACTTCACAGACTGATAATCATCAACTGGTTGGTGAGCAAGATAATCTGCCAACACGCTACTTTTAATAGATTTTTTAGTGCGGTATTCAATCTCATATTCAGATGACAACACCTGCCAACGAGCAAGTCTCCCAGTGAGAGAAGGCTTTTCAAAAATGTACTTGATTGGATCCATTTTGGAGATCAACCAAGTGGTGTGATTCAACATATATTTCCGCAAACATTTTTCCGCCCAGGCCTGAGCATAACATGTCTTTTCTAGTATAGAATAATGCGACTCATAGTCACTAAACTTTTTACTGAGATAATAAATGGCATACTCTTTCTTCCCTGTTTCATCTTGTTGTCCCAGAATACAGCCTACGGAATTATCTAACACTGTCAGATACATAATCAATGGCCTCCCTTCAACAAGAGGGAGAAATATAGGAGGTTCCAGTAGATATTCTTTAATACTTTAAAATTCCCTTTGGCAGTCATCTATCCCTACACAACCTTGATCTTTCTTTAACAACTTAAAGATCGGTTCACACATTGCAGTCATGTGGGAAATGAATTTGGAGATGTAATTCAAACTCCCAAGGAAACCTCTAACTTGCTTCTCAGTTCTCAGCGCTGGCATTTCTTAAATTAATTTGAATTTATTAGGGTCAACCTCAGTCCCTCTTTGGCTCATAATGAAACCCAACAATTTCCCCAATCAAGTACCGAAAGTAGATTTATTTGGATTCAAGTGGAGACGATACTTCCTCAAACACTGAAACAACTTCAACAAATCTTCTACATTCCCTTCTTCAGTCTGGGATTTAGCAATTATATCATCAACATATACCTCAATTTCCTTGTGCATCAGATCATGAAAAATGGTTGTCATAGCCCTCTGGTACATTGCACCAGCGTTCTTCAACCCGAAGGGCATCACTCTATAACAGAATGTTCCCTAGGTGTGATAAACGTTGTTTTTTCCATGTCCTCATGAGCCATCCTTATTTGATTATATCCGGAAAATCCGTCCATGAACGAGAAAACTATGAATTTTGCTATGCTATCCACTAACATATCAATGTGTGGCAATGGAAAATCATCTTTTGGACTTGCCTTGATTAGATCTATGTAATCTACGCACATGCGAAATTTTCCGTCTTTCTTCGGTATTGGGATAATATTGGTAATCCACTGAGGGTACACTGATGTCACGAGAAAATCGGCATTAATCTGCTTTATAACATCTTCTTTGATTTTTACTCCCATATCTGGGTTAGTTCTTCGCAACTTTTGTTTGATTGGCGGGCACTCTGGCTTCAGCGGCAAATGGTGCTCTACAATATCCATATCCAAACCAGGAATATCTTAGTAAGAACAAGCAAATAGGTCCACATATTCTTTCAAATTTTCAATTAACCTACTCTACACATCAGGATGCAGCAATGCTCCAATCTTGACCTCCTTCGAATCTTCTTATGAACCCAAATTGATTACATCCAAAGGCTCTTTATATGGATGAATTGCATTCTCCTCGCGCTCAAGAAACCGTGAGACATCTTCTGGAATCTCATCATAGTCTTCTTCTTCTTCGGCCCTATACACAGGACATTCAAAGTTGGGAGAGGGCACAAGGTCAATGTATTCAACGAGTTTTTTAATTAATCTGCACATATGATTTATGATTGCTTTTAGAAACTGACACATATAACAAGTGATTATGCAGATACAATTTCAGTTATTATTTATTTTAAAAGGTCTTTTTTTCTAATTACCATTTTCCAAGAAAAAGCATAAAATAAAAAACACAATTTAGGAAACAAAGAAAACTTTTATTATTGATTTTAAATATCAAAGCAAACAAATATTTTCGAAAATATTAACAAAAACAAATAACTTTGAGACATGTATGCAAGAGGGAACATCAATGGTGGTCTATTTCTGAACCCTAACTCTATGCGTCACATAATTTGGCATTTCTGGCTCTGTTTCATTTTCCACAATGGAATTAATCCCAAAAACAGTTGGATAAAGATAACCCCGCTACGAAAGATATCTTGATACTTGCCTGTAGCAAACTTCAGCTTCATGTTCTTACCTTTATCATTCTTTACAGTGAATCCCAAGCCAGCTCTATTCTTGTTTACAGGTGGATCAGTAATCTGTCCCCATATTTCACTATGGCCATTATGCATAACCTGTTGAGCATCCTTAAACGAAGCTATAGAATTCTCATTTCCTCTTATATTATAAATGGATAAATCCTGGAATTGGGTTCCAACAACAGCTTCATCCATTTCCACAATACTGAAAGAGGATAAATGAGATATCAATAATGCCTGCTCTTCGTTTATGATGACCATTTTTCCTTCACGTACAAACTTCAACTTCGGGTGCAAAGTCGAAGTGACAACCCTGCCTCATGTATCCACGGTCGTCCCAACAAACAGCTGTAAGCGAGTATAATATCCATAACCTAGAAAGTAATCTGAAACAAATATGGACCTACATGAATAGGCAATTCCACTTCACCAATAACAGATTTCCTTGATCCATCAAACACTTTCACAATTATGCCACTCGGGCGCATGGGTGTTCCTTGATATTTCAACTTCATAAGTGTGCTCCTCGGCATGATGTTCAATGCGGATCCAATATCAATTAGTACATTGGATAATGAGTCATTCTTGCAGTTCATAGAGATGTGAAGGGCCAGATTGTGATTTCTTACTTCATCGTGAAGTTCATCATTGCAGAAACTCAGGTTATTACATGATGTAATGTTCCCTACCATACTGCTTAATTGGTCTACTGGCATATAAGTTTCAATGAAAGCTTGGTCCAAAACCCTCATCAAAGATTCTGTGAGCAGAGGAGTTCATAAGCAAAGCCAGAATAAATATTTTTGATGGAGTCTGCAACAATTAATCTACGATCCTATAGTCGCTCATATTTATAATTTTCAATAAATTATACACCTCTTTTTCTAGCGTAGCTCCACTAGATTCCCCTACTGCCTTCTTGGGTTCAACATCTTCAACAATTTTCTTATCAGCATCAACACTTCTTCTAATGATAGGCGCGAACACACGACCACTGCGGGTCACTCCGCTGGCCTCAGCGATATTTTCAACATTAGACATAGGCTGGATGGGAACTTCCACACCATCCTCTAAAATTGTAGCATTATACTTGTAGGGTACAACCTTGTCTGACTTGTAAGGGACATGACCCGACAAGCTAATCACCAATGGAGAAATAGCTGGCTTGCCATTATATTCAACTTTAAAAGGGGTGGGTGCACAAAAACAAGGCACAATAATATTAACTCCCTATTTAACACATTCAATCATTACAGAGTCGCCTCTGGAAAACATATCTTCATCTGAGGAGAATAACTCATCTCAGAGGCATACTCATCATCTGACGCAGTCCCCTCCAAACAATCTTCAATCATATTAACATAATCATCCCTATTTCCTGAAACCTTGATGGTACCATTGTCCAATAATAACTGAATACTTTTTCTCACAATGGAACAACCACACGAATCTCTGCAACAGATCCAGAAAGATCCATAATGGTGCCTTTCTTGACCTTCCATATGGCAGAAGGTAGCATGCAACTGCACTAAGTCATCATTCACATATTCCACATTAAAGATTCTGAACTCTCCAGGACATCCAGAATCCATGTTTACTTCCTCCTCATACTCTTCCCTAGGCCTGATTATATGGATGAGACCCTCATACATCATCTCTTGCAAATCATCCTATATCTTGTCACAACCTTCTATATCTATGCTGCAAATACCACAACCAGCATGGTCATGCATATAGTAACTAAACTCGCAAAGGTCTGCATGCATTTTTACCAAACACCGTACCTGAATTCGGAGAAAATCTCCTCTTCATCAGTAAATCACTCGATTTCTTTCGATTTGTTTGTGAATGTAGTACTTTATTTCTGTGCTTGCTTGTTGATCTCTTTGGATATTAATATGATTCATTGTTGTTTGTTTGTCTTCGTGTGATAAGAACATAAGAATCGCTAAAAACAGAAAGTTTTTGTTGTTTATTGTGATAATCAAAAGAGCGGAGTCAGAGGGAGACATTGAGAGGAAGAGATGTGAGAGAAGATAGGAATCAGAGGGAGCGATTGAGAAGTAGTATGTGGGGGGAGTATGTCACGAGAGAGATAAAGAAGATGATGAGGCGAAGAACAGAACAAGGGTTGGAGAAGTGTTAAAGAGTAGTGAGATAAGAGAGAAGCACGTTACTTGAGGAATAAAAACAAATTAATTTTTGAATCAATTTTTCCCTTCCCTATACAGTAGCAGCGACACCTCTTTCCCTTCAATTAGGGTTTGCAAATGACAGGTCCGGGTTTGGGCCTATTTTTCTTAGCCTAATCCATTTCTCAAACTTTAGTTATTGTATTAATGGAAGCGCCACGAATGAACAGATGGCGTAGCCGTTAGTGCGTGTGTGTAAGTTCTTGAGGTCAAGGGTTAGAACCTCCCCTAGGACATTTTTTACCATCATTATGTTTTCTCACTTTAACCCTTTTCCTTCATTTTATTTTTAGTCAAAATTGTAAATATAATAGAAGAAACAATTTGGCTTAGTGGCAAGGCAAGAGGGCTGCAATCTTAGGGTCTTGAGTTCAATCCCTAGTGTTTCTTTTTTTTTAGTTTTAGCTTATTTAACCTTATTTTATTAAAGTTTCACACAAAAACATTAGTTTAAATTTATAATTATTTTCTTATTCTTATAAAAATACCAATATATATATATATATATATGAATAATTTAATCTCTTTTATTTTAATCAATTATTTTCTTTTCTTTAATAGAATAGGTTTTTTTATTTCCTTTTCAAATTTTCTCACAAACAAAAATACCGAAAATATTATTTAGATTTTTAATTCTTGAATCTTCGTTCATAGCTTTTATTCATTTAATTTTCTTACTTGATAAAATCACAAAACAACTCCCTTTTCTTTTTCGTGGAATTTACTATTTTCGCATTTTTTTGATTATTGTAAATGTTTACGATTTGTAATAGTTTAATTATAATTTTACTTTTCCCACATTTTGTATAGTTTGTAACCTCATCACCGAAGCATTATAATAGTGTAGATTTTATTTCCTGCACTTTACTTTCCGCACCTATAATTATGTTTGTATGTATATATAACTGTATAATAATTAGGTGTGTATGGCAAGACATAAAACCAACCGTTAAATAACCCTAACCTCAAGATAAAATAACTTAATCAAAACATTATTCACACGCGCACCTCTAAGGTTACTCCACTTGTTGCCTCGAAAAAACAGTCATGTCCCTCAAATGTGGGACGCTTTAGAAAAGACCCTCGGTTAAAAGATCGTAGTCCCTCGATGAACCTTTGATTCTACCTCGGTAAACGATCTTAGTCCCTTACGATAAATTTCTAAAACACCCTACAACTTTCCTTCTATGACTGTACAATGACCCGTGCTTGTCCCTCAAACATTCAATGATAGGGCTTCCTACTAACTAATGATAGGATGGCACTATCTAAGGGAAAGGAGGAAAAGAACAAAGACTTTTTGAGTTGGTAGATAGCTCGTAGTTGCTTGCTCACAAAACAAAAACATTTTTCACACGTACACTCTTTTATAAAATATTTTTAAAAAAAACACTTTGTATGCATTCTCAACAATACAAGAATCTATACAAAGTTTTCCGCACTTAGGCATTTTCAAAATATTTTTTAAACACACAAAGACAAAGCATTTTCAAAGTGAGCTAGCGATTAAGAGCCAATAGATAACTATGGATGAAAAGGGTTGTAACACCTTTCCTTTTCATAACCTACACCCCGAACTCAAAAAATTCTCGAAGGTCTTTCCTGTTCTTTTCACCCTTTCCTTTATTGGATAAAAGAAAAGTCGGTGGCGACTCTTGTCATCCGCAACATTTGCGATAAAACACAAAACCAGAAAGTCAGTTCTCCTACCATATGACAGAACTGGCGACTCTGTTGGGGAATATAATAAAATTGGGGTTACCTTAAGAGCTAGATCACCTATATTGGTTTACTTGTTTGCCATGTATGCTTTATATTTCGGGATATGCTTGAGTTTATTTTTATATAGATCCTATACTCAGATTTGCGGGCATTTTAGGTAAGTAGAAATATATCATGAAAATTATACAACGTATATCGATACGGTTGAAGCGATGGTTACGTTAGTGAGACACATTGTTTGGTGACGGTGTCCCTTGAGTCAGTCAAGGAGAATGTTGGGATGCCGCATAGTGTCATAAAGCACTAACAGAGAACCTTAGTTGACACCACTTAGCCATTAAAAAGTAGTGAGATAGCAAGATTTGGTGCAGACTAAAGTTGGTTGATACTCGATGCTACACTCATTGAGATTGAATTCTTGAGATATTTCGGTCGCAAATCAGATGCTTGTGCTGAAACAATGACTGGGAGAAATATTAGTGATATTGAGACTCCTAAAACCTAGTTACTTTTCTTAGGACAAGTTGAGCCAACTAAAACTCAATAGGGTACTTGCCTATAAACTCCATGCAAGCCTGAACTTAAGGCCTTGTGTGTTTTGATTGTGCTTAATTAAATTTTTCGAACATGACATCATTACACATATCATTTTCACTGACCATTTCAAGGATCTCAAGGGCTTGTGATGATGGGTTATGATGAACCAGACATCTATCAAGGGGCAAGGGGATTTATTTTCCTCTAACTAGATACCGTCAAAGACCAAAGCACGATATCTTGAGTCAATGGCTAGGACCCAGTCAACATGGTGAGCTTGATTCTCGTAGAAGGACATTCAACGATATGATGTTCTTCAATCAAAGCTGCATTCGGGTTCAGTCTCTAACATTTTCTCGTGTTTACCCCGTGAGATCCTTGAAAACATCGCATTTACATATCATGCATCATTACATAACAGGTTTCCCAAGACAGGTTTTCTCATCTTCTTACTATTTATTTCAGTATAAGATGGCCTTCGAGAAAATCGTTAAAGAACTCCAAGCTCATTAGACCTAACTCCAGGAGACTCTCTTGAACCTAGACAAGGGGCAACAGGATATAATGGCGCTTCTCGCCAAGAAGAATAAGACTAGAAAGCCGGATGTCATCCTTAATATGGGGAGAAGATTTAAAGGTCCTACTTAACCGATTCAAGTGGATGATGTTTCCTTTGAGGAAGATGACAACCAAGAGGAGGATGGTAGAAGTGTCAGGGGTGAAGGTAGAAATAACCAGGATTCTGAGAATATTCCTGAAGATAAAGACTACTTTGACGAATAGTACCCTCCTGCAGATAACAAGTAAAAGCAGTTGGAAGACTGTCTCAAGGCTATTGAAACCCAGAAAGTGCATGGATTAGATTTTGGAGTGCTAGGTCTGATCCCAGGAGTGGTCATCCCTCACAAATTCAAGGTCCCCGTCTTTACTAATTATGATGGGGTCTCTTGTACCAACTTCATCTAAGGTCGTATGTTTGAAAAATCCAACCTCATACTGCTGACAATAAATTATGGGTCCATTTCTTTTAAGAAAGTTTGTCCAACACTCAAATTTTTCGGGAATTGATCTTTATCTGACAATAAATAAAGAAAGATAGTTTCCCCGTCCTGTTTCAGGAGTTAATCTTTGATCTGTTCATGTAGATAGTCGCCTCGTCCTGTTTCAGGAATTGATCTACAATCAGTTTGTTGGTAAACTCGTCCTGTTTTGAGAGTCCATACCATTGGTGATAAAGATAGTATTCTCGTCCTATTTCAGGAATTGATCTTCAATCAGTTTGTTGGTAAATTCGTCCTGTTTCGGGAGTTCATACCAATGGTGATAAAGATAGTCACTCTGTCTTGTTTCAGGAATTGATCTTTATCTGGCCATAAAGAAAGAAAGATAGTTTCCACATCCTGTTTTGGGACTTAATCTTTGCTCGATTGTATAAATAGTTTCCTTGTCCTGTTTCGGGAGTTAATCTTCAACCTGTCTGAAAATTGTCAATGATGTTCGTCTGATGGTAGACTTTACCTGATAGGATAAAGATTCAATTGTATGCAATGTCATGATGTTTGAAATGAATTGCGTAATGATATTCTCAAAATAAATGAGATTGTGCCATATGCGCTTCGCGTGCATATGCTATGATTTTTGCGAATGATGGATGTTGTACCCCAAAATTTGCCCTCCCATATTCTTCAAAGTTTTGACAAGCATCATCTAAATTTGCTCAGGTCTACTCAAGGGTTGCACAGTCAAACCATCCTCCTAAGCCAGTCAAAATTAGGGTATTGGTTCTTGCAAGGAAGTTGAGGTTTTCAAGGGCTCAATCAAGTCCCATATGCTCATATACATTGTCAAGCACCTACATGTAAAGTTTCAAGGCTCACAAGGTCAAGTTACACAGTCAAAAACCCTAGTTGCTTCACAATCAACTGCAGGGGAAAAATGGTCATTTGGCAGTCAAAAGTCAAAATTTTTGGTCAACATCTTATTTTTAAGCCACAATCATAATTTGGTCAAATCTTGACCATGATTTCACAAGAATGGCTCAAAAATCATCAAGATGCAAAAGTTTCTATTTTTGACAGCTGAAAAATCAACTGTAACTTGACCAAGGCATAACTTTTTCATGGTTCATCAGAAAATTCCCATCCAATGCTCATTTTTAAGGGGATGACATTTCCTACAACTCATCTTTACATTTCAAGTCCAAGAAATGCTCTCACAAAAAGTTATCAATTTCAACATTATAGGTCATTTTCAAAAGTCAACAAAAAGGCATTTTAAGTCAAAGACCATAACTTGAGATTGGTAAATCAAAATGACATGGGACCAAAGGCATTGGTTAGAGGACTTCAAGACCTTTCCAAAATGTCAAAGAACATGTTCATATGATCAAAATTGAGCAAGATATGCATTGGAGAAGTTGGGAAATTTTTGTGAAATGGCAAAAGTCAACTATCCATGAAACTTCAATTTTTGACAAAAGGGCCCACTTTTTTCCACTTGGTTCAGCCTTGTCATGCCACTCACGTGTCCCATGATCAATTTCAAGACCAAATAATTATTTTTCTATTTTTATTTAATTTTTATGGATTTAATTCATTTTAATCCATAATAATTCAAGTAAAATCAAAAAAAATGATTAAATGGTATCTTGTGGTTTGATTAGCCTTCATGAAGCATATTCCACATACCAATTTCGTGCTAGAGCCATTTTAAGCATAAAAATTCAAATTTTGAACAAGCTTTGAAAGGCCTTTAATGGTGGTTAAGACAAAATCCAAAGCTTGATTGCAATGGTTAAAGGCTCCTAAATGTGACTGATTCTCATTCATGACTATATATGCAAGCCTTGCAAGCCTCATTCACGACCTAGAGTGTGCAGAAACGGCCAAGAGCAAAACCAAAAATTGTCCAAAAAGTGAGAGTTCTAAAACATAGTTGCGAGCATCTTCAGATCAAAACAAGCACGTGGTTCTATTCCTTGCCACACCCTGAAGCTAAAGCAACCTTTGCCAAGTCCTGAGGCTCAATATCAAGCACTGTAAGTCATCACAAACTCGTCTCTGAACATGGAATTGGAATTCTCTATTCTTGCGTTTTTTTCTCAAAAAAGCTAGCATATTCATACTCCTTGATTAATTTCTAACATGATTGCATTAGCCAATTTTATTGTTAGGCCCTGAATCGTGATGCCCGATTCTAGGGTTCACGTTCTTGCGTTTTAGGCATTTTTGTTTCAGGTTAAATCAAGGCCAGCCAAGGGCATAAGTGTGATCAGGGAACATGGACGTGGTCAACCATGGTTTTGAAATGGATTTTCATGGCCTAGGGACGATTCTAGGACAAACCTACGAAACCACCTGCGGATAAAAATCCGCAGGTAAAAGGCCAGTGTCCAAGGAAGAAGACGCTGACGCGTCCCCTCCTCATTTGCTCGTTTGAAATAAGCGCGTTTTCTTTTTTTTTCCAGGGGATTATTTGATTTACTAATATAATATTTGTGTATTATTATTGTTTCAATTAAGTCACACAGCTCAACTGGCTAAGGCGTGTAGGAATCATCCTTTGGGACCTGGGTTCGAATCCCAGGTCCCCCCTAATTCCATATTATTTTTCGTCATATGTTTGTATGCAGCGTTCCAACCATGCTCCACTATGGGCTCCCCTTCATCCAAACGCCAAGTGTCCACAATCAGCCATCCAAAGGCCCAGAGAGGAGGACCACCATGTTTCTCAGTCAAAGCCAGCTCAGCAGATCCAAGAAGTCAACGTGGCTTGAAGGCAAATGGGCCACAACAATGCTAAACAAACTCCCAATTCTGGCCCAAACCCCCCTTGGGTTTGCATTTTTGTTTTGCCATTTTATTTTTTTTTATTTACCTTATTTTATCTCTTATTCCTTTTTTATTAACTATTAACATAATTAATTTTTTTTCATAAAAATAAAAAAAAACACTAATATTATTATTATTATTAATTTCATGTTATTTTTGTAAATAAAATACTAACAAATAAAATAGTTTAATTAGGTCAATTTTAATCTCTTTTCCTTTACAATAAATAAAAACCATTTAAAATTAGGTTAACTTTTAATTTTAATTCTTTTTATTTTATTTTCATTAAAAATATAAAAAAACACAAAAATATCATTTTCTTAATTAATTAATTAATTGGTTAGTTATTAGTTTTAATTTCATTAATTACAAAAAAGGACAAAAAAATTCAATTCTTTTCTTAAAAGGGTCCAAACCCTTAGGACGTTCCCGATTAAATTTCCATTCGCGCGTATTTATTTATTCTAATTATATTTATGTATTTGTACAGAGGATGTAATAGTAATTAGGATTTTATTGTTTTCTTTAATTTTCTGCGTTTACTTTTCAAAACGGGTTATTGTTTTTGGCGATGTATAGACCCACGCCTTGTAATAGTTAAATTTACATTTCTGCAATTTACTTTCCGCACCCCTAACTGCTAATATGCCTGCAAGAATGTATGTAAATAAAATTAATCCATAACTCACAAATAACATGTACAAAGACAATTAACTAAAAAACAATACACAAAGCACATGCCACTTCTAGGGTACGCCTCACTGGTTGCCTCGAAACGTGGTCATCAAGTATAGGGTGTCTTAGAGGTCGCCCTTTTGCCTAAGATCCAGTTGCCTCGAAACGGTTGCCTCGGATAAAAGGATCTAGGGCATTAGGGTTACTTCTAAGGTGTCCTACCGTTGCTTCGGTGACCACACATGTCCCTTAATCGAATTGACCCGAACACCTCCAACGATGTTGCTACCTACCTCTCAATGGTGGGATAGCACTATCTAAAGGACTCTTACACAACCTAATTCCTTAGAGTAGGTAGATTCTCTTAAGTACTTGCTCTCTTCAAACAAAACAAAACAACTTTTCACACCTCACACTTTCTAAAAGATTTCAAACAAATTTTTCATACACTCTTGAGGACTGATACAAGAGTTACTTAGAAATTTTTCAAACGAAACTTTTTTCAAAACCCACACACATTTGAAAAGCAAACAATTGTGAAAACATAAGAGCAAGTACCTAAGAGCCCATGGATAACCATGGATAGAAAGGGTGCTAACACCTTCCCTTTCTATAAATCTACCTCCCGAACCGAGAAACATTCTCGAATAAGGAATTTTGCTGTGCTTTTGTCCTTTCCATGTTGGAGAATATAAAAGACGGTGGCGACTCTTGCGTACCGCGACATTTCGCGAACCAGCTAAAAACAGTCAGTTCTATTTCCACTGATCACAATGGATGAATGTGAAATGTAGTTGAAGTGTAGCTCTGTATAACATCTCATTGGGGAAAATAATTGTGCTAGGGGTGAAGAATATGTGTAATCTTCAATCTCGTCTGGAATGTTTCCAATAGGGACTCTTGCTCTTTGTTTGAGGAATCTCTGCTAGGGAACATTGATTTCTACTTGGGGAGAAAGTTTAAAATAATTGGTTGTTTATTGCTCTACTGGAGAATTTGATTCTTATATAACCTGGATGGCAATAAAAGAGATGGATGACCTTTCAAGGCGTTGTCTAACCGAGTTTCTAATATGGATTCTTACTCATCTAGAGAGGATAAGTTTGAATGATATCTGGTCCGATTTCAGATTCTGTAGCAACTTTCTAGGGATAGCAACCTGGACTACCCTTTGCTGGAGAAAGGGATTTTGCTCGTGATTTATAGTAGTCAGAGAAATAGGCTCAAGCTGGGGAGAGTGTTTTTTGTTGGGGAAATAAACCCTAAAACTGTTGGAGAAACACTTTGATGAGAAATAATCCTGCTGGGGAAATAAGCTCTGCTGGAGAAAAGAATTTTGCGGGGGATTTTACAGTTTCGGAGGAATAATCTCGGCTGGGGAAGAGAATTCCTATGAACTGTGCTGACGTCATAATCTCTGACAAGGATTGGGACTCTGTTGGTTAGCGATGTTGTCGGGGAAAAGATCATATTCCTTCATACGCTAGGGAAACCTGCTGGCGAATTAAGTTATTTCAGCCTTGTGGGGAGTGTATGAGCTTGCGGCTATGACTCTGTGCGGATAATCCTATGAGGATTTATAGGCGAATTGAACATTATCCCAATTCCTAGAGTCTTGAGCAAATGCTTATTCCTATTTTTATGCATATATTTGTTAACAATAATCATATTCATATGCATATGTTCATTCAATTTAGTTATTAGACGTTTTTGAAAATAAAATAGAAAAAAAATGTTTGAATTTTTGAAATGGTATTTGTATTGATAGTTTGCCTATAAACAGGAAATTTTGTACAAAGAGACAAAAATCCTAGTAAGAGGAAATCGTCGCGAAAATGAAGAAAGATTACAAAGTGGAAACATATAGCTATGTGAAAATAATATCGTCGTGTTTCAACTCTGCTATTGACCTTATGTCTTCGAGCATCTCATCCCTTATTGTCGGAAGAAGTTGATTGAATTGATATGTACCATGTGAACATGATATTGGTAACAAGGCTTGCTGTGATTGATCCAACGGGACATAATCATACGCTTTAATCCCTAAATTTTTCCTGGACCGCCCTTTCGGGTTTTCAGTCCACCGGGATACCCCTTTTTGCCCAAGCCTCCTCTTCAGGTTTTCGACTTGTAGGGTGTACAATTTGTTTATATTCTTATCCCTAATTTTTGCCCTAACCCTTTTGGTTCACCGGGATGCCCTTATTTTTGCCTAGGCCGGTCAACCTAGCGGGTCATTTTTATGCATAGTATTTTTTGGCTATGTCCGCGTTCACAGGGTGCGGAAAATCTTCACCGTCCATGGTGGTTAATATCATAGCACCACCAGAAAATATTTTCTTAATCACAAAGGGCCCTTCGTAGGTGGGAGTCCATTTTCCCCTGGGATCACCTTGCAGTAGAATGATGCGCTTTATTACCAAGTCACCATCCTGATATACCCGATGTTTGACCTTTTTGTTGAATGCTTTAATCATACGCTTCTGATACATCTGACCATGATAGACAGTCGCAAGCCTTATCTCATAAATTAGATTTAACTTATCCAACCTAGTCTGAATCCACTCATCTTCGTCTAAGTCTGCATCTTTCATAATTCTCAGAGAAGGAATCTAAACATTAATGGGTAGAACGGATTCCATACCATAAACAAGAGAGAATGAGGTTGCCCTAGTTGATGTTCGAGCTGAAGTGAGATAGCCGTGGAGAGAAAATGGTAACATCTTGTACCAGTCTTTGTAGGTCACAACCATCTTTTATATAATCTTCTTTATGTTCTTATTGGCGGCTCCCACTGTGCCATTCATCTTTGGTTGATACGGAGAAGAGTTGTGGTGTTTGATCTTGAACCGCATGCAGAGTTCAGTGATTATAGTGTTGTTGAGATTAGTACCATTGTCTGTGATAATCATCTCGGGGATGTCATACCGATAGATAAAGTTATGCCTAATGAATCCGGCCACGACGTTCTTGGTAATAGAGGCAAATGGGGCTACTTCAACCTACTTTGTGAAGTAATCAATGGCGACGGGGATGAAGTGATGCCCGTTAGAAGCGGTAGGCTTAATCTCTCCAATCATATCAATGTCCCACATCGCAAATGGCCAAGGAGCAGTCAAGACATTCAAAGGTACTGGAGGCACATGTACTTTATCAGCATAGATCTGGCATTTATGACACGTTTTCAAGTGGTGGTGACAGTAGGTTTCCATAGTCGACCAATAGTAACCTGCTCTCAAAATCTTCTTAGCCATAGTATTCCCATTGGAACGAGTGCCAAATATTCCTTTGTGCATATCCTCCATAATATTTTCTGCTTCTTTCTTGTCTATATAATGAAGCATAGTCGAATCATGATTGCGCTTGTATAAAATTTTGTTGTTCAAGAAGAACTTAGCTGAGAACCTCCGTAGGAATTTATGGTCGTTGATCGATGCTCCTTCAGGGTACTCTTGAGCCTCAAGATACCTCTTCACTTTATAAAACCAAGGTTTCTCTTCAACTGCGTCGGTATCAACTTCATAACAATGTGATGGTTCGTCTAATCTTTCAATGGTGATTCTGGGCACCTCGTTACCCCATCTGACCTAGAACATAGACGACATTGTAGCCAACGCGTCCGCTAGTTGATTCTCTTCTTGTTGGATGTGATCTAAAGTGATTTCCTCGAAATATGTGATTAAGGTTAAAAAATTCTCTTTATAAGGAATGAGATTCAGGTGCTTCGCATCCCATTCTCCCTTAACCTAACTGATTACCAGGGCTGAGTCCCCATATACATTCAAAAACTTGAATCTTAGGTCAATAGCTGCTTTAATACCCATGATGCATGCTTTGTATTTAGCCATGTTGTTGGTACAGTCGAAGCATAATCTGGAGGTGAAGGGCATATGGTAACCCTGAGGAGAGATAATTACAACACCAATTGCGTTGCCAACTACGTCGGAAGCTCCATCGAAAACCATAGTCCATTGGGATCCTGGCTCAGGTCCTTCATACAGTCCAGGTTCTTTACAATCTATGACTAGCATAATGTGCTCATCCGGTAATTTGAAATTCATGGATTGATAGTCGTCTACGGCTTCATGTGCCAAATGATCTGCTAGTAAACTTCCCTTGATTGCCTTTTGAGTGTACTGAATATTGTATTTCGTCAAGACCATTTTCCATCGGGCTATTCTTTCGGAGAGATTTGGCTTCTCGAATATGTACTTGATGGGATCCATCTTAGAAATCAACAAAATAGTATGAGTCAACATAAATTGTCTTAGTCAAGGAGTAGCCCATACCAAAGCGCAACAAGTTTTCTCGAGCAGTGAATATCTTGTTTCACAGTTGGTAAACTTTTTGCTAAGGTAGCATATTGCATGCTCTTTTCGACCAGACTCGTCATGCTGCCCCAGTACATACCCCCATTGAGTTCTCTAGCACTGTTATGTACATGATTAGAGGCCTTCCTTCAACAGGTGGCATCAGAATTGGCGGTTCTTATAGGTACTCCTTGATTTTATCAAAGGTTATTTGACAGTCATCATTCAATTTTACTACTTGATCTTTCTTCAGCATCTTGAAGATTGGCTCACAAGTAGAAGTCAAATGAGAAATGAATCGGGAAATATAATTCATTCGTTCTAAGAAACCTTTGACTTCCTTCTCATTACGGGGAGCCGGCATTTCTTGAACGGCTTTGATCTTGGCGAGATCAACCTCGATACCCTTACCACTGATGATGAAACCCAAGAGTTTACCAGATCTCACCTCGAAGGTGCACTTGTTCAGATTTAACCGTAGCTTGTATTTCCTCAGTATTTCAAATAATTTATGTAGATGACCAAATGTTCTTATTCAGTCTATGATTTTGCTATCATGCCTTTGATGTAGACCTCTATCTCGTGATGAATCATACCATGGAACAAAGTTACCATGGCATGTTGATAAGTTGTGTCGGCGTTCTTCAATCCAAAAGGCATAACTTTGTAGTAGAAAGTGCCCCACTGTGTGACGAAGGTAGTTTTCTCCATATATTCAGGTGCCATCTTAATCTTATTATAACCCAAGAAACCATCCATGAAATAGAATAACGTATATTGAGCGGTGTTGTCGACCAGAACATCAATATGCAGAAGTGGGAAATCATCTTTAAGGCTCGCCCTATTCAGATCCTTGTAATCTACACACATACACACCTTACAGGCTTTCTTTGGTACCGGAACAATATTAGCAACTCATTAAGGATATGATATCGCTGCTAAGAAGCCTGCGTTGAATTTCTTCATAACCTCGACTTTGATCTTCTCTGACATCTCGGGACGCATGCGACGAACCTTCTACTTAATCGGAGAACAACCCTTTTTCATTGGCAGGTGATGGACCATAATATCTGTATCGAGCCCTAGCATGTCTTCGTACGACCAAGAAAAGATCTCAACATAGTCATGCAACATTTGGATTAACTTGTTCTTGACGTTGCTATCTAAGTTGGCGCCTATCTTGACTTCTTTCCGGTCTCTCTCGGTACCCAAGTTTACAACTTCGACTGGCTCTTCATGTGGTTGGATAGCCTTTTATTCTTGTATAAAGAGTATGGCAAGTTCTCTCGGTATTTCAAAATCTTCCTTACCTTCGTCCTTGGCTTGGTAGATTAGATTTTAAAAGTCATGAAAGGTAGTAATAGAATCAATATCGACGAGATCCATAGTGGATGTGGATTTGCAATGTAGTATATGGGGGTGTGTAAGAAACACATAGCTATATTTGAAAGTAATAAAGTAATGAAAAGACAGAGAGTGCAAAATTTTAATGCAAAAACGTCCAATATTTAATTAGATGAGCATATACGGATGAAAGATAACAACTCTAACAAGTAACCCATTGTGCCCTGGGTAAGGCACAAGGCTTAAAGTTATTATTTTAAAATTACATATCCCAAAAACTTGAAAGCAATAAAACAAGAAATAAAAATTACTCCTGACTAAAGGATATTGGTATAAAGTCTTCTGCTTTCCAATTGTCGATTTTGTTGCCAATGGTAGGAAATATCTAATTGTCGAAGTCAGAATCACTGTCAGCATCTTCTACAGAGTTGACTCTGCTGTTGTTGACACAGAACGGAGGTCTTCCTGCACGAGTGCGACGAACAGCCTTTTGACCCTCTGCAGTAAAGCCCAAACCAAACATGTCATATTTATAGGGGATATTAGGAACATGACCCCAAATAGTACAACCACCTTCTTCTATAATAGCTTTAGCATCTTTTAAGGAAGCCATTTTAAGTGGAACCCTGGTGACCTTCAGAACGGAAGAAACATCTTTAGTAGTAGCAAGAGGGATGACCTCAAAAGTATGACAAGGAGTCTCGATGAATTCTCCGTCTATTTCTATATATCGGAATGAATTCATGTGGTTGACCATGCATTCTTCTTCTCCGCAGACAGTAACAATATTTCCTTTAACAGGGTACTTTAGTTTCTGGTGCAATGTAGAGGTGACAGCTCCTGCCCCATGGATTTGAGGGTGTACCAGTAGACAAGAATAAGTCGACTGAATGTCCATTACATAGAAGGTGTATTCAAAGATATGTGAACCCATTTTGATAGGAAGATACACTTCTCCATGTACCATTCTTTTTGACACGTCAAAGGCTCGGACTATAATATCACTGGGTTTCAGCACAACCCCTTCACAATTCAGTCTGTCAAGAGCGCCCTTTGGTAGAACATTCAGCGAAGAACCGATATCAACTAATACATGAGCCAAAGTAGTGCCTATTCATTTAATGGAGACGTACATGGCCCTATTATGATTTCTCCCTTGAAGATTCAGATCAGCACCAGAGAAACCTAAACCATTGTCAGTTGTTAAGCTAGCAACATAACTTCCAAATTGATCAGCAGAAATTTCTTGTGGCACATGGGAAGTCTTCAAGAAGTTTACTAAAGAATGTGCATGGGCTTCAAAACATAACAATAAGGATAACATGGAGATTTTGGATGGAGTCTTCCCCAGCTGTTCAATAATTTTATAGTCGCTCTTGCGGATAATCTTCAGTACCTATTCCAACTCTTGTCTAGAGGTGTCTTCAACTGTGATTTCTTTGGGTGCCTCCATCTGAGCAGGCTCTGTTATTGGCTCCTTACCCCGAGCCTCAATAGTTGACTTGGTAACTGTGACTCGAACAGGTGTAGCAACATTCTTTGGAGAGATTTTTGGGGAGAAAACCCTTCCGCTTCTAGTAATCTTATTGGTCCCTACAATATTTCCAATGTCGGGATCAACAAATTTAGTGACTTTATCTTCTTCAGATAACTCTTTTTTGACGCCATGGTAGTAGACGTCAGATCCATAGTTCCACAAAATAGCTTTATTCGAAGAATACGGGATGGGTCAAAGTGTGGTGATAATCAAAGGAGAAGCTTTCGGATTGGCGGTAATCCTTACAGGACCTTTCAAAGTGATCTTGATAGGAGTACCGGATACTACATACAAATATTGACATAACTTCTCGGAGGATGGAACCTTCTTGATCAAAATTATATGATTATCCATCAGGCGCTAACGCCTTCCTTCAGTAACTTGCAGCCATTGGGTTGGACTGCACAGGAGTAACATTCTTTAACATAGCCCAGAAATAAATCGGCATGTAACAAATTCTTCTTGGAGAGAGGAGTAATTATATCACTTACAGTGTCAACATACAAAACATCTTCAATAACACTTATGCCTTTGTCGTGCTTCGGAATATGTGCAATAATCACGTTCGGAGTCTCTAGAAGATCAACTTCAATTTCTTTGTTGTCAGTCATGTCCTGAATTTTTTTTTCCAGAGTCCAACAATTATTGGTGTCATGCCCAGGACTGTTAGAATGATAGGCACACTTTGTATTCGGATTGTACTTAGGAGAGGAGGTGTTGGGATTAGGAGGAGGATCCTGCAGTGTTATCAATTCTACTTTCAACAGATGTTGTAATGCTTGAGACAATGGCCTACTAATCTTGGTGAAATTCCTCCTCAGAGCGTCTGACCTACGCTTATTCCCTGTTTTTATTGTTGAACAGGTGCCAGATTAGAGATCAACACTGCTCCTACAGACTGATGGCAGTCATTTTTACCACGTCCCTTCTGGCCATAAACATCATTGATTTCTTTCTTATTATTGAACGTCTTCTTTATAGCACTAGAAGACGCAACCATTGGAATTTTTCCACTCTTAATACCACTTTCAACTTGTTCCCTAGTCAGAATCAGCTCAGTAAAACTAGATGATGAACTCCCAATCAGCAGATTAAAGAATGGACTTGTCAGAGTTCACATGAACATATTAACAAGCTCTCGATCATACAAGGGAGGTTGCACTCTTCCGGCTAAGTCTCTCCACTTTTGTGCATATTCCTTGAACCCTTCATTCGAGCCCATAGACATGTTTTGAAATTGAACTCGAGTCGGTGCAAGGTCACCATTATATTGATACTTCTTATAAAAAGCAACATCCAAGTCTTCCCATGTGTGGATGTTGGTTCCTTCTAGCTTGTAGAACCATTCGAGTTGCGTCCCCGACAAGATTTCATGGAAGAAATTCACCCATATTTTTCTATCAGCGGTATGGGGCTGGATTTTTCAACATAAGACCGCAGATGAAGCTTAGGACAAGACACACCATCTTTTAGCAAAGATGGGGGCCTTGAACTTGTGGGGAATAACAACCTTTGAGATGAGACCCGGCTCTTCAAAGTATAACCCAAGAACTCTCTGGATCTCCATAGCGTTGAGACGATTTTCCAACTATTTTTACTTGTCGTCGGCCAGAGGATATTGTTCATCTGAATAGTTCGCCTCCTCTTCCTCAGAATCTTAGTTTTGAGCCTTTAAAGTTTTAGCATCTTCCTCTATGTCATCATTTTCTTCTTCAAACTCCAAAGTTCGCTTGAACGGACCTTTGAGTCTCCTACCCATGTTCAGGATACTAGCTGGTTTATTGACTTTCTTTGTCTTCTCTTTAGTGATAAGGGCTTTCAGCTCTTCCTGTCCCTTGTCTAAGCTTAGGAACATTTGCTGGAACTAGGCATTTTGTGCCTGGAGATCCTTAACTGTTTGTTCAAGATCCATTCTTTATGCTGAAATAAAAATAAAAAAGATAAGAAACTTGTCTTGAAACACCTGTCACGTAGTGATATGCATGATATGTACATGCAATTTTTTCAAGGATATTAGGAGATTTAAATTTGTTAACCAAAAGTAAATAGAAACAAAGTTCTTATTAATAATTTCATGTGAAAACACAAGATTATAAAGGGAAAAATTATTTAAAAAAACTCCTAAGGTCTAAGTTCCCAATTGAAGCCTCCTCTTCATGTTGATATATGCGTTAAGACTCTTCTCCTCATGAAGTTGCTTCATGAGCTCTAACACTTTCTTCTCTCTTGCATAGAATTGAGTCTCAAAGGTGTCCACGTTATTCCTTGAGTTGAATCTAGGATTTCAGCAATTCTTCAAGGTCCGTGGGCATGTCTGGATGGAGGATGGTACGAGAAACGTCTCCTTCGACAACAAGCTCTATGATCACCGGTAGGACAGCATGATATGGAATCATAAGGTTTTGAGCATGAGTCCGTACCCATTTGAGATAGGGCTCCAGAGGGATGGAATTCTTCTGTCCTAAAGCCTTTCTATTAATCTTGCTCACCATGCCCCGAGCATGTATAAACCTTTGATGATAACCTTAAGGATCATTCTCGTAATCGAATATAATACCCTGGATATGCGTGTCATGAGGACCATCTCTTCGAGCATAACCAAATTGACATAGAGCTAGATAAGGCTTGTAATTAATACCTCCCCTAATTCCAAGGAGTGGAACATTAGAGAATTCCCGATAACGGTCAATGATAGTGACATCCTCGTGAGATCGGGAATACCAGTAGATGTCTGTATGAGAGAGTGAAATTATTCTTTAAGACCACCTCAAACCTTGTTCATTCTTTATTATCGAGCGGGGGAGGTGTGAAATAAACCACCTGGATAACAGAGGTAAACAACATATGAGAGTTCCTCTCCTCTTCATAGTACGAGTGTGAAGATAATGCAAAATGTATCCGAGCAAGATAGGCACGGGATTACGAGCAAGAAATATCTTGATGGCGTTCACATCTATGAGTTGGTCTGGGTTAGGGAATAGTAACAATCCATAGATTAACAAAGCCAAGATCTCCTCGAAGGCCTGAAAACTCATAGCATCCAAAAATAGTTGGGCCTTATCTATTAGAAATTTAGAAAGAAAACCTTTGACTCCACGTCTTGTTTCCCAATTAGATACAATGTCGGACTGTTTCAGATGTAAGGCTGCTGCAATATCTTCTGGTTTCGGAGCTTCCTCTAAACCGGTGAAGGTTGTATAATCAAGAATAGGTACTCCCAGTAGTTGAGAGAACTCCTCCATTGTGGGTACTAACGGATAATTTGTAAAGGTGAAACATTGATGTGCAGGGTCAAAGAACTAGAATAGAACACTCATCATGTCTTCGTCAAAACCGGGGGTAACCAGACTGAGTAGTCGACCATGCTTTTTGATGAATGGAGAACTTTAGGGAACCCTTGAGACTAACTCCTTAAGTTGAGGAAGCACCCTTACAAAGTTGATCTGGATAGTGTTTCTGCGAGCGGAGGCCATAACCTACAACAAAAAACAAAGATAAATCCCTTGGTCCTTGAAATGGTTAGTGAAAATGATATGATGTCATGATGTTATGATGTCATGTTAGAACAGTTAATCATACAAAAACAAAACATACAAGGCCTTAGGTTTAAGCTTGCATGGAGTTTGTAGGTAAGTACCCTCTTGAAGCTTTAGTTAGCTCAACATGTCCTAAGAAAAGTAACCGGGTTCTAGAAGCCTCAATATCACTGATCTTTCTCCCAGGCATTGTTTCAGCACAAGCATCTGATTTGCGACCGAAATTTCCCGAGATTCCGATCTCAATGAGTGTAACATCGAGTATCAACTAACTTCAATCTGCACCAAATTCGGCTATCTCACTACTTTCTAATGGCTAAGTTGTGTCAACTAAGGTTCTAAGGTCAGTTAGTGATTTATGACACCACGCGGCAGCCCAGCATTCTTCTTGACTTAACTCAAGGGACAACGACATCAACCAATGTGTCACACTAACGTAGCCATCACTTCAACCATATCGGTATACGTTGTACAGTTTTCACGATCTATTGCTACTTACTTAAAATGCCCCAGATCTGGGTATAGGATCTTTACAAAAACAAACTCGAGCAAAACCCCTGATTATAAAGCATACAAATCAAGCAAGTAAAGCATTTAAAATATGATCTATCTCTAAGGTAACCCCACTTTTAGTTTCCCTCAGCACAGTCGCCAGTTCTGTAATACGGTGGGAGAACTTACTTTTAGCTTTGCGTTTTATCGCAAATGGCACGGATAGCTAGAGTCGCCACCGACTTTTATTTTATCTAATAAAGGAAAGGGTGAAAAGAACACGAAAGACCATTGAGAATTTTTCTGAGTAAGGGGGTAGATTATGAAAAGGGAAGGTGTTAGCACCCTTTTCATCCTTAGTTATCTACGGGATCTTAATCGCTAGCTCACTTTGAAAATGCTTTGTGTGTTCGTGTGTTTGAAAGGATTTTGAAAAGTGCCTAATTTCGGAAAACTTTGTAATGATTCTCATATTAGTTGAGAATGCATACAAAGTGTTTGTTTTTGAAAATATTTCAGAAAAGAAGTGTTTTGTGTGAAAAATGTTTTGAAATGTTCGCGAGCAAGCGATTAAGAACTATCTACCTACTCAAAAGTCTTTTGTTTTTTTTCTCTTACTTTAGATAGTGTTATCCTAGCATTAGTTAGTAGGAAGCCCTATCTTTGGATGTTTGTGGGACAAGCGCGGGTCATCGTACGGTCATAAAGGAAACCTGTAGGATGCTTTAGCAATTTTATCATAAGGGACAAAGATTGTTTACCGAGGAAGCATTGAAGGGTCATCAAGGGACTATGATCTTTTAATCGAGGGTCTTTGCTAAAGCGTCCCATGTTCGAGGGACATGACTACTTTATCCGAAGGAAATGAGTGGAGTTACCATAGAGGTGCATGTGTGAATGGTGTTTCAATTCAAATCATTTATCTTGCATATTAGGGTTAGCTATGGTTGTTTTTAGTCTTTCCATACAAGCCTATTAGTATACATCTAGCAGTTATAAGGAAAGCGGTAAAGACAGAAAATAGATTTCCTACGCTACTATAATACTTCGAGAAGGGGGATACAAAACCATAAAACAGGGAAAAAATAGTAAGCCCTAGTTTAATATATTACAAACCATCAACAATTACATGATTATGAAAGAAAACGAATGTGAAAATAAAAGATTACGCGAAGATTGTATGAAGAAAACAATTGATGACTTATCCTAGTGGTTAATTAATTTTTTATTAAAACCTAAAATAAAAATCAAAATTAATTTCAATTGGAAAAAAAAAAGAGGATTTAATGATAAACCTAAAAGAAACTAAATTCATTTTAATTAAAAAGGAATTAATTTAATGACCATTAAAAAAATTAAAATTAAGTTAATTTGATTTTAACAAAATGTTAAGTTGATTTAATCATTTAATTAAAGAAAAAAAAGTTAATTATTAAAAAAAAATTAAAAAGAAATAAAAAAAAGAAATGGAGAGATGGGCTTGATGAAGCAAGTTGGGAGGATAGAAAAGTAATTTGTTTGGCCTAAACGTGATAAGACCTAGAATGCCTACACCGGATCCAGTGAGGACAGTTCCTTGAGGTTCACCATGAGGAGGACACATCTGGAGCACTGGATCTAGATCTATTGAGATCTGATGGTTATGATATGAGGCCCATGATACACGTGCTAAACCTGCTTGTGTTGAATCTGTAAAAGAGAAAATATGTAAAAAAAAAGTTGTGAACGCCATGATCGAACACACACCCCGAGACAAGTATGCCTTAATGCATGCTCGCTTGCATCTGGGGTGGTTGTAAATTCGTTTATATAAACCAAATCATAAAAATAAATATAAAACATGATGCCTTTGGCCGTAGAGGCGCTGGAGCCCTAGCTTCGATCGTCTTCTCCGGCAACCTGTAAAATATGAAACCTACAAAAATCAAATATTAGTGATTTAAAACATCATATCCATCCTAATTAGACCCTCCTGGATCATAATCTGTACGTAGTTTTGGCTATAAATCCTTGGATTATGAGTTTCGAATCAAACTAAACCGATCGGAGTAAAAAATGGCATGTTGCAAACTAGCATGAATGGGACCATAATACTTATTTAGACCTGTTCAAGCATATCTCAGAAATGTGTTAGAAGCATCAATTCAGTTTAAAAACAAAGAAAGATTAAGGATATGGTTTTTTACAAAAAATATGAAACTGGTAATGATATGCTATGCGATTTCATGAGCTTGGGATCATGATAACCAATCCCAATCTACCCTTTGAAGTTCATGGGTGTGAATGGGATGAACTTTCGCAGTATGGAAGCTTGTAAAGAGAGTTTTGAAACTCGGGTTTTTTTTAAGAAAAATTTTGGATAATTTGTGCAATTTTGAAATAAGGCCCCCTCTTCTTTTGATCTTATATTATTGTGTATATATAGAGAAAGAAATGGATCAACAAACATGGCAAGAATCTCATGCAATCAAGTCCATGTTTAGACAAGAATCCAACATATTTATAAGCTTCCATTTTTGAGATTTTACTTGCCTTTTTGAGCTTCACACGGTTTTTTCATGGTTGTAATGGGTTGTCATGAGTTATCTTGGGCCTCCATGTGACTGAAATCAAAAGCTCATGCCCTTATAACATTACTTCATATTTTATTTGATTTAATTTTCATTTAAATGAATAAAAATTCAAATAAAAGAAATAAAAATCATAAAAAATATGTGAATGGATTTATAGATCCTCTAACACATTGTGAACATGTTTGAACATCAAAAGTTAGGCCCACTAGTTCAAAATTTCAAGTTTTCTCACTTTGCACTTCATGCATTTTCTCAAACTTTCCCAACTTGCATTAGTCATAACTCTCTAAATTTTCTTATTTTGAAGGTAATATTGGACTTTTTAGAACACTAAAGATACCCTATAAAATCTCTCTTTTGATAATTTTTGCATTTGGAGAATTTATCTTGATGTAAGTTGCCTTGACAAAAAGTGTCTTTTTGTTGACTTTTGAAATGGCCTATAATGTATTGGCTCATATCTCTCAAATGAAGCACTTTTTGGAATTGAGAATACAAATACAAAGTTGTAGAGAATTGTATTTCCTTCAAAATGGGTTTTGGTTAGGGAAAATTTGATGAAGCATGTGGAACTTATGCTTTGTCAAAGTTCAGTTGACTTTTCCTAAGGAAATCCTAATTTGGCAACTTTTGACTTTTGATGATTTGAGGGATTCTCTTGAGGAATCATGATCAACCCTTGATCAAATTATAAATATCAATTTAAAATGTTGATGTTGACAAAAAATCTTGAACTTTGACTGTATGTTGACCATAATTGACTTTTTACCCAATATAGTTGATTTTCAATCATCTGAGCTTTTGACTGAGCAAACTTATTATCCAAGGCTTGAAACTTGATATGAGCATCCTTGAAGACATATAAAGAACCATGGAAATCACTTGAGACCTTTGGGACTTAATCTACCTTGAGAAACTCAAAACCCTAGTTGTAAACCCATTGCTTAGGAAGAGCATTTGTCTGATTAACTCTTGAGCCATCTTAAGCAAATGAGGACCCTAGAAGAATATCTTGAAGAAAAATTGGAGGGAAAATTTTGGGGTGCAACACCTACGTATTCCTTTTGAGGAATCATAGAATCGTAGTTAGACTCATATGTTTTGGTTTGTTGTGTGTTTTTTAACTTGAAAAGGGGTTTTAAAAGAAAAGCCAAGCGGCAAAATGAAGTTTGAATTGGTTGGTGTTTTCTTACCTTGAAAGGGATTTTTGTATTTTTAGAGTGTTTTATGAATTCAAAAGAAAAAGAAGTTTTAGTTTTAATGCAAATGCAAAAGAGAAAGAAAAAGGTCTAAGGGAGACTAGCAAAGTAAGCCTAAAGTTATCATGCATAGTTGATTCTATAGTTGAGGATAAAGGGGAAATCTACCTATGTTAGCATGCATGCTTTGCAACCTAAGGTCTATCTCAATTCGCTTCCTAAGATTGAGTCGAGAAATCCTACGGGAGCATGTAATCATGCAATAAAAATTAAACACACAAAGCTTGAGGAGCATTCACTCATTCAAGTAGCCCACGCCTAAGCGAGGTATCATGTCACCAAGGAAGGATAAGGAAAAGGGTCACACCTAACCACGATATCGTGTCATCGAGTTAGGACAAGGGAGAAGGGACACCTATCCATGATATCAAGTCATCAAAGTAGGATAAAGGGAGGCTTAACCAAGATATCTAATTATCGAGGCAATAGAATGGGGGAATAGGTAGTTCTTAACCATGATAGCACGTCATCATAGAAAGAAGAAAAAGGGGTTTTGACTCTTAACCAAGATATCACGTTATCTAGGAAAGAGAACAACGAGAGTGAATCATCATAGGTGACTAAACACCTAACCAATATATCGCATCATCGAGGTAGGAGATAAAAGGAAATAATGAGATAACATCAAAACATCAATGTGCACGACACGTGAGTTAATTACAAAGTGTGGGGGATTGATTACAAATCCATTTATTCCACTTGAATGTCTCGATAATAAGAATAGCATAATTCATAGCATCGACGTACAACGTGAGCTACGAGTGACTTGTGGACTAGAAATTTTGGGGGTCGATTGTGGACCCTTTTCCACTTGCCTTATTTGAGGACTTATCAATGGGTAATTGGAATGGGAATGAGACGCCTTCATTGAGGTATTTGGCACAAATGTAAACACATAGAATGGTAAACAAACAAGCAAAAGTAGGAATTTCATTCTAAAGGTCTTTTAAAATAGGATTGCCCACCTAAAGTAGGGACTCCCAGTCATGCATCTCTAGTCCTACTTCTCATGGCAAAGAAAGCGGTAAACGATAGAAGAGATAAAAGGAAACATAAGATAATACCAATCAAATGCAAGTTCATCAATTATCAGACGAAAACAAAGAAACTTAAAAACTTCGTGCAAGCTTTACCAAGCAACAGAGAAACAATCAAACACAATATCTAATATTAGAATCAATGTCGCAAATGCGAAAATAAATTGCATGCGGAAAATCCATCACATCTAATCAAAGCCCCTGAATAAGATAAGTCTATACAAAAAGACAACAATCCAAATATATCGCGTCACGCGACAAAGCCTTCGGAAACTTGCACAAGTCACAAACGAGTTAGCAAATAACAATGCAACATCAAGTATCGAATTATAACTCAAACATAACAACGAAAGGTAAAGAAACAAAGTACGAATAAGCGAAGGAAAATAAAAACTAAAAGTTGGGCAGCAACGCGCTTATACAAGGAATTAACCAGTAAAATGCACCGGAAGCAAGAAAACTCATCACTAATGCTCATGGAATGCTCTATTATGTACAAGAAAACATTGAATGACAATTAAAGAGACATGCACATTTAAAATAAAATTTCGGACATCACTATGTACAAACATGAAATTAATCAGAAACTTTTACCAAAATCAAGAAAATTCAATATTAATGCTCATGAAACGATCAACTATGTACAAGTAAATGTCAAAATGCAAACAAAATGACAAGTACACATGAACATAAATTTCGGACAACACGTTTATTTCACATGAGACGCCCAAAAATATCAATTTAAAATCCACCTAAAATAACACAAATGTCAAACAAACGTCGAGTGTTAACAAAACACAATTCGGTATAAATTAAACCACAATTTTAGTGCACTTATATTTCCGGGATAGCACCACATCATTCCACAAAATTGTTCGAAAACTTGAATTAAAATTTGTAAGTGTTTGTTTGTTGGCATAACCAATGTTAAAACCAGATTTGCGAATGTCATGACTGATGTCATAACATTCTGGGATAAAGGTACATTCTGCAGAAGGAATGTTCTACAGGAACTACTCAATATGAGTGAATATCATGATCATTAAGCTATGATCATATGTATTGAATTCTACCAAAATCAATGATTTAGATACATGATGTCATAACCAATGTTAAGACATCCTGTACTGATCAAGTTGTTGTGCAGATTTATTATTCCTGAGAATTTTCAGGAATCTGGTATGCTACTATGAGTTGAAGTATATTGTCCAGATCAGATGCTCACGTGGACATTAGGTTAACCTTGCTTAACCCTAATTTGTTATGATGAAAGCCCAAGACCAAGTCTTTAGGTTAACTTTGGTTAACCCTAGCTATTTTTATGGAAGCCCTAAATTAAGAATAGTCTGATTATATATTTCTCACGAAGCCTAATGGTGAGCAGCGCTTTTTGACAGAAGATCAATAAGGCATTGTATAGTTGTAACTACTGTGAGCCAAGCAATTATCAGTTTGATAAGTGACTTGGATTAGGATTTGGTTGTAAGGGTTGTTTATCAATCAAAGCTTTGAAGCACGAGTGTTGTGTCTCTTGATTAAAGCTTTGAAGAAAAATCAAGCGTGTGTATTGAAGAATGTCTTCATAATCTTATTAATCAGTAGATTGTATCACTGCTGTGATTGAGGGGGAGTGAGTAAGAACTCAGGTTTAAGTAGGACTTAGATTGAAGTTGCATTGGGTAGGTCTTAAGTGAAGGAGATAAACTGGTTGGTTTATTCCTAAATTAATTCCTCTTATAGTGAATTTCCTCCTTGGCTTGGTAGCCCCCAGAGTAGGTGTTGTTATACACTGAACTGGGTTAACAATTGATTGTGTTCTTTACTGTCTTTTAAATTACTGTTTTGTGTGTGTACAATTTTTCAGATACGGTGTCATAACATTCACTGACATTAAGTATCTGTTGCCAAAATTTCAATTGGTATCAGAGCAGGCACCCTGCCTGTCTTTCTGGGTGAGATCTAGGGATATTATTTTCTGGCGTTATAGACAAGGAAGGAGGATTTGGGAACAAACCACCTATTCTGGATGGATCAAATTATGACTACTCGAAACCTCGTATGATTGCCTTCTTGAAGTCACTGGACAAAAAGGCTTGGAGAGCTGCTGACAAAGGATGGAACCATCCCACCATAACTGGGAAAGATGGGACGACTAGTCTGAAACCTGAGGAAGAATGGAGCAAAGAAGAAGATGAGTTAGCCCTGGGTAACTCTAAAGCATTAAATGCCTTGTTCAATGGAATTGATAGAAACATATTCAGACTAGTACATCAATGTGAACTGGCCAAGGATGTTTGGGACACCCTCAAAACCACCCATGAGGGTACATCCAAAGTAAAAATGTCAAGACTTCAGATGCTCACTACCAAATTTGAGAATCTGAGGATGATGGAAGATGAGACCATTCATGAGTTTCTCATGAACATCTTGGAAATTGCCAACACCTCAGGAGCATTGGGAGAAAAGATGTCAGAAGAAAAGCTGGTGAGAAAGATTCTCAGATCCTTGCCTAAAATGTTTGCAATGAAAGTGACTTCTATAGAGGAAGCTCAGGATATCTGCAACTTGAAGGTTGATGAACTCATTGGGTCACTTCAGACATTTGAGATAGGGATCAGTGAAAATGTTGACAAGAAAAATAAGAGCATAGCCCTTGTATCCAATAATGAAGATGAAAGCAAGGAGAGTGATAAAGAGAATATTTCAGAAGCTATAGTTATGCTTGGAAGGCAGTTCAACAAACTCATCAAGAGAATGGACCCAAAGTCAAGGTCAAATGTCAAGAACATTTCCTCTGACATTAGCAGATCCTATGACTCTAGCAGAAGAACTAAGTCTGAAGAAAAGGGAAATCAAAGCAGAGGAATCCAATGCCATGGATGTGAAGGATATGGGCACATTCGAGCAGAATGCCCTAGCTTTCTCAAGAAACAAAAGAAAGGAATGTTTGTTACTTGGTCTGATGGTGACTCAGAAAGTAACTCTGAAGAAGAATTTGCTAAACTAGTTACTTCACTATCTGGTATTTGTAACTCTGATGATGATTCTAGTGATGATGAAGTGACATTTGAAGAACTTGTTGAATCCTACAAGAAGCTATGTATCAGAAGTGCTGAAGTCTGTCAGCAAAATGAGAAACAGAAAAAGCTCATAGTAAAGTTGGAGGCTGAGAAGAAGGCAGACACTGCTACTATAAGCCATCTCGAAGGTGAAGTTCTAATGTTGAACTCCAAACTTGATCAGATGACAAAGTCTGTCAAGATGTTAACAAATGGAACTGACAAGTTGGAAGAAATCCTTCAGGCTAGACAAAGTGCAGGAAACATGTCTGGTCTAGGATTTGTGGCTGCAAAGAAATCTGTTGTTGACAAGAAGAAGACCAGGCCTGATAAATAAATGTCAAAGCAGATGTCATAACATAGGACTCAACATCAAGAATAGAGAAATATGAAGAGAAAGTATCAAAGATGGAGATGTCATTATTGTGGAAGGATTGGTCACATAAAGACATTCTGCTTCAGATTATATGGATATCCTAATCAGACCTCATATGTCAAACCTAAGACTAACAAGGCACCATATACTCAACAGTGGAAGAAAAAGACTGCAGCCCTGATAGCTCACACCTCCCTTAGAGTTTCTGCCAAGGAAGACTGGTACTTTGACAATGGATGCTCTAAACACATGACTGGAATCAAGAATCTGCTAAATGATGTCAAACCTCATACTACTAGTTATGTCACTTTTGGAGATGGTGCTAGAGGAGAAATTAAAGGAGTTGGAAACTTGGACTGCCCTGGAGTTCCAAACCTAAATGAAGTATTGTTGGTAAATGGTTTGACTGCAAATCTCATAAGTATCAGTCAATTATGTGATCTAGGATTCAAGGTCAACTTCACCAAGTATGAATGTCTTGTAACTAATGAAAAACAAGAAGTTGTAATTAGAGGAGTCAGATCAAAAGACAACTGTTACTTATGGGAGTCTGAGAACACTAACTACTCTTCTGTATGCTCTATAGCCAAAGAAGAAAAGGAAGTGAAACTGTGGCACCAAAAACTTGGTCATTTACATCTAAGAGGGATGAAAAAGATCATATCCATGGAGGCTGTCAGAGGGGTTCCAAGGCTTCAGATTGATGAAGGGAGAGTCTGTGGTGAATGTCAGGTTGGAAAGCAAACTAGAATGTCACATCCAAAGACAAGACATCTGACTACCTCTAAGGTGCTAGAACTTCTACATATGGATCTGATGGGTCCAATGCAGGTGGAAAGTCTTGATGGAAAGAGATATGCTTATGTTGTTGTGGATGATTTTTCCAGATTCACCTGGATAAACTTCATTAGGGAAAAGTCTGATGTATTTGATGTATTTAAGGAATTGGGCAAAAGAATTCAAAGAGAAAAAGAAGGATGCATTGTCAGAATCAGAAGTGATCATGGTAAGGAATTTGAAAATAGTAAGTTTGATTAGTTCTGTTCCTCAGAAGGAATCAATCATGAGTTCTCTTCACCTATAACTCCTCAACAAAATGGAGTTGTGTAAAGGAAAAACAGGACTATACAGGAATCTGCCAGAGCAATGATACATGCCAAAAAGCTTCCTATTCATTTTTGGGCTGAAGCTATGAATACAGCTTGTTATGTCCATAACAGGGTCACCTTGAGAAAGGGAACATCATCCACCATTTATGAACTATGGAAAGGAAGAAAGCCTACAGTGAAGTACTTCCATGTCTTTGGGAGCAAATGCTATATTCTGACAGATCGTGAACAAAGGAGAAAGATGGACCCTAAAAGTGATGAAGGAATATTCCTAGGATAATCTACCAACAGCAGAGCATATAGGGTATTCAATTCCAGGACCAAAGTTATGATGGAGTCTATAAATATCATAGTTGATGATCACCATGAGGAAACAAATGTCCCATATGATGTTGAGACATTCTTTGAGACTTCAACACAAGTGTCTAAAAAGGATGATGTGCCTAATCCTACTCCATCAGAGTCTGAATCAAAGGAAGCTAACAAAGATCCTTCCATCAGAATTCAGAAAGATCATCCTAAGGAACTCCAAATAGGAGATCCTAACAGTGGAGTCACTACAAGATCTAGAGAAATCATCACAAACTCTTGCTTTGTGTCTAAGATTGAACCAAAAAATGTTAAAGAGGCTTTGACTGATAAGTACTGGATTGGAGCAATGCAAGATGAATTGAACCAGTTCAAGCAACATGAAGTATGGGAGTTAGTTCCTAGACCAGAAGGAACAAACATCATTGGCAAAAAGTGGATCTACAAGAACAAGTCAGATGCTGAAGGAGTTGTCACCAGGAATAAGGCAACGCTTGTTGCTCAAGGATACACTCAAGTTGAAGGGGTTGATTTTGATGAGGATTTTTCTCCTATAGCCAGACTGGAATCAATCAGACTTCTATTGGGAGTTGCTTGTCTCCTTAAGTTCAAGCTGTTTTAGATGGATGTGAAGAGTGCCTTCCTAAATGGGTACTTAAATGAGGAAGTATATGTAGAACAGCCGAAAGGATTTGTGGATCCAAATTGTCCTGATCATGTTTACAAATTGAGGAAAGCTTTATATGGTCTGAAACAAGCTCCTAGAGCTTGGTATGACAGGTTGACAAAGTTCCTCACTGACAAAGGATACATGAAATGAGGTTTGGATAAAACTCTTTTTGTCAAGAATGAAGGAGGAAAGATAATGGTAGCTCAAATTTATGTTGATGACATAGTGTTTGGAGGAATGTCAGATAAAATGGTTAAACATTTTGCTAACCAGATGCAAGCTGAATTTGAAATGAGCCTCATGGGAGAATTGACCTACTTTCTTGGACTACAAGTCACACAGATGGAAGACTCAATTTTTCTGTCTCAAAGCAAATATGCAAAGAATATTGTCAAGAAGTTTGGGATGGAGAATGCCAGTCATAAAAGGACTCCTGCACCTACTCATTTAAAGTTCTCCAAAGACTCAAGTGGGGCAAATGTGGATCAAAGCTTGTACAGAAGCATGATAGGAAGTCTGATATACTTAACAGCCAGCAGACCTGACATTGCCTTTACAGTTGGAGTATGTGCAAGATACCAGGCTGAACCCAAAGTAAGTCACATCAACCAGGTGAAAAGAATTCTGAAGTATGTGAGTGGAACTTACAATTATGGCATGTTGTACTCTCATGGATGTGAACCAATTATGTCTGGTTATTGTGATGCTGATTAGGCTGGTAGTGCTGATGATAGAAAGAGCACCTCTGGAGGATGCTTCTTTTTGGGAAATAATCTTGTCTCTTGGTTCAGCAAGAAACAAAACTGTGTGTCTCTATCTACTGCTGAAGCTGAATACATAGCAACTGGTAGCAGCTGTTCTCAAATGATCTGGATGAAACAGATGTTGACTGAGTATAATGTCACACAAGATGTCATGACATTGTACTGTGACAATTTGAGTACTATTAATATATCCAAGAATCCTATACAACACAGCAGGACTAAGCATATTGACATTAGACATCACTTCATCAGAGATCTTGTGGAGGAAAAGGTGATTAAGCTGGAACATGTTGCCACTGAACTATAACTGGATGACATTTTTACCAAGGCACTTGATGCTAGTCAGTTTGAGAATTTAAGGGGCAAGCTGGGTATTTGCCAATATGAAGAGATGTAGCAATTAATTTTGCTTAATACAAGGGATGAAAGAGATATTCTGATTGGGCTAATCATTTGTTTCCCTCTTTCTTTCCAAAAGTTTAAGAAGAGGAATAGACATACTTATATCTCCCTCTTCTCATTTTTCTGCAACATTCTCCATTCCCTCAAAAGAAGATTTCACACATGCTGTCACCTGTTTTCTCAATCTCTCAAGATGTCTCAACAATATGTGTCATCATCTTCATCAAAGGAAACTGCATCTTCCTCACCCACTGACACCGAACCTAGGGCAATCGTAAACCGCATGGATGCTGATGTTCTTGAGATAACTCCACTTCGTGAAATGGCAGCTGATCCTACTAAGGTCAAGAAGCTGTGAACCAGATATGCAATAAGATCACAAGCTTCTCCATCTGGTAAATCTTCTCAACCATCATCTTTTGTTCCTCCAGAGATAGCTAATAGGGAAGGTTCTGCTTATGTGCATCAAGCTATTGCCAGACTAGTCACTAGGATTCTTAATGAGAATCACTCTGTTCCTGGCATATATGTACCATTGAACCAAGAAACTGCTAGCCCTAATGTAGAAAGGGATCCCAATGTCACTCAGAATGTTGAGACACCTGATGACAACATTGAGAAATCTTTAGAAAAACCTGATGATCACCAGACCCCTACTGACAAGGCTGTTGAACCTCCTGTCATTGATGTTGATGAAGAATTCTCTGGAAATGATTTAATTGCCAATAACAACCCTAGCATAGCTAGAAGGATGATGAGTAGAAAAGAGAAGCAGAATGCTGTCCAAAGCCCCTCCAAAGAGAAGGCTACTGAAGTTGTTCATGAGAAAGCGAGGCCTGAGAACAAGGCTGAGAAGGATCAAAAAGCTGGAACTTCGAAAGGGAAGGGTAAGGTAAAAGCTAGGGTATTTGTTGGTAGTCTCTCAAAACCCTTGAGACAACTTATAGCCATGAAAAGAAAGGCTCCTGAACCCTCTGAATCTGATGAGGAATCAGACTTTGAGTTTGATGTTGAGAGCAATGTTCCAGACATTCCTCTCAGGAAGAAACCCTCTTCTAGCAAACTGCCTAAGGTTCCTGAAGTTGCCATTGACAACATCTCCTTTCACCATCCAGAAAATGCAAGCAGGTGGAAGTATGTGTTTCTGAAAAGGATTGCCTTGGAGAGGGAGCTGAACAGAAGTGCTATTGAGTGTAAGGAAGTTATGGATCTAATCAAGGTTGCTGGCCTGATGAAAACAGTGGTCAAGTTTTCCAACTGCTATGAGATTCTTGTCAAAGAATTCATAGTAAATTTGTCTGGTGGTTGTGCTGATGGAAAGTCAGCTGATTTTAAGAGTGTTTATGTGAGAGGAAGGAAGGTAAATTTCTCTCCTACTGTGATAAACAAATACCTAGGAAGGCATGATGATGCTCAACCTGAGCTTGAAGTTACTGACAACCAGGTTTGTCAAACCATCACTGCCAAGCAAGTCCAGCACTGGCCCTTGAAAGGGAAGCTAAATGCAAGCAAGCTGAGTATGAAGTTTGCCATACTGCACAATATTGGTGCAGCTAACTGGATTCCCACCAACCACAAATCCACCATTTCCACAGGTTTGGGAAGATTTATCTATGTTGTTGGAACCAGAACAAACCTTGATTATGGCAACTACATCTTTGATCAAACATTGAAACATGCTGAGAGTTGTGCTATTAAAGGCGCTATTGCTTTTCCCTCTCTCCTGTGTGGTATAATCATTGATCAGTATCCTGATATCCTAGTTGAAAAAGACTCTGTGTGCAAAAGAGCCCCTGCACTTGGTTTTCACTATAAGCTGTTTCACGGAACACATGTCCCTGACATTGTTATGACATTTGCTGCGACATCAAATGTCAAAGCTCATTCCAAGAAAGCTGATGTTATCGTTGTTCTAAAATAAACCTGAAGAGAGCTTGATGCAAGAAAAAGGACTCTTGAAGAGTTGATTTCTAGTCTGGAACAGGAGGAGAATGAAGAACAAATGAGGGAAGAGGATGCTGATGAAGAACAGCACGATGGTTCTGCAAGAAGCTCACCAGAAAATGCTACTGAAAATAGTGCTTCCTCAGGGGATGGCAGTACCTGAAGGTCTGTGTTTGCTGAGTTAAAAAGATTGATGCTGGAACCTGTTGCTGCTATTTGATACCTTCTCTCTGTTTTTGTGTATTTTGAATTTCCTTTTGGATAACTGTATAACTTCAAGTACTAGTACCTTTGGCCTCTTTATGGCTAAAAAGGGGGAGAAGAAATTGTGGTAATTTTGGTAGAATTAGATATTGGTAGTTGTTATTAAAAATTCTGCTGCATTCTAATCTCTGATTGTTTAGGGGTTTTAGCCAAAAAATTTCCAAAGGGGGAGTTTGTAAGTGTTTGTTTGTTGGCATAACCAATGTTAAAACCATATTTGCGAATGTCATGACTGATGTCATAACATTCTGGGATAAAGGTACATTCTGCAGAAGGAATGTTCTACAGCAACTACTCAGTATGAGTGAATATCATGATCATTAAGCTATGATCATATGTACTGAATTCTACCAAAATCAGTGAGTTAGACACATGATGTCATAACCAATGTTAATACATCCTGTACTGATCAAGTTGTTGTGCAGATTTATTATTCCTGAGAATTTTCAGGAATCTGGTATACTACTCTGAGTTGAAGTATATTGTAGAAATCAGATGCTCACGTGGACATTAGGTTAACCTTGCTTAACCCTAATCTGTTATGATGAAAGCCCAAGACCAAGTTTTTAGGTTAACTTTGGTTAACCCTAGCTATTTTTATGGAAGCCCTAAATGAAGAATAGTCTGCTTATATATTTCTCACGAAGCCTAATGGTGAGCAGCGCTTTTTGACAGAAGATCAATAAGGCATTGTATAGTTGTAACTACTGTGAGCCAAGCAATTATCAGTTTGATAAGTGACTTGGATTAGGATTTGGTTGTAAGGGTTGTTTATCACTCAAAGCTTTGAAGCACGAGTGTTGTGTCTCTTGATTAAAGCCTTGAAGCAAAATCAAGCGTGTGTATTGAAGAATGTATTCATAATCTTATTAATTAGTAGATTGTATCACTGCTGTGATTGAGGGGGAGTGAGTAGGAACTCAGGTTTAAGTAGGACTTAGATTGAAGTTGCATTGGGTAGGTCTTAAGTGAAGGAGATAAACTGGTTGGTTTATTCCTAAATTAATTCCTCTTATAGTGAATTTCCTCCCTGGCTTGGTAGCCCCCAGAGTAGGTGTTGTTATACACTGAACTGGGTTTACAATTGATTGTGTTCTTTACTGTCTTTTAAATTACTGTTTTGTGTGTGTACAATTTGTTAGATACGGTGTCATAACATTCACTGTGACATTAAGTATTTGTTGCCAGAATTTCAAAATCAGTAAATCTCAATGCCAATAGTCAACAAATATCCAATTATGAGTGAACATATACCAAACGCAAATTGAAACATGAATTATAAGCTACTTGCATATTCCAGGTAGCAACTCAATAAACTCATGAAATAGCTTAAAAAATCATATTTAAACCGTTAAAACTCCACACCGGTATCACACAATAACAAAAACGATATCGGTTATGTGTTAAACAAAAAATTAAAGCATCAATTACAATGTATTTGAGTACTTCGAGCAGCATTACTCATAAGTCGATGAACTTCAAAAATTGAACTTCAAAACTTCATTCGGTCATGTCGAAAACAATTATCGACTCATGAAATATTACCTAAAATTCCCAAATGAATTGTAATGAATTAAATCCATACCGGCGTCAATTAAATTTGTATCAAGGTGAAAATCATTCTACGCATCGAAATCATTTAAATGTATCAAAATTTGATTCTGATATGAAAATCAACAATTATGCACTAGGAACCGAATCAGAATCCAATTTCGACACGTTAATTAGGAATTATGAGCAATTTATCGATTTCGACGCGTAAAGCTTCAAGAGATTCTCAAACAATTAACCAATTCCACATTTATGCAACATTCACAATTCAATTATCTTCAAGAATTCAAGTAAAGTTCAACTTATGAACAATTAATTCAAGAAAATCACTGTGATCGGTGGATCTGGAACTGACTGTTTAACGCTGGTTCGCGAAATGTAGCGGAAGCAAGAGTCGCCACCGTCTTTTATTTTCTCCAAATGGAAAGGACAAAAGCACAGAAAAATTCCTTAAAGAGATTGCTCTCGGTTCGGGAGGTAGGTTATAAAAAGGGAAGGTGTTAGCACCCTTTCTATCCATGGTTATCCATGGGCTCTTAGATACTTGCTCAATGTGTTTTCAAAAATTGTTTTGTTTGCTTTTCAATGTGGGTTTTAAAAAAGTTTCTTTGAAAAATTTCAGTTCGACTCGTACGTCAGAGTGTTTGAAAAATTTGCTTTGAAAGCTTTTGAAAAGTGTTGGTGTGAAAAGATTTCAGTTTTTTTTGAAGAGAGCAAGTATCCATGAGTCGTCTACCTACCGTAAGGAATTCGTCTGTGTAAATATCCTTTAAAGTAGTGCCATCCCACCATTGAGAGGTAGGTAGCACCACCGTTGGAGGTGTTCGGGTCAATTCGTGTTTGTAGGGACATGGTGATCACCAGAGCAATGGGGAGACACCTTAGAGGCTACCCTCATGCCAGGTTCCCGGATCATGAGGACTTACTAAGACATCCTCTACTCGACGATCACCTTTCGAGGCAAGGCAACAGTGAGGCGTACCCTAGGGGTGGTGTGTGCGATTCGTGTGTCGTTTTCAGATATTTGTCTTGTCATGTTAAAGTGATCTACGCTTGATTTTATTTAGGGCCATACATTCTTTCATGCTTTTTTTTGTTAACAGTTAAAAAATATTTGCGGGAAAGTAAATCTAAGGCTATTACAAATGGCGCGGGTCCACATCGCCAAAATTAAACCGGACCCGATTTGACGGAAAAGAAATAAAGCGAATAAAAGTGCGAGAAGTTTAAGATACAAAGCTTTGGGAGAGGTACATAATTAATTAAGCGAAAGAAAATAAATACGCAAATTAAACGATTAAAAATATGGGCATTGGACCCTTTTGCAAAATTAAAGTTAATAAGGAATTAAAATTAAAATTAAAAGAAGATGTTTTTGGTATTTTTGTGTTTTTTAGATTTAATAGAAAAAGAGAATTGATTAAAATTAAAATAAAATGTCAAACCCTAATTCTAATTATGATATTTTTTTTTTAGTTATTAAGAAAATGTTGAAATTTTTAACTAAATGAAACCCTAATTTTTATATACAATTTAATTATGAAAGTAAATAAATAAATAATATTATGATAAAAAGGAAAAAATGAAAAGGAATAAAAATTATCAATTAAACCTAATTCTACTTTTTTTTGTATTTTTATTATGAAAAGAATTAACATTAAAACCCTATTTTAAATTAATTTATTTACATGCATTTGTTTACAAGAAAATATTAAAATAAATAATTATTATATTTTTTGCCTTTTCTGTTTTTTTATGATGTTTTTATATTTTGCAAAAAAAGAAAATTAATTAATTTGATTAAAACAATAAAGCAAAAATAAAACAATAAATTGAAAAAATTAAAATGTAATGAAATTGCAAACCAGGGGGTTTCAGTCCCAATTGTGAGGTATAGGCCTTAGAATGCTGGCCCATTAAGTTTTGGTCCATTTTGACCTTTTCAGTTTGTGTGCCAGCGCGTTGACCTGGGCTTAGCGTGTGTTTCCAATCTTAGCCTTTGGTTTGAAGTCCCAGGACGCGTGGACGCTTGGATTAAGAGAGTGCATCATGGTCCTTATCATAAGCGCTGCATGGGAGTTATTAGTGAAAAATAATATTGAAATTTACACAGACCTGGGGTTCGAACCCAGGTCATGGACTTCACCACTTCTTATGCCTGCCAGCTGAACCAAATTGCTTTTCTGTAATTAATGTAACAAACAAATATAATGAAATAAACAATACGCTAGTGGGTCCTTGCGCGCGAAAACTTGAATAGGCCTATCACCGTGCGCCACGACTTTGTCTTCTCCACGTTCCCTGTAATACAAAAACATATAGGCAACGATTTATGTTGCGTTTTCTTAGGCTAGCTACGCGAAAATAGCGATTAAGCCTGTGTTGTTCAGAAATTGGGCGCGATGATAGATTCTTGTTCGTCCAGGCCTGCTGAATGGAATGGTGGTGGTCTGGAGTCCTGATTTTACTTCGTTTTGAAAGCCCCAAATCCAACCTCTGAAAACCCTAGATTTCAAGCATGGTACAATCGCGTATACGGCATAAAAATCAAATTGAATGCAATGGTTAGCTTCACAATCAAATGAGGAATAAGATTCAACAATTAAATTTCATAAAAAATGCCTAGAACATGATATGCGTCTATGAATTTTTTGCTGTACAGTCGAAGGTCTCGTTACCAATTCCTTGCGTTTGAGTTGATATTAGGGATTGGAATCGCTTCTGGGAACCTTGAGGAAGCTATTGGAAAAGGAATTAAGCTTTGAATCGCCCTCTATCAATGATTTCAGTTTTGTGTTTTCAAGGAGTTTTTCCAAGTTTTCAATGGCTCTTTTTGCGCAGCTTTCAGTCTCCTCCAATTAGGTTTAGGTTCCTGGTTATGTAGTGGAGGCATTAGGTCAAAGAAATTCAATCAAATCTCTTCCATTCAATGATTTTGCAAATTGATTTTCTAAGATCTTTTTGAATCTTTTTTCATGTGTATTTGGTGTCAATTAGGCTCAAATCAAACCAATTCTTTCCATGTTGGGATGTGCACAAAATATTGAAGCTGAAATGTGTACAAAAAGATTTGTTTGGTTCATTTAGATATTTTTCATGTATTTAAATAATTTAAATGAATTAATATAAATAATAATTCAAATAAATAAATAAAAAATGAGAAAATACTTCCCTTTGGGCCAAGTGGTCGTGCATATGCTTAGAATGATGAATCATGGAAGAAAAATGGGCCCATTAGCAATTTTAGGTCATTTGGATCAAAGTTGACTTTTCAAAATATCCAAAAATTTCCCAACTTCCACAAGGCATAACTTGCTCAATTTTTAAGCTTTTCTCATGTTCTTGGACATTTTGGAAAGGTCTTTGAGTCCTCTAACCAATGCCTTTGGTCCCATGTCATTTTGATTTACCAATCTCCTGTTATGGCCTTTGACTTAAAGTCCCTTTTTGTTGACTTTTGAAAATGACCTATAATATTGAAATTGATAACTTTTTGTGAGAGCATTTCTTGGACTTGAAGTATGAAGATGAGTTGTAGGAAATGTCTTTCTCTTAAAAATGAGCTTTGGATGGGATTTTTCTGATAATCCATGTGAAAGTTATGCCCTGGTCAATTTCAGTTGACTTTTTTAGCTGTCCAAATATAGTAACTTTTGCATCTTGATGATTTCTGAGCCAAATTTTGAGAATCATGATCAAGCATTGATCAAATAATGTTTGTGGCTTCAAAATGATATGTTGACAAAAAAATTGAACTTTTGACTGTCAAATGACCATTTTGCCCCTACAGTTGACTGTAGTGCAATTTAGGGTTTTGACTGTGCAATTTTGAGCTAAATGCCTTGAAACTTGATATGAAGATGCTTGACCACATTTGTAAGCATGTGAGACTTGATTGGGCCTTTGAAAACTTCATTTTCTTGATCAGAACCCAAACCCTAGTTTTGACTGTATAGGAGACAGTTGGACTGTGCAACCCTTGGGGAATTTTATGACTTGGCTTGGCAATTTCTTGAAGAATATGGGAGGGCAAATTTTGGGGTGCAACAGTTGCCCCTGTTCAATCTTCTTAGACCTGAGGATGCAGATTGGCTGACGTGCCTTTCGTAATCCGAAGGTAGAAGATGATTGGACACTAGAGTGCCCAGAAATTTGCGCTCACATGTTAGCAGTGATGGTGGGAATGGGCTTACAGATGCCATTGGGAAGTTGCTGGATAGGATGATGGGCTTATAGATGCCATCTGGATGTTGATTGCGTAAGAGATTCCTTGGCGAGAACCTGCATACCTGCAAAACAGAAAATGAATACCTGACACGTTGCAGGAGCTGATTTTAGATGCTTGGTATAGATGTGTCCTGACTGGTTACAGGAGCTGAGTCTGGAGCTTCAAACGGCGATGAATGAACCAGGGATGGTTACTGTCTTAGCATGAATGGTAAGAGAACCTTGGGCGACTTTAACTTCAACAACGCTCGTTGAGAAAAATCTTGGGTGTCTTCTACTGGGATAAGAATCAGGGAGATCTTAGGGTCGATCTGACTGAACCAGAGGAGGTTTTTTTTTTGATAAGGATGTGATGAAGGAATCTGAGACGATTGCTACTCCAAGTATATGATGAAGGAATCTGGGACGATTACTACCTCAGCAGGATGATGAAGGAATCTGAGACGATTGCTACTCCAAATATATGATGAAGGAATCTGGGACGATTACTACCTCAGCAGGACGATGAAGGAATCTGAGACGATTGCTACTCCAAATATATGATGAAGGAATCTGGGACGATTACTACCTCAGCAGGACGATGAAGGAATCTGGGACGATTACTACCTCTGCAGGATGATGAAGGAATCTGGGACGATTACTACCTCAACGGGTGATGAAGGAATCTGAGACGATTGCTGCTCCAAATATATGATGAAGGAATCTGGGACGATTACTACCTCAGCAGGACGATGAAGGAATCTGGGACGATTGCTACTCCAAATATATGATGAAGGAATCTGGGACGATTACTACCTCAGCAGGACGATGAAGGAATCTGAGACGATTGCTACTCCAAATATATGATGAAGGAATCTGGGACGATTACTACCTCAGCAGGACAATGAAGGAATCTGAGACGATTGCTACTCCAAATATATGATGAAGGAATCTGGGACGATTACTACCTCAGCAGGACGATGAAGGAATCTGGGACGATTGCTACTCCAAATATATGATGAAGGAATCTGGGACGATTACTACCTCAGCAGGACGATGAAGGAATCTGAGACGATTGCTACTCCAAATATATGATGAAGGAATCTGGGACGATTACTACCTCAACGGGAAAAGACTTTTATCTGTTGATCGTTCTTTCCTGAAAAAGTAACGAATTAGTTGTATGCAATGTCATAATGCGTGAGTTGCATGATTTTAAGATGTTCTCAAAAACAAATGAGATTGGGGTGATATGATGCGTCTATGCATGCTATAATGATGTATGTGACGTTTTATGAATGTGTTTTTCGTCTAGGAAAGTAAATCCTTGACGGGTGCCGGGAAGTCGTATCCTGGGCTGATGTTGAAGAATAGATTTTGCTTCTGCTGGGGATGATAACTGCAAGAATACCGGTAGGAGAAGATGACTCCGTTGCGGAATAAACTTGGCAAATGGAAGATTCTGCAAGGAGAAAATATGCTCTAGCGACCATGCTGGGAAGCAATACTCTGTGGGGATAGAGATGCTTTGCTGAATTGTTGATAGCTTGCTGAGGATATCCTTATTGTTGGAAGTGTTGATGGACTTCGCCGAGGTAAGGAGACTTTGTCGGGGACGATCTTTCCGTGGCTTTTGGCTGAGGATAACCCAGTTATATCCTGTTAAGGAAATAACTCTTTGAATAAAGCCGGACGACGCGTTCGTGCTCTGCGAGGGGATAAGCTTCCAGAATCTTACTGGGGATAAGCTTATTGCTTGGGGATATGGATTCCAATTTTCTTGGGGAAACTGGATTGGACTCTCTTGGGGGAGTATTGAACTGTATTGGTGATGTTCTTCAACGGAACTTACCCTGATGCCTTAGAGGATAGAACAATCAGACTGCTTAGACCACTCTTCATTGCCCCTGTTTCTGATGTGGGAGAGGAAGACCTGTTGAGGTGTTAATAGTCGTTGATGGACAAACATTCTTCTGATAGGAAGGGTGGCAAGATGACATGACATAGTCGTATGCTTTTGATCCCTAACTTTTGCCTGGACCGCCCTTTCGGGTTTTCAGTCCACCGGGATACCCATTTTTGCCCAAGCCGCCTTTTCAGGTTTTCGACTTGCCGGGTGTACAGATTTTTTTCATTTCATCCCCTCGTTTTGCCCGAACCCTTTTGGTTCGCCGGGAAGCCCTTATTTTTGCCTAGGTATGTCAACCTAGCGGGTCTTTGATTGTGCATAGTATTTTTCCGACTATGTCCACGCTCTCAGAAAGTAGGGAGTTGCCCCTGTTAGAAGTGTGTTGTCATGCCACCAGAAGATGTTTGATCAGGCAAGATTCGTTGCTGGAATGCCCCAAGTGACTCAGGTGGAGACTTGCCCCAGGATATCTGGCCTTTGAGAGATTCTCCGAATCTTGATTGGATTGCCCCAGATAATGGACCATGGTCATGTCATGCCCCTTGATTGGAGATACTCTTGTTCATTAGACTTTCATTGTGCGAATTTCCCTGCTGTTCAAACAAAAAGTCATATGCAAACAAAGTTATGTTAAAATGCAAAGCCTATGTCTGTCTTGAATATTTTGAAAATGCATTCTTTTCATAAAACAAGTGAATGTTTGTAAAACGTGATGTCAACTCCGTATTTTATCGCAAGCCTTAAGGAGTCAGGATACCTTTTGTAACAGTATGCTTCCGAACTAAACCATGCTTCAGCTAGGACTTTTAAGGGTTATAACGTTGCCTGGTTCACGGTTTAAGAAACAAAGGATAAAGGCTCAAATTTTATTTGTATCCACCCGCTCTTCGTGATGTTCTCCAAACCTAAACTCAGTTGATCATACGTTAGACCTTGTTTGAGTCTTTGCTCTGATTTTCCAATGATGGTTCAGATATTGATATTTTGTTCTGAATAGGCAGTCATTTTTTGTTTTTGTCGAGGGTTTGTTGGACCTCTTTCTTTTTGATTTTTGTTATCCCTTTCTTTTTTGCCTGAACTGTTTTCTTTTTGGGATTACAGTCAGCGGGATGCCCCAGTTTGGTAAGTCTTCTTTATTGGTTTCGACTTTTTGGGCTTTTCATTTATGATTTTTTTTTTGTAATGACTGCCTGTCTTTATTGGTCATTCGGAACCATCACTGTCTTTCTTCGTTTTGTAAGGATCTTTTTGGTGCCATTCGTTATGCACTTGGATTAACTGAGAGAACTACCCTGCCCCAGGTTATGATTAAGGGTTTTAAATTTCGAATAGAAAAACTCCTACTTCTTTGGCTCAGATGGGTTGACGAGGGTTTATCATCCTTATAACTCCAGTGTTTAGGGATTGAAACAATGCCTGTACCTCATCAGCGGGGTCTGTTCAAAAGCATACTGTAGATCGTGGTATCGTTTTCGTCATCCTCCCTCAAGAGGCTTAGAATTAAAGAGGGTTGACATCAGAAAAAATATGAAAATAATTTGCGTTTAGTGAATACGAATATATTGATTCAAAATAGACATAAGCGATGCATTAATGTGATAACAATGTTTAACATGAATAAATGTCTGAACAATTAAAGAAAAATACAATTTGAACATTTGAATGAACAAAAGACATTCTCGATGATTTGGTGTAGGATCAGTGTTCAAACTCGACCTCCTTGGCGTCAATCAAATCCTGGATCTTGTTCTTCAAGGTCCAACAGTCGTCGGTGTCATGTCCAGGGCTGTCAGAATGGTAGGCACATCTCACACCCGGGTTGTACTTGGGAGAGGAAGTGTCAGGATTTTGAGGAGGATCTTTTAGTGTGATCAGTTTTGCCCTCAGCAATTGCTGTAATGCCTGAGACAAAGACATCTTGATGTCAGTATACTTCCTATCTTGATGCTTTATCCTACGCCTATTGCTCTTTCTTGGTTGAACGGGCGTGGGATCAGAAATCTGGATTGCCCATACATCATGACGACCCTTTTTACCATTTATAGCATTGGATTCTTTCTTCCCACTGTGGGGCTTTTTCTGAGCATCGGCGAGTGCGATTTCTTGAATCTTCCCCGACTTGATACCAGCTTCAATTCTCTCCCCAGTCAAGATAAGATCTGTGAACCCAGCAGAAGAATTCCCAATCAGATGGTTGTAGAACGGACCAGACAAAGTCCCCAAGAACATGTCAACGAGCTCGCGGTCAGTCAAAGGTGGCTGCACCCTTCCAGCAAGATCTCTCCATCTTTGTGCGTACTCCTTGAAACCTTCACTTGACCCCAACGACATACCCTGGAGTTGGGTACGTGTGGGAGCAAGGTCGGCATTGTACTGGTAATGCTTGTAAAATGCAGTGGCTAAGTCTTCCCAGGTGTGGATGTTGGCTCCATTCAGTTGATAGAACCACTCGAGCTGAGTCCCCGAAAGACTCTCTTGGAAGAAATGGATCCATAAGTTTTTGTCAGCTGTATAGGGCTGGATCCTCCTTGTATAAGCCCTGAGATGCAACTTAGGACAGGATGCCCCATCGTATTTAGCAAAGGCAGGTACCTTGAATTTGCGCGGGATCACTACCCCAGAAGACAGACCTAGATCCTCGAAGTCCAGGCCAGGCACCTTTTGTATCTCCATAGCACTGAGCCGGTCTTCCAACTGTTTGTACCTGTCCTCAGCCGGAGGGTACTGTTCATCGTTGAAATCTGTCTCATTGTCGGAGACCACTGGGCTGGGAATCCTTTCTTCTTGATGACTACTTTTCCCCACAGATGGAGTTGTCCTCTCAGCTTGGTCCTGCAGGGTGTTCCCAGATCTGCGTCTAGGGCTGAACAAGACAGTCCTCTTCTTCTTCTTTTCCTTCTTCAAGAGCAGAGCCTTCAGATCTTGCTGCCCCTGGGTCAAGTTCATGATTAGCCCTTGGAATTGAGCATTCTGAGCCTGGAGGGCCTTGATAGACTGCTCAGCTGATGATTTAGGATTCATGACGATCGGCTGAAATAAACAGCGAAGAAGGTAAGTAACCTGCAGAGAAAGGGTACCTGTTATGCAATGATATGTATGACATGCATGCAATGATTTCAAGGACCTCGCGGGATAAACAGAGAAATTGTTAGAGTTGAGAACCGGTAACTTGATTGAAGGTACTTCATGTTGTTGAGAGTCCTTCTTCAAGGGTCAAAGGCTCACCATATCCAGTGGGTCATAGCCCCTGACCTTAGTCATCATGTCTGGTTTTGATTTCCAAACAACCTTGGTTAAGGGAACCTTCTTCAAGAGTCGGAGCTCACCATATCAAGTGGGTCATAGCCCCTGACAACCTTGGCTAGAGGAAAATAAATCCTCTTTGCCCCTTGCTAGATGTTTGATTCATCATGACCTGCATCACAAGCCCTTGAGATCCTTGAAATGGGTTAGGATGTATGCAATGGTATGATGTCATGATGCATGGGGTGATATGAATAAACCATGTTATGAGTCCTTATTAAGGACTGCAAACCAAAACCTGCAAGAAAACTTGGTAAACCCTGTTATGAGTCCTAATTAAGGACTACAAACAAAACCTGCGAGAAAACCTGGTAAACCTTGTTATGAGTCCTAATTCAGGACTACAAACAAAACCTGCGAGAAACTCAAGCGTCAGATAACAAGCATGCAAGTAGGCAAGTACAAAGGCACACAAGTCACACAAAAGTGCCCTTAGAGTTTAGGCCAGCATGAGGTCTAGGTATTACCCTCTTTCAGTTTGTTGGTTCATACCTGTCCTAATCAAAAGTAACTGGGTTCTTAGAGGATCCCAATATCATTGACTAACCTCAATCGGTCATAACTCCAGCATCGCAATCTTTTCTTGCGGCCAGAACCATCACGAGAGTTTAGCCTCAATGGGCGTAGCATACTGCTACTGTTCTAATGGCCAAGTTGTGTCATTTAAGGTTCTAAGGTCTGTTGGTGCTTAATGACTCCTTGGAAGACCCATATTCTCCCCGTTTCAACACGAGGGATATCGGTACAGACCAAGGCGCCACACCAACGTAGCCACTGCTTCACCCGTGTCGGTATACGCCGGACAGGTCCCTCACAGCTTATGCTACCTAAACAGGGTATCCCCAGATCCGGGTTAGGATCTATGTAACTCCGATATAACCCACAATAGTAAAGCAAGCAAAGAAGACAATTGAAAACACAGTTATGAACTAACCCTAAGGTACACCTCACTTTATAAAGGTATCCCCAGCAGAGTCGCCAGTTCTGTGATCGGTGGATCTGGAACTGACTGTTTAACGCTGGTTCGCGAAATGTCGCGGAAGCAAGAGTCGCCACCGTCTTTTATTTTCTCCAAATGGAAAGGACAAAAGCACAGAAAAATTCCTTAAAGAGATTGCTCTCGGTTCGGGAGGTAGGTTATAAAAAGGGAAGGTGTTAGCACCCTTTCTATCCATGGTTATCCATGGGCTCTTAGATACTTGCTCAATGTGTTTTCAAAAATTGTTTTGTTTGCTTTTCAATGTGGGTTTTAAAAAAGTTTCTTTGAAAAATTTCAGTTCGACTCGTACGTCAGAGTGTTTGAAAAATTTGCTTTGAAAGCTTTTGAAAAGTGTTGGTGTGAAAAGATTTCAGTTTGTTTTGAAGAGAGCAAGTATCCATGAGTCATCTACCTACCCTAAGGAATTCGTCTGTGTAAATATCCTTTAAAGTAGTGCCATCCCACCATTGAGAGGTAGGTAGCACCACCGTTGGAGGTGTTCGGGTCAATTCGTGTTTGTAGGGACATGGTGATCACCAGAGCAATGGGAAGACACCTTAGAAGCTACCCTCATGCCAGGTTCCCGGATCATGAGGACTTACTAAGACATCCTCTACTCGACGATCACCTTTCGAGGCAAGGCAACAGTGAGGCGTACCCTAGGGGTGGTGTGTGCGATTCGTGTGTCGTTTTCAGATATTTGTCTTGTCATGTTAAAGTGATCTACGCTTGATTTTATTTAGGGCCATACATTCTTTCATGCTTTTTTTTGTTAACAGTTAAAAAATATTTGCGGGAAAGTAAATCTAAGGCTATTACAAATGGCGCGGGTCCACATCGCCAAAATTAAACCGGACCCGATTTGACGGAAAAGAAATAAAGCGAATAAAAGTGCGAGAAGTTTAAGATACAAAGCTTTGGGAGAGGTACATAATTAATTAAGCGAAAGAAAATAAATACGCAAATTAAACGATTAAAAATATGGGCATTGGACCCTTTTGCAAAATTAAAGTTAATAAGGAATTAAAATTAAAATTAAAAGAAAATGTTTTTGGTATTTTTGTGTTTTTTAGATTTAATAGAAAAAGAGAATTGATTAAAATTAAAATAAAATGTCAAACCCTAATTCTAATTATTATATATTTTTTTTAGTTATTAAGAAAATGTTGAAATTTTTAACTAAATGAAACCCTAATTTTTATATACAATTTAATTATGAAAGTAAATAAATAAATAATATTATGATAAAAAGGAAAAAATGAAAAGGAATAAAAATTATCAATTAAACCTAATTCTACTTTTTTTTGTATTTTTATTATGAAAAGAATTAACATTAAAACCCTATTTTAAATTAATTTATTTACATGCATTTGTTTACAAGAAAATATTAAAATAAATAATTATTATATTTTTTGCCTTTTCTGTTTTTTTATGATGTTTTTATATTTTGCAAAAAAAGAAAATTAATTAATTTGATTAAAACAATAAAGCAAAAATAAAACAATAAATTGAAAAAATTAAAATGTAATGAAATTGCAAACCAGGGGGTTTCAGTCCCAATTGTGAGGTATAGGCCTTAGAATGCTGGCCCATTAAGTTTTGGTCCATTTTGACCTTTTCAGTTTGTGTGCCAGCGCGTTGACCTGGGCTTAGCGTGTGTTTCCAATCTTAGCCTTTGGTTTGAAGTCCCAGGACGCGTGGACGCTTGGATTAAGAGAGTGCATCATGGTCCTTATCATAAGCGCTGCATGGGAGTTATTAGTGAAAAATAATATTGAAATTTACACAGACCTGGGGTTCGAACCCAGGTCATGGACTTCACCACTTCTTATGCCTGCCAGCTGAACCAAATTGCTTTTCTGTAATTAATGTAACAAACAAATATAATGAAATAAACAATACGCTAGTGGGTCCTTGCGCGCGAAAACTTGAATAAGCCTATCACCGTGCGCCACGACTTTGTCTTCTCCACGTTCCCTGTAATACAAAAACATATAGGCAACGGTTTATGCTGCGTTTTCTTAGGCTAGCTACGCGAAAATAGCGATTAAGCCTGTGTTGTTCAGAAATTGGGCGCGATGGTAGATTCTTGTTCGTCCAGGCCTGCTGAATGGAATGGTGGTGGTCTGGAGTCCTGATTTTACTTCGTTTTGAAAGCCCCAAATCCAACCTCTGAAAACCCTAGATTTCAAGCATGGTACAATCGCGTATACGGCATAAAAATCAAATTGAATGCAATGGTTAGCTTCACAATCAAATGAGGAATAAGATTCAACAATTAAATTTCATAAAAAATGCCTAGAACATGATATGCGTCTATGAATTTTTTGCTGTACAGTCGAAGGTCTCGTTACCAATTCCTTGCGTTTGAGTTGATATTAGGGATTGGAATCGCTTCTGGGAACCTTGAGGAAGCTATTGGAAAAGGAATTAAGCTTTGAATCGCCCTCTATCAATGATTTCAGTTTTGTGTTTTCAAGGAGTTTTTCCAAGTTTTCAATGGCTCTTTTTGCGCAGCTTTCAGTCTCCTCCAATTAGGTTTAGGTTCCTGGTTATGTAGTGGAGGCATTAGGTCAAAGAAATTCAATCAAATCTCTTCCATTCAATGATTTTGCAAATTGATTTTCTAAGATCTTTTTGAATCTTTTTTCATGTGTATTTGGTGTCAATTAGGCTCAAATCAAACCAATTCTTTCCATGTTGGGATGTGCACAAAATATTGAAGCTGAAATGTGTACAAAAAGATTTGTTTGGTTCATTTAGATATTTTTCATGTATTTAAATAATTTAAATGAATTAATATAAATAATAATTCAAATAAATAAATAAAAAATGAGAAAATACTTCCCTTTGGGCCAAGTGGTCGTGCATATGCTTAGAATGATGAATCATGGAAGAAAAATGGGCCCATTAGCAATTTTAGGTCATTTGGATCAAAGTTGACTTTTCAAAATATCCAAAAATTTCCCAACTTCCACAAGGCATAACTTGCTCAATTTTTAAGCTTTTCTCATGTTCTGGGACATTTTGGAAAGGTCTTTGAGTCCTCTAACCAATGCATTTTGTCCCATGTCATTTTGATTTACCAATCTCATGTTATGTCCTTTGACTTAAAGTCCCTTTTTGTTGACTTTTGAAAATGACCTATAATGTTGAAATTGATAACTTTTTGTGAGAGCATTTCTTGGACTTGAAGTATGAAGATGAGTTGTAGTAAATGTCTTTCTCTTAAAAATGAGCTTTGGATGGGATTTTTCTGATAATCCATGTGAAAGTTATGCCCTGGTCGATTTCAGTTGACTTTTTCAGCTGTCCAAATATAGTAACTTTTGCATCTTGATGATTTCTGAGCCAAATTTTGAGAATCATGATCAAGCATTGATCAAATGATGTTTGTGGCTTCAAAATGATATGTTGACAAAAAAATTGAACTTTTGACTGTCAAATGACCATTTTGCCCCTACAGTTGACTGTAGTGCAATTTAGGGTTTTGACTGTGCAATTTTGAGCTGAATGCCTTGAAACTTGATATGAAGATGCTTGACCACATTTGTAAGCATGTGAGACTTGATTGGGCCTTTGAAAACTTCATTTTCTTGATCAGAACCCAAACCCTAGTTTTGACTGTATAGGAGACAGTTGGACTGTGCAACCCTTGGGGAATTTTATGACTTGGCTTGGCAATTTCTTGAAGAATATGGGAGGGCAAATTTTGGGGTGCAACAGTTGCCCCTGTTCAATCTTCTTAGACCTGAGGATGCAGATTGGCTGACGTGCCTTTCGTAATCCGAAGGTAGAAGATGATTGGACACTAGAGTGCCCAGAAATTTGCGCTCACATGTTAGCAGTGATGGTGGGAATGGGCTTACAGATGCCATTGGGAAGTTGCTGGATAGGATGATGGGCTTATAGATGCCATCTGGATGTTGATTGCGTAAGAGATTCCTTGGCGAGAACCTGCATACCTGCAAAATAGAAAATGAATACCTGACACGTTGCAGGAGCTGATTTTAGATGCTTGGTATAGATGTGTCCTGACTGGTTACAGGAGCTGAGTCTGGAGCTTCAAACGGCGATGAATGAACCAGGGATGGTTACTGTCTTAGCATGAATGGTAAGAGAACCTTGGGCGACTTTAACTTCAACAACGCTCGTTGAGAAAAATCTTGGGTGTCTTCTACTGGGATAAGAATCAGGGAGATCTTAGGGTCGATCTGACTGAACCAGAGGAGGTTTTTTTTTGATAAGGATGTGATGAAGGAATCTGAGACGATTGCTACTCCAAGTATATGATGAAGGAATCTGGGACGATTACTACCTCAGCAGGATGAGGAAGGAATCTGAGACGATTGCTACTCCAAATATATGATGAAGGAATCTGGGACGATTACTACCTCAGCAGGACGATGAAGGAATCTGAGACGATTGCTACTCCAAATATATGATGAAGGAATCTGGGACGATTACTACCTCAGCAGGACGATGAAGGAATCTGGGACGATTACTACCTCTGCAGGATGATGAAGGAATCTGGGACGATTACTACCTCAACGGGTGATGAAGGAATCTGAGACGATTGCTACTCCAAATATATGATGAAGGAATCTGGGACGATTACTACCTCAGCAGGACGATGAAGGAATCTGGGACGATTGCTACTCCAAATATATGATGAAGGAATCTGGGACGATTACTACCTCAGCAGGACGATGAAGGAATCTGAGACGATTGCTACTCCAAATATATGATGAAGGAATCTGGGACGATTACTACCTCAGCAGGACAATGAAGGAATCTGAGACGATTGCTACTCCAAATATATGATGAAGGAATCTGGGACGATTACTACCTCAGCAGGACGATGAAGGAATCTGGGACGATTGCTACTCCAAATATATGATGAAGGAATCTGGGACGATTACTACCTCAGCAGGACGATGAAGGAATCTGAGACGATTGCTACTCCAAATATATGATGAAGGAATCTGGGACGATTACTACCTCAACGGGAAAAGACTTTTATCTGTTGATCGTTCTTTCCTGAAAAAGTAACGAATTAGTTGTATGCAATGTCATAATGCGTGAGTTGCATGATTTTAAGATGTTCTCAAAAACAAATGAGATTGGGGTGATATGATGCGTCTATGCATGCTATAATGATGTATGTGACGTTTTATGAATGTGTTTTTCGTCTAGGAAAGTAAATCCTTGACGGGTGTCGGGAAGTCGTATCCTGGGCTGATGTTGAAGAATAGATTTTGCTTCCGCTGGGGATGATAACTGCAAGAAAACCGGTAGGAGAAGATGACTCCGTTGCGGAATAAACTTGGCAAATGGAAGATTCTGCAAGGAGAAAAGATGCTCTAGCGACCATGCTGGGAAGCAATACTCTGTGGGGATAGAGATGCTTTGCTGAATTATTGATAGCTTGCTGAGGATATCCTTATTGTTGGAAGTGTTGATGGACTTCGCTGAGGTAAGGAGACTTTGTCGGGGACGATCTTTCCGTGGCTTTTGGCTGAGGATAACCCAGTTATATCCTGTTAAGGAAATAACTCTTTGAATAAAGCCGGACGACGCGTTCGTGCTCTGCGAGGGGATAAGCTTCCAGAATCTTACTGGGGATAAGCTTATTGCTTGGGGATATGGATTCCAATTTTCTTGGGGAAACTGGATTGGACTCTCTTGGGGGAGTATTGAACTGTATTGGTGATGTTCTTCAACGGAACTTACCCTGATGCCTTAGAGGATAGAACAATCAGACTGCTTAGACCACTCTTCATTGCCCCTGTTTCTGATGTGGGAGAGGAAGACCTGTTGAGGTGTTAATAGTCGTTGATGGACAAACCTTCTTCTGATAGGCAGGGTGGCAAGATGACATGACATAGTCGTATGCTTTTGATCCCTAACTTTTGCCTGGACCGCCCTTTCGGGTTTTCAGTCCACCGGGATACCCATTTTTGCCCAAGCCGCCTTTTCAGGTTTTCGACTTGCCGGGTGTACAGATTTTTTTCATTTCATCCCCTCGTTTTGCCCGAACCCTTTTGGTTCGCCGGGAAGCCCTTATCTTTGCCTAGGTATGTCAACCTAGCGGGTCTTTGATTGTGCGTAGTATTTTTCCGACTATGTCCACGCTCTCAGAAAGTAGGGAGTTGCCCCTGTTAGAAGTGTGTTGTCATGCCACCAGAAGATGTTTGATCAGGCAAGATTCGTTGCTGGAATGCCCCAAGTGACTCAGGTGGAGACTTGCCCCAGGATATCTGGCCTTTGAGAGATTCTCCGAATCTTGATTGGATTGCCCCAGATAATGGACCATGGTCATGTCATGCCCCTTGATTGGAGATACTCTTGTTCATTAGACTTTCATTGTGCGAATTTCCCTGCTGTTCAAACAAAAAGTCATATGCAAACAAAGTTATGTTAAAATGCAAAGCCTATGTCTGTCTTGAATATTTTGAAAATGCATTCTTTTCATAAAACAAGTGAATGTTTGTAAAACGTGATGTCAACTCCGTATTTTATCGCAAGCCTTAAGGAGTCAGGATACCTTTTGTAACAGTATGCTTCCGAACTAAACCATGCTTCAGCTAGGACTTTTAAGGGTTATAACGTGGCCTGGTTCACGGTTTAAGAAACAAAGGATAAAGGCTCAAATTTTATTTGTATCCACCCGCTCTTCGTGATGTTCTCCAAACCTAAACTCAGTTGATCATACGTTAGACCTTGTTTGAGTCTTTGCTCTGATTTTCCAATGATGGTTCAGATATTGATATTTTGTTCTGAATAGGCAGTCATTTTTTGTTTTTGTCGAGGGTTTGTTGGACCTCTTTCTTTTTGATTTTTGTTATCCCTTTCTTTTTTGCCTGAACTGTTTTCTTTTTGGGATTACAGTCAGCGGGATGCCCCAGTTTGGTAAGTCTTCTTTATTGGTTTCGACTTTTTGGGCTTTTCATTTATGATTTTTTTTTTGTAATGACTGCCTGTCTTTATTGGTCATTCGGAACCATCACTGTCTTTCTTCGTTTTGTAAGGATCTTTTTGGTGCCATTCGTTATGCACTTGGATTAACTGAGAGAACTACCCTGCCCCAAGTTATGATTAAGGGTTTTAAATTTCGAATAGAAAAACTCCTACTTCTTTGGCTCAGATGGGTTGACGAGGGTTTATCATCCTTATAACTCCAGTGTTTAGGGATTGAAACAATGCCTGTACCTCATCAGCGGGGTCTGTTCAAAAGCATACTGTAGATCGTGGTATCGTTTTCGTCATCCTCCCTCAAGAGGCTTAGAATTAAAGAGGGTTGACATCAGAAAAAATATGAAAATAATTTGCGTTTAGTGAATACGAATATATTGATTCAAAATAGACATAAGCGATGCATTAATGTGATAACAATGTTTAACATGAATAAATGTCTGAACAATTAAAGAAAAATACAATTTGAACATTTGAATGAACAAAAGACATTCTCGATGATTTGGTGTAGGATCAGTGTTCAAACTCGACCTCCTTGGCGTCAATCAAATCCTGGATCTTGTTCTTCAAGGTCCAACAGTCGTCGGTGTCATGTCCAGGACTGTCAGAATGGTAGGCACATCTCACACCCGGGTTGTACTTGGGAGAGGAAGTGTCAGGATTTTGAGGAGGATCTTTTAGTGTGATCAGTTTTGCCCTCAGCAATTGTTGTAATGCCTGAAACAAAGACATGTTGATGTCAGTATACTTCCTATCTTGATGCTTTATCCTACGCCTATTGCTCTTTCTTGGTTGAACGGGCGTGGGATCAGAAATCTGGATTGCCCCTACATCATGACGACCCTTTTTACCATTTATAGCATTGGATTCTTTCTTCCCACTGTGGGGCTTTTTCTGAGCATCGGCGAGTGCGGTTTCTTGAATCTTCCCCGACTTGATACCAGCTTCAATTCTCTCCCCAGTCAAGATAAGATCTGTGAACCCAGCAGAAGAATTCCCAATCAGATGGTTGTAGAACGGACCAGACAAAGTCCCCAAGAACATGTCAACGAGCTCGCGGTCAGTCAAAGGTGGCTGCACCCTTCCAGCAAGATCTCTCCATCTTTGTGCGTACTCCTTGAAACCTTCACTTGACCCCAACGACATACCCTGGAGTTGGGTACGAGTGGGAGCAAGGTCGGCATTGTACTGGTAATGCTTGTAAAATGCAGTGGCTAAGTCTTCCCAGGTGCGGATGTTGGCTCCATTCAGTTGATAGAACCACTCGAGCTGAGTCCCCGAAAGACTCTCTTGGAAGAAATGGATCCATAAGTTTTTGTCAGCTGTATAGGGCTGGATCCTCCTTGTATAAGCCCTGAGATGCAACTTAGGACAGGATGCCCCATCGTATTTAGCAAAGGCAGGTACCTTGAATTTGCGCGGGATCACTACCCCAGAAGACAGACCTAGATCCTCGAAGTCCAGGCCAGGCACCTTTTGTATCTCCATAGCACTGAGCCGGTCTTCCAACTGTTTGTACCTGTCCTCAGCCGGAGGGTACTGTTCATCGTTGAAATCTGTCTCATTGTCGGAGACCACTGGGCTGGGAATCCTTTCTTCTTGATGACTACTTTTCCCCACAGATGGAGTTGTCCTCTCAGCTTGGTCCTGCAGGGTGTTCCCAGATCTGCGTCTAGGGCTGAACAAGACAGTCCTCTTCTTCTTCTTTTCCTTCTTCAAGAGCAGAGCCTTCAGATCTTGCTGCCCCTGGGTCAAGTTCATGATTAGCCCTTGGAATTGGGCATTCTGAGCCTGGAGGGCCTTGATAGACTGCTCAGCTGATGATTTAGGATTCATGACGATCGGCTGAAATAAACAGCGAAGAAGGTAAGTAACCTGCAGAGAAAGGGTACCTGTTATGCAATGATGTGTATGACATGCATGCAATGATTTCAAGGACCTCGCGGGATAAACAGAGAAATTGTTAGAGTTGAGAACCGGCAACTTGATTGAAGGTACTTCATGTTGTTGAGAGTCCTTCTTCAAGGGTCAAAGGCTCACCATATCCAGTGGGTCATAGCCCCTGACCTTAGTCATCATGTCTGGTTTTGATTTCCAAACAACCTTGGTTAAGGGAACCTTCTTCAAGAGTCGGAGCTCACCATATCAAGTGGGTCATAACCCCTGACAACCTTGGCTAGAGGAAAATAAATCCTCTTTGCCCCTTGCTAGATGTTTGATTCATCATGACCTGCATCACAAGCCCTTGAGATCCTTGAAATGGGTTAGGATGTATGCGATGGTATGATGTCATGATGCATGGGGTGATATGAATAAACCCTGTTATGAGTCCTTATTAAGGACTGCAAACCAAAACCTGCAAGAAAACTTGGTAAACCCTGTTATGAGTCCTAATTAAGGACTACAAACAAAACCTGCGAGAAAACCTGGTAAACCTTGTTATGAGTCCTAATTCAGGACTACAAACAAAACCTGCGAGAAACTCAAGCGTCAGATAACAAGCATGCAAGTAGGCAAGTACAAAGGCACACAAGTCACACAAAAGTGCCCTTAGAGTTTAGGCCAGCATGAGGTCTAGGTATTACCCTCTTTCAGTTCGTTGGTTCATACCTGTCCTAATCAAAAGTAACCGGGTTCTTAGAGGATCCCAATATCATTGACTAACCTCAATCGGTCATAACTCCAGCATCGCAATCTTTTCTTGCGGCCAGAACCATCACGAGAGTTTAGCCTCAATGGGCGTAGCATACTGCTACTGTTCTAATGGCCAAGTTGTGTCATTTAAGGTTCTAAGGTCTGTTGGTGCTTAATGACTCCTTGGAAGACCCATATTCTCCCCGTTTCAACACGAGGGATATCGGTACAGACCAAGGCGCCACACCAACGTAGCCACTGCTTCACCCATGTCGGTATACGCCGGACAGGTCCCTCACAGCTTATGCTACCTAAACAGGGTATCCCCAGATCCGGGTTAGGATCTATGTAACTCCGATATAACCCACAATAGTAAAGCAAGCAAAGAAGACAATTGAAAACACAGTTATGAACTAACCCTATGGTACACCTCACTTTATAAAGGTATCCCCAGCAGAGTCGCCAGTTCTGTGATCGGTGGATCTGGAACTGACTGTTTAACGCTGGTTCGCGAAATGTCGCGGAAGCAAGAGTCGCCACCGTCTTTTATTTTCTCCAAATGGAAAGGACAAAAGCACAGAAAAATTCCTTAAAGAGATTGCTCTCGGTTCGGGAGGTAGGTTATAAAAAGGGAATGTGTTAGCACCCTTTCTATCCATGGTTATCCATGGGCTCTTAGATACTTGCTCAATGTGTTTTCAAAAATTGTTTTGTTTGCTTTTCAATGTGGGTTTTAAAAAAGTTTCTTTGAAAAATTTCAGTTCGACTCGTACGTCAGAGTGTTTGAAAAATTTGCTTTGAAAGCTTTTGAAAAGTGTTGGTGTGAAAAGATTTCAGTTTGTTTTGAAGAGAGCAAGTATCCATGAGTCGTCTACCTACCCTAAGGAATTCGTCTGTGTAAATATCCTTTAAAGTAGTGCCATCCCACCATTGAGAGGTAGGTAGCACCACCGTTGGAGGTGTTCGGGTCAATTCGTGTTTGTAGGGACATGGTGATCACCAGAGCAATGGGAAGACACCTTAGAAGCTACCCTCATGCCAGGTTCCCGGATCATGAGGACTTACTAAGACATCCTCTACTCGACGATCACCTTTCGAGGCAAGGCAACAGTGAGGCGTACCCTAGGGGTGGTGTGTGCGATTCGTGTGTCGTTTTCAGATATTTGTCTTGTCATGTTAAAGTGATCTACGCTTGATTTTATTTAGGGCCATACATTCTTTCATGCTTTTTTTTGTTAACAGTTAAAAAATATTTGCGGGAAAGTAAATCTAAGGCTATTACAAATGGCGCAGGTCCACATCGCCAAAATTAAACCGGACCCGATTTGACGGAAAAGAAATAAAGCGAATAAAAGTGCGAGAAGTTTAAGATACAAAGCTTTGGGAGAGGTACATAATTAATTAAGCGAAAGAAAATAAATACGCAAATTAAACGATTAAAAATATGGGCATTGGACCCTTTTGCAAAATTAAAGTTAATAAGGAATTAAAATTAAAATTAAAAGAAAATGTTTTTGGTATTTTTGTGTTTTTTAGATTTAATAGAAAAAGAGAATTGATTAAAATTAAAATAAAATGTCAAACCCTAATTCTAATTATTATATATTTTTTTTAGTTATTAAGAAAATGTTGAAATTTTTAACTAAATGAAACCCTAATTTTTATATACAATTTAATTATGAAAGTAAATAAATAAATAATATTATGATAAAAAGGAAAAAATGAAAAGGAATAAAAATTATCAATTAAACCTAATTCTACTTTTTTTTGTATTTTTATTATGAAAAGAATTAACATTAAAACCCTATTTTAAATTAATTTATTTACATGCATTTGTTTACAAGAAAATATTAAAATAAATAATTATTATATTTTTTGCCTTTTCTGTTTTTTTATGATGTTTTTATATTTTGCAAAAAAAGAAAATTAATTAATTTGATTAAAACAATAAAGCAAAAATAAAACAATAAATTGAAAAAATTAAAATGTAATGAAATTGCAAACCAGGGGGTTTCAGTCCCAATTGTGAGGTATAGGCCTTAGAATGCTGGCCCATTAAGTTTTGGTCCATTTTGACCTTTTCAGTTTGTGTGCCAGCGCGTTGACCTGGGCTTAGCGTGTGTTTCCAATCTTAGCCTTTGGTTTGAAGTCCCAGGACGCGTGGACGCTTGGATTAAGAGAGTGCATCATGGTCCTTATCATAAGCGCTGCATGGGAGTTATTAGTGAAAAATAATATTGAAATTTACACAGACCTGGGGTTCGAACCCAGGTCATGGACTTCACCACTTCTTATGCCTTCCAGCTGAACCAAATTGCTTTTCTGTAATTAATGTAACAAACAAATATAATGAAATAAACAATACGCTAGTGGGTCCTTGCGCGCGAAAACTTGAATAAGCCTATCACCGTGCGCCACGACTTTGTCTTCTCCACGTTCCCTGTAATACAAAAACATATAGGCAACGGTTTATGCTGCGTTTTCTTAGGCTAGCTACGCGAAAATAGCGATTAAGCCTGTGTTGTTCAGAAATTGGGCGCGATGGTAGATTCTTGTTCGTCCAGGCCTGCTGAATGGAATGGTGGTGGTCTGGAGTCCTGATTTTACTTCGTTTTGAAAGCCCCAAATCCAACCTCTGAAAACCCTAGATTTCAAGCATGGTACAATCGCGTATACGGCATAAAAATCAAATTGAATGCAATGGTTAGCTTCACAATCAAATGAGGAATAAGATTCAACAATTAAATTTCATAAAAAATGCCTAGAACATGATATGCGTCTATGAATTTTTTGCTGTACAGTCGAAGGTCTCGTTACCAATTCCTTGCGTTTGAGTTGATATTAGGGATTGGAATCGCTTCTGGGAACCTTGAGGAAGCTATTGGAAAAGGAATTAAGCTTTGAATCGCCCTCTATCAATGATTTCAGTTTTGTGTTTTCAAGGAGTTTTTCCAAGTTTTCAATGGCTCTTTTTGCGCAGCTTTCAGTCTCCTCCAATTAGGTTTAGGTTCCTGGTTATGTAGTGGAGGCATTAGGTCAAAGAAATTCAATCAAATCTCTTCCATTCAATGATTTTGCAAATTGATTTTCTAAGATCTTTTTGAATCTTTTTTCATGTGTATTTGGTGTCAATTAGGCTCAAATCAAACCAATTCTTTCCATGTTGGGATGTGCACAAAATATTGAAGCTGAAATGTGTACAAAAAGATTTGTTTGGTTCATTTAGATATTTTTCATGTATTTAAATAATTTAAATGAATTAATATAAATAATAATTCAAATAAATAAATAAAAAATGAGAAAATACTTCCCTTTGGGCCAAGTGGTCGTGCATATGCTTAGAATGATGAATCATGGAAGAAAAATGGGCCCATTAGCAATTTTAGGTCATTTGGATCAAAGTTGACTTTTCAAAATATCCAAAAATTTCCCAACTTCCACAAGGCATAACTTGCTCAATTTTTAAGCTTTTCTCATGTTCTTGGACATTTTGGAAAGTTCTTTGAGTCCTCTAACCAATGCCTTTGGTCCCATGTCATTTTGATTTACCAATCTCATGTTATGGCCTTTGACTTAAAGTCCCTTTTTGTTGACTTTTGAAAATGACCTATAATGTTGAAATTGATAACTTTTTGTGAGAGCATTTCTTGGACTTGAAGTATGAAGATGAGTTGTAGGAAATGTCTTTCTCTTAAAAATGAGCTTTGGATGGGATTTTTCTGATAATCCATGTGAAAGTTATGCCCTGGTCAATTTCAATTGACTTTTTTAGCTGTCCAAATATAGTAACTTTTGCATCTTGATGATTTCTGAGCCAAATTTTGAGAATCATGATCAAGCATTGATCAAATGATGTTTGTGGCTTCAAAATGATATGTTGACAAAAAATTTGAACTTTTGACTGTCAAATGACCATTTTGCCCCTACAGTTGACTGTAGTGCAATTTAGGGTTTTGACTGTGCAATTTTGAGCTGAATGCCTTGAAACTTGATATGAAGATGCTTGACCACATTTGTAAGCATGTGAGACTTGATTGGGCCTTTGAAAACTTCATTTTCTTGATCAGAACCCAAACCCTAGTTTTGACTGTATAGGAGACAGTTGGACTGTGCAACCCTTGGGGAATTTTATGACTTGGCTTGGCAATTTCTTGAAGAATATGGGAGGGAAAATTTTGGGGTGCAACAGTTGCCCCTGTTCAATCTTCTTAGACCTGAGGATGCAGATTGGCTGACGTGCCTTTCGTAATCCGAAGGTAGAAGATGATTGGACACTAGAGTGCCCAGAAATTTGCGCTCACATGTTAGCAGTGATGGTGGGAATGGGCTTACAGATGCCATTGGGAAGTTGCTGGATAGGATGATGGGCTTATAGATGCCATCTGGATGTTGATTGTGTAAGAGATTCCTTGGCGAGAACCTGCATACCTGCAAAACAGAAAATGAATACCTGACACGTTGCAGGAGCTGATTTTAGATGCTTGGTATAGATGTGTCCTGACTGGTTACAGGAGCTGAGTCTAGAGCTTCAAACGGCGATGAATGAACCAGGGATGGTTACTGTCTTAGCATGAATGGTAAGAGAACCTTGGGCGACTTTAACTTCAACAACGCTCGTTGAGAAAAATCTTGGGTGTCTTCTACTGGGATAAGAATCAGGGAGATCTTAGGGTCGATCTGACTGAACCAGAGGAGGTTTTTTTTTTTATAAGGATGTGATGAAGGAATCTGAGACGATTGCTACTCCAAGTATATGATGAAGGAATCTGGGACGATTACTACCTCAGCAGGATGATGAAGGAATCTGAGACGATTGCTACTCCAAATATATGATGAAGGAATCTGGGACGATTACTACCTCAGCAGGACGATGAAGGAATCTGAGACGATTGCTACTCCAAATATATGATGAAGGAATCTGGGACGATTACTACCTCAGCAGGACGATGAAGGAATCTGGGACGATTACTACCTCAGCAGGATGATGAAGGAATCTGGGACGATTACTACCTCAACGGGTGATGAAGGAATCTGAGACGATTGCTACTCCAAATATATGATGAAGGAATCTGGGACGATTACTACCTCAGCAGGACGATGAAGGAATCTGGGACGATTGCTACTCCAAATATATGATGAAGGAATCTGGGACGATTACTACCTCAGCAGGACGATGAAGGAATCTGAGACGATTGCTACTCCAAATATATGATGAAGGAATCTGGGACGATTACTACCTCAGCAGGACAATGAAGGAATCTGAGACGATTGCTACTCCAAATATATGATGAAGGAATCTGGGACGATTACTACCTCAGCAGGACGATGAAGGAATCTGGGACGATTGCTACTCCAAATATATGATGAAGGAATCTGGGACGATTACTACCTCAGCAGGACGATGAAGGAATCTGAGACGATTGCTACTCCAAATATATGATGAAGGAATCTGGGACGATTACTACCTTAACGGGAAAAGACTTTTATCTGTTGATCGTTCTTTCCTGAAAAAGTAACGAATTAGTTGTATGCAATGTCATAATGCGTGAGTTGCATGATTTTAAGATGTTCTCAAAAACAAATGAGATTGGGGTGATATGATGCGTCTATGCATGCTATAATGATGTATGTGACGTTTTATGAATGTGTTTTTCGTCTAGGAAAGTAAATCCTTGACGGGTGCCGGGAAGTCGTATCCTGGGCTGATGTTGAAGAATAGATTTTGCTTCCGCTGGGGATGATAAATGCAAGAATACCGGTAGGAGAAGATGACTCCGTTGCGGAATAAACTTGGCAAATGGAAGATTCTGCAAGGAGAAAAGATGCTCTAGCGACCATGCTGGGAAGCAATACTCTGTGGGGATAGAGATGCTTTGCTGAATTGTTGATAGCTTGCTGAGGATATCCTTATTGTTGGAAGTGTTGATGGACTTCGCTGAGGTAAGGAGACTTTGTCGGGGACGATCTTTCCGTGGCTTTTGGCTGAGGATAACCCAGTTATATCCTGTTAAGGAAATAACTCTTTGAATAAAGCCGGACGACGCGTTCGTGCTCTGCGAGGGGATAAGCTTCCAGAATCTTACTGGGGATAAGCTTATTGCTTGGGGATATGGATTCCAATTTTCTTGGGGAAACTGGATTGGACTCTCTTGGGGGAGTATTGAACTGTATTGGTGATGTTCTTCAACAGAACTTACCCTGATGCCTTAGAGGATAGAACAATCAGACTGCTTAGACCACTCTTCATTGCCCCTGTTTCTGATGTGGGAGAGGAAGACCTGTTGAGGTGTTAATAGTCGTTGATGGACAAACCTTCTTCTGATAGGCAGGGTGGCAAGATGACATGACATAGTCGTATGCTTTTGATCCCTAACTTTTGCCTGGACCGCCCTTTCGGGTTTTCAGTCCACCGGGATACCCATTTTTGCCCAAGCCGCCTTTTCAGGTTTTCGACTTGCCGGGTGTACAGATTTTTTTCATTTCATCCCCTCGTTTTGCCCGAACCCTTTTGGTTCGCCGGGAAGCCCTTATTTTTGCCTAGGTATGTCAACCTAGCGGGTCTTTGATTATGCGTAGTATTTTTCCGACTATGTCCACGCTCTCAGAAAGTAGGGAGTTGCCCCTGTTAGAAGTGTGTTGTCATGCCACCAGAAGATGTTTGATCAGGCAAGATTCGTTGCTGGAATGCCCCAAGTGACTCAGGTGGAGACTTGCCCCAGGATATCTGGCCTTTGAGAGATTCTCCGAATCTTGATTGGATTGCCCCAGATAATGGACCATGGTCATGTCATGCCCCTTGATTGGAGATACTCTTGTTCATTAGACTTTCATTGTGCGAATTTCCCTGCTGTTCAAACAAAAAGTCATATGCAAACAAAGTTATGTTAAAATGCAAAGCCTATGTCTGTCTTGAATATTTTGAAAATGCATTCTTTTCATAAAACAAGTGAATGTTTGTAAAACGTGATGTCAACTCCGTATTTTATCGCAAGCCTTAAGGAGTCAGGATACCTTTTGTAACAGTATGCTTCCGAACTAAACCATGCTTCAGCTAGGACTTTTAAGGGTTATAACGTGGCCTGGTTCACGGTTTAAGAAACAAAGGATAAAGGCTCAAATTTTATTTGTATCCACCCGCTCTTCGTGATGTTCTCCAAACCTAAACTCAGTTGATCATACGTTAGACCTTGTTTGAGTCTTTGCTCTGATTTTCCAATGATGGTTCAGATATTGATATTTTGTTCTGAATAGGCATTCATTTTTTGTTTTTGTCGAGGGTTTGTTGGACCTCTTTCTTTTTGATTTTTGTTATCCCTTTCTTTTTTGCCTGAACTGTTTTCTTTTTGGGATTACAGTCAGCGGGATGCCCCTTGGTAAGTCTTCTTTATTGGTTTCGACTTTTTGGGCTTTTCATTTATGATTTTTTTTTTGTAATGACTGCCTGTCTTTATTGGTCATTCGGAACCATCACTGTCTTTCTTCGTTTTGTAAGGATCTTTTTGGTGCCATTCGTTTTGAACTTTTGACTGTCAAATGACCATTTTGCCCCTACAGTTGACTGTAGTGCAATTTAGGGTTTTGACTGTGCAATTTTGAGCTGAATGCCTTGAAACTTGATATGAAGATGCTTGACCACATTTGTAAGCATGTGAGACTTGATTG